>JAQHUG010000568.1:98897-122815 GCA_028555095.1 Dicrostonyx torquatus | reverse complement strand
AGATCCAGAGGTCCTAGTTTAGACTCAAGCAGGTTCTCCAGCTGTCCCTCAAGAGTCCTTGAGCTCCCTTGAGCTTGGTTCAACTATCTCTGTGAGTTTATCCATCACGATCTTGACCCGTTTGCTCATATTATTGCTTCTCTTCCACTGGACTACAGGATCCAGGCCCAGTTCTTAGCTGTGGATCTCTGCATCTGCTTTCATCAGATGAAGGATCTATGATGGATGAAGGATCTATGATGACGATTAGATTAGTCATCCGTCTGATTACAGGAGAAGGCCAGATTAGGCACTCTCTCCACTATAAGTTCTTAACAATAATAAACTGCCAAAATTGAAAGAAAGAGAATGAATTATCAAAGCTATCCTGTTGGTTGGTGGTAGAACACTCCTTTAATTGCAACTCTCAGGGAGACAGTGACAAGCAGAGGTCTGTGAGTCCGAGGCCACCTTGGTCTGCAGAGTGAGCTCCAGAACAGCTAATGCTACACAGAGAAACTCTGACTTGGAACAAAAAAGCTACCCTATTAATAAAATTTGTAAAAATTTACTTCTCTTATCTGAAAATATTCTGTGTCTCTATGGACTCTTGTTAGTATTTAAATTCAAGTTCAAATTTAATGCCTTAATATTTAACAAAATTGTCTTGTTATTCTTGCTCTTTTTAATAATGTGGCTTAAGTATAGGGGTCTTGAAATTAGCAGAGAATGTAATCAATTTGCAATTGATTACAATTATCAGTAAATGATAAATAATATTCAAGCTGAGCTTTACAGTATAAATGTAATGCACTTTGTGGAAGAGGTAAAATAAGGCAGAGCTGTTAACTGCCCCAAACACATCATATCCCAGGCTGGAATAAATTCTCCTGTGTACCCATTACTCTAGAAACTCTTCTGGTTTCCTGACACTATGCAATCACACTGCGTTTCCTCTGGAACCATTCACTCTCCATTGCAGCTAACCTTAGCTTCAGTTTCTTTTCTTCGTGCTGACTAAAGCAACTCAGAGCAACAAGTATTCCTTTGGCTCACTGATTCAGAATTCAGCCCATTATGGTTGTGAGGAAAATGGGTACCAAGGTAAAGCAGCTAGTTGTACTATATCCCTATTTAAAAGAAGAGCTCAGTGAATTTATGCATACATGCTACTTCTCAGCTTGCTTTTTTCACACTTAAAAATCCAAGGTTCATACACATACTGTAGGCGATGCTCAACAACTTCATTAGCCTAATTAAGATAATACTCACAGACATGATCACTGGCCAATCTAACATAGATAATACTTTATTAATACTCCCTTCTGAGGTGATCATAAATAGTGTCAAGTTGACAATTAAAATTAAAATTAATCATCACAATTTTTATTCATGGATGTAGGGGAAGCTATTAACTAATAATTGGAATTAATTGAATGTACATCAATTATTGATTATATACAGTTGTTTGTGCACAGATTATAACCACTTGCCTAAATATTGGTGTTAATGTTTTCCATAGAAATTTTCAATGTATGACAGAATTTTGTTAGCCTTTATTTCTTTCTTCCTCATATCTTTTATTTTAATGGTTTATTTTTATGTCCATTGGTGTTTTGCCTCGATGTATGTCTGTGAAAAGTTCAGATCTCCAAGAACTGGAGTTACAAACAGCTATGAGCTGTCATGTGGGTGCTGGAAATGAACATGGGTCCTCTCGAAGACTGATTGATCTATTTAGCTTTATAGAATTTCATTTTTAATAGATCATAGCATAATACTTTTATGCTGTGTTTCCGATTGCATAACAAAATTCTTTTTGATTATGTCTTTACCAGAGTACCAAACAGCACACACACACAGACACACACACATATACATATGCACACACCACACACACACACACACACACACACACACACACATCCATTTGTTTTGGATGATTGCCTCTGTGCATGCATGGGGACTGCCTTGGGTTATGGCTGTTATACACAGTGATTATCTATTAAATAAAGCTGATGATCCCCCTCTGAGCAGTTATCAATTTACAAATATGTTATGGGCTAGAAGTGGAAAAAAAGGAAGAATGGTTTTTCTAAGATAAAACATGTTTGTGATAAATTAGGAATTTACTCAAATAGATGGAACAATGAGATGTTTTAAAGATAAAAATCAGGATTAAGTCAGATAGTTTGACAAGAGGGTGTTTGACTACAGTGATTAACAATAGAGGTGGTATCATTCGGAGATTCGAACTGACAACTTCTGGACTGATGTGTGATTGAAGTACTTTTCCTGTGGCAGCCTCTGTGCCAGGATGTGTTAACAGCATCTATAACTTCAAGCTCCTAGCAGAATGCCTACCACATTTTGTGACCAATTCCTTCACAGTGTTCCTGTGTCCTTTACTTTTTATTACCAGGTATGACAATAACCATTTTAATGCTAAAAACTTTCATATCCATATTTCTTTTATATCAAAGAGATTCCAACATAAATTTTAATTCATCTTTTTTTCTAGTGTGTTGTATTGGCTACATAATTACAAAATACTTGTAAGTACAATACATTAGAAATATTGAAATGGGATTATTTCATTTGTTCTTGGGCACCTCAGTCACTCATTCTCTGATGTTTGACCAATTGTGAATCTCTGTAATAGTTTCCATTCATTTGAAGAGGAAGCTTTACCCTCTCTGAGGTGTGGATGGGGAATGGGGTAGGTAGAAGGTGGGGGGAACAGGAGGAGAAGTGTGGGAGGGAACTGTGATTAGTGTATGAAATGGGAAAATATTGTTTAAAAAAAAAGAAAGGGGAGGGATGAGACCTATACGTATCTATGTTGAGAAGAATGAATATTGATAAATAGAAATTATGTTAGCTTCAGAATCTAGAAGTAATAAGTCCTTCTTTTATATCTATGACCTATTTAGACTTAGACAGTTGGCTAGTGTTTTGAGCACCATGTACAAATTTTCTCTTATTGAGAAGACCTTATGTCCAATTAGAGAGCTATTGGTTACCCTCAAGATGAAGGTGCCACTATTTCACCATTGTGTGTATGTTGCTAGCCTGTCCATTTCCGTTGATCATAGGCTTAACAGCTTGGTGTTGGAGAAAATTGTTAGTTCATTCCCGGCTGCTCAATCCTGAAATAATCACACAGAAACTATATTATTTGCAATACTGTTTGGTCAACAGCTTAAGCACAATGATAACTATCTCTAATATCTTCGGTTAACCCATTTCTATTATTTTATATTTTAACATGAGGCTTGTAGCCTACTGGCAAGGTTCCAGCTAGCAGCTTGTCTTNTATTTTAACATGAGGCTTGTAGCCTACTGGCAAGGTTCCAGCTAGCAGCTTGTCTTTTCCCTCTGACAGCTCTTTGGCATCTCTATGACTCACTTACTCTCTGTATATATCTTTTTCAGCCTGGCTGTATTTTGTCAAGCCATTTATTCATTCTTTATTCATTAGCCAATAAGAGCAACACATATACAGAAGGACTTCCTACACCAGCTTGCTACGCCTGTTGATTGTTTCTCTTATTTGTCAGCTTGTATAGCACTTTCTGATTATGGAAAGGCACTTCTCAGAGAGAAGGCTTGCTGATCAGTTCCACTTATATTCTTCCAAGTCAAGTGTTTGAAATATGTAGTACCTTTAGCAATAGGACATTGCCTTCATATACTGGGATTAGCAGCTATTTCCATGCCTCTATTGCTTTGGGGTGCTCTTGGACTTCCCTGACCTACAACTGGAGAGGAGGCTTCCTCTACTTGGTTTTGGGTTTTCTGATGAGTAATCTATGGCTCTTGAGTGACACATTATCACCACAATTGGTGTGCCTTCATTTAAACTTATAATGTTTACACCTGCATATATATGTACACACACACAGACACATATATGTTTGCTTTTATAATGTAATTTTACATATATGTCAAATAATCTAATCTCTTTATTTAGTTAGTTTTCAAACTTCCTCTTCAGCCTTTGTCTTTTGTAACCCCCATTCCCTGTTTATTGCCATCCTTTCCTTCTCTTTATTTACCACCCGATTTTTCGCTCTTTCTTCTTTATAACACCTTTGTTCACCACTTGAGAATTCCTTCTTCCTTTCACCAAGTTCCTTTTTATTTTCATGGCTTCTGTCATCCCCACTCCCATGGCTCAGGTAAAATGTAGATATTGAGGTAATAAAAACCATAAGATCCAGAGGCCCAGGACAATGACTATTAGACAGTGTTGCAAAGACATGGCAGGGAAAATGGAGTAGGAATTTTCAACAACATGATTATCTGAACAAGACTAATATAATGAGAACACCACTATGTGCCAATGTGGACAGGGTAATTTCCATATAATATCATCTCTGCATGAAGAGCTGAGTGTGGTTAATTGTTGCTGAGATAGGGGTATTCTTTCTCCTCCATGGAAAAGCTCCCTACTTAGCAATTGTTAGGCAATTTATAGTTCTATTGATCTACTCAGAAGAATCACATTACTGTTGTGTTTCTTTATATCCTTGAAATTCTTCAGATTACATTTATATGAACACATATTCACTGTTAAATAACTTACACAATTGGTCAGAGACCTCATTAACCTATGGTTTTCTATAGCTCCAGTTTTTCACACAGTGCTTTACACACACAGTAAGATTTAATAATTTTCATTATTATTATTAGTAGTAGTATTACATGTTATTCAACATTTCATTTTATATGGTCATATTTTATATGGTATTATATCAGATAAGAGTTTTTTATGAAAGTACATATTTTACATTGATAGTCACTACTATTTTTTACTAGATTGTGCACAAGGAGACCTTAGTAGGAATAGCTTTTTGAGTTGGAAATAGGGAAATAAATTGAAGTAGAAGTTTAAATTCAAGTAATACTTAAAAGATAGTTTCCCAACAGATAAATTTCTGATAATCTATATAAATTAACAGAAATTTTATACATTTTAGGGTAGATATTGCAATATATAAAAAACAAAGTTAAGATCACCAATGAAAGAAATGATAAAGAGAAGTTGTCAGTGAAAATGATGAGGTAAATTGAGTCTTCCTGCTGGGAAAAGGGTCATAGAAACCAAAGTAGAGGAAAGTACTCAAGGGTATTTACTAAGTTCTAATGAAAATAATAGCTATTATAACTTGATATAAATTTTGGTAGTTCATGTTATAAAATATACTATAACCTGATCAGTTCTTATAATGTTACATATATATTGCCATAACTGATGCTTTGGCACTCGGACCAACCTGCTCCTTGCTTTCTTTAGTTGCCTATAGTTCATTGTATAGGGTTGAGGCCTCATGAACTTTTCCCAATCATCTTTGCCATTTCCATTGGCAATGTTTTGCTCAGCTTTTATTTGAGTAGTCATGTTGGTGAGATTTTATGGTTGTAACCTCTAACATTATAAGACACAATCTCACATAATATCCTGATTTTCTGGCTCTTGCAGTATGTTTCTTCCCTTTTCTACAGTATTCCCTGAGCCCCAGATGCTGGAGTGTAGTGTAGCGGTATCTGCTGCTACTAGGATCCACAACTCTGCATTTTCATTGTTTTTTTCCCCCCTGGTGTTCTCCATCTGTTGCAATATGGAGTTTTCTTGATAAGTGTTAAAGACTAAAATTATCTGTATGTATACCGACAAATGTTTATGGACTGTTGTCAGGGATCTTACAGGTTGTGTAAAGCAGTGATTGTTAATTCTCCAATAACCATGACTTCACTAGAACTGAGTAGTTAGCTAAATTTCAGAGGTTTTAGTGCCAAGTGGTTTTAAGTGCAATTAGAGAGCTATTGGTTACTTGTAAGTTGTGGGATGTGGAGGCTGAAAAATGCATGGCCATTTCCACCTTGCCTGATGGTCAGAGAGTTTGGATATCAGCAAGCACAGTTACGTGTCCCAAATTAAGATGTCATTGCTTGGTTCTTTTGAAATTAACATAGTTCATTCTAGTAAGTCCATGCCATCCTGACAGGTGGTCAGGGTATAAAAATAGACTTTTGTTCCTTCTTTTGAAACTCTGAGGTCACCTGAAGAAGGGCAGACTTAAACATATGTGATCTAGTGCACCTTTGCTACCTAGACAACAGAATGCTAATAATTTGATGTCTCAGAGTAATAAAGTGACTGACTATGTGTTATCATTTGTATCATGTTAATAAAGTATTTTGTTACCTCCCCCCCGTTTATGTTGGGTATAAAAGTTGTAGAAAAATAAACACGAGTGAATTTCAGGATTTTAGTCCCTGGAATGCCCTTACAATTCTTTCTATGTTTTCTGCCTTATTATTTCTATGTGTCTTCATATTCTTTACCTATATTTCTAAAATTCCTATGCCCCTACCCTGGTAAGGTATCCTGCACCATCATAAGGAAGCAGGGGGAGGGCAGTGGGGTAGTGGGGGAGCGGGAGGGCCGGGAACAAGGGGAGTAAATGTAAATTTTTCTTTTAACAATAAAAAAAAAGGAAATGTCAAAAAAAAAAGAAGTTCTTTGTCAAGGCCAGCACTCCACAGTGGGACACTACCATACCAATAGGTTTATCAGGCCATGCTGGTTGCTGATGGATATGTTGATATTTGGAAATATTTATTTTTGTGTATATGGATGCTTTACTACATGTGTATTATGTGTGGCACATGCATGCAGTGGGACGATGGATCCACTTGAACTGGATTTAACAGACTGCTATGAGGACTAAACCTAGGGATTTGGTAAAAACAGCAAGTGTTATCCGCAAATGGATATCTGCGCATGCGTACCATGAGGCAACAAACCTTATGACAATGCTTTTAGTCAGCTTAGTTTCTTTAGAACATAGGGAACTTTATTAAAACAGATGTCACATCACTTTAACATTTACTGAATGTATGTGTTCTGTTTGTTTAAATGTCTTTCGTGTACTTGCTACATATAACTGCTTTAGATTTTGCACTTAATATGCAGATTTTTCTTTTGTGTGTATTTCTTGCAATTTTATTTTTGACTTTCCTAACTATACCATAAAGACCCATACAAATATTTACAAGCTCAATACTTCATATTCCATTAATATCAATATTATTTATATTATGAGACATTTCCCATTTTAAGAGAAATCTAGCTGTTTTGACAAAGGCAACTCATCATAGGGAATTAGTCTGTAGTTTTCACAGCATAGGATCTTGAGTAATAGAGATTTATAGATCTTCAGGAAATTGAGATTTAATGGATACCTCTCCTCTGGGCAAAAAGTCCTGAGCTCAAAAGCAAAACAGACAGAATAAATTTAAAAAAAAACTTTATTTTGTCTTTTTTAAAATATTAATTGTTAATTATCAATATCACTATCGTATTTCTTTATGAAATTCTTTTGCTTGTGTTTCATGGTCTATATGTATATTTTGTTTTAGCATGTATGTTTACTTTAAGGGTTGTTTTAAAGAAATAAACATGTCTCCATTAACATTCTGGTAAAATCAAAAAGATTTTTATGAATAAATGTATTTAATAAACTTTACCAGTATGTTTTACTTTTTTAAAGTTGAAGAAAATAAGTGGAAATGAGAAAGTCAGGATGGTCATATGAATAATGTAATGTGTTAAAATATGTAAAAATATATATGACATTCTCAGTATTTAGTTACAGCATTAGCAAAGATAACTTCGAAAACACAGTGCAGTCTTGACAGAAAGATCAACAAGGTACTTGTCAAAGTGTAGAAGTTAGCAGCCACACGTCACGATCCTATGGCTTGGGGTTTCAGGTGAGACCTCTATTCCTGGTCTCTACGTGCTCACTTTTCCCTCACCATGCCATTTCTCAATGCATTCATATTGACATTGGAAACAAAAATAAGCACTCTGGTTTCTTTGACAAGGATACTAATATTGTTGGTATTCTTCCTTCCATTATGATTTCATCCAATAGTAAGTCTCACCCTAAATGCATCATCTCCACAGATAGCTATAATAGCTATTAGAGGTTTGATAGTAATATTTGAAGGGATGCAGATTATTACTGTATAACCATTTACAACACTCAACTCGAAAGAAAAATGATCTAGTAGCTAACGTGTAGATTGTATGAATAAATCAATGACTTACATAGACATTGAAATAACAGAAATTATTCATTAAAATTTGTTTCTTCAATAAGATGAACCCAAAGGACAATTACTTTGGACCACTTTATGAAGCAATGTTCATAGTATGGTTATCTTTGAATACTTTTTATTTATTTATTTATATTTATTGTGTGTATGTAAAACAATTTCTATTTTGCTTAAACACTTAATCTTAGCCACTATATCTGTCTATATAAATACTTTATTAAATCTAGTATAATTTTGTGTAGAAAAAGGAAATATTGTATCAAATACATTTGTCCTATACAATATGTGCCTCATGCCTTGCTTAGGTTTCTACTGCTGTGATAAAACACCATGACTAAACGTAACTTGGAGATGACAGGGTTTATTTGGCTTTATACTTTAACATTACAGATCATCATCAAAGTATATTAGGATAAAAACTCAAGAAGGACAAGAACCTACAGGCAGCAACTGATAATAAAGTTACAGAGGAATGCTGCTTACTGGTTTGTTTCATGCCTGCTTTCTTATAAAAATGAGTACTAGCAAACCAGGGGTGACAGCAACCTTAGTAAGTGGGGCCCATCCAAATCAATCATTAATTAGGAAAATGACCTATAAGCTTTCCTACAGCGTGATAATATGTAGGCATTTTTTTTTTCAGTTGAGTCCCACCCCTCAGATCAATCTAGCTTGTATTGAGTCAGCATAAAACTAACCAGGGTACCCTATATAAATTTTAAAGTGTATTGATTTTAAGATAACAGTCATCAATTTTCTTTGTATATAAAAGAACTTAAAAATTAGAATAATGCAGCTAACAAAACTGTATTATCTGCACCAAATTACAATTTAATTCTTTGAAATTTTATGGTGAATGGAGAAGTTTGTGAGCTATTCTGATTAGCTAATTTAACAACATTCATTTGATAATATTTGTAAACATGATGTATATAAGTGTAGTTCATTACAAACACAAAATATTTATACAAAGTTATTATTTAAGTATATCCTCATGCAAAAATTATCTATGCACACTGAGATGTGTAATTTGTCATTGGAGGATAGTGTTAACAAAAAGAGCTCCCTTACCCTCATATTAGAATTAACAGAAATGAGTTTTAATACTCTAGATTTAAGGGCTATTTAATAGAAAATTAATGTTCTTGATTTTCCGGCAACCATGAAAAATATTTGAGCCATGTACAACGTATCCTCCATAGAAACATTTTCCATAATGAAAAATATTATAAAATATTCTCAGGGTGACAATAATATTGAGAAATCATTTTGTTTTGCCTTGAAATTAGTTTAGTTCTTTTACAGGAGACTAATCTTATTTGTCATATGCAGTAACAGGAAGTTACCTCGATAATTAACTGCAGAGAGGATAGAGGTTCTCCAACAAGAAAAGGGGCAAATAAAATACAATAGATACAGAGAATTGAGTAATAAAGGTGACATTGTCAATTTTATTGTCTCAATTCATTGAAATTCCTGTAACTTCACCAAAGGCTAAAGCATACCTGTTCAAAAAATTACTAATGGCTTTATTAAAAGTATTGATATTTCAGTCTAGATTTTATCTCATCATAATACTTTCCTAATCTGTGAGTTTATATCCCAAACTATCCTCTATTGTTCTCATGTAAAAAATCAGACCCAAATGGCTCTTCTCTATGATACAAGCATATATGATCCATACTGGCAGATGTTCGGAGTCAATAAAATACTTGGTTGAAAATTACATCCCATTCAAAGACACTTATTTATAAATTGGGTGATAACTGGAGGATTCAAATCCTTCTAATCTCCACAGAAAGCACGCACAGATAGAAGTTCATGTGTTTAACTTTTAGTGGGGTTATTTTTTCCAGGCAGTAAAAATTGCGTGAGGTGAAACCAGGGAAGGTGGTTACAGGAAAGCGCTTTTGTTTGTTTCACTAAATTGCTCTCTCTTGCCAGGAATCCAGAATCCAAAAAACAAGGATCATTGACTGAATTCCCTGAAAGCATGAGCTATAAAAATATTTTCCTCCTTTACATAGGTCTCTCTGTTATTTTGATCATTGTAACTCAAAAACAACTGGTAACCAGTAATATATGAATACCATCAAAGAAAAATCATCAATGTTAATTATAATAAAAAGCAGTTAAATATAGTTTAAAGGCAGTAAATTTGAATTTAGGAAAACATTTCAGCTATGACCTGTATAGTTTGGGGATTGCTTTGATGGGTAATTGAGAAGTGGAAGATATATGCATAGAGAAGCTGGGATTGGCTGGACCCTACCCTGTGTTATAAAAGGAAAGGCAGCTTACAGACTCAGCCCATGTTTCTACCAGCTGCTGGATGAAGGTTCTATTGTGGTATTTAAGATATTCATCAGTCTGAATACAGGCCAGTTAAGATCAGGCCACCTCTCCTCTATTGCTTAGGGTCCTAGATAGGGTCATCCTTGTAGATTCCTGGAAATTTCTCTAGATCCAGCTTTCTGCTAACCCTATAATGGCTCCCTCAATCAAGATATCTCTTTCCTTGCTCTCAACTCTGTCCTTTCTCATTCTTGACTATCGCATTTCCTCAAGTTCTCTTCACTCCTTCTCCCCCAACCCCCATGCTCCCAAATTTGTCAGGCAATCTTTTCTGTTTTCAATTTCCAGGTGGATCTATATATGTTTTCTAGACCCACATCAGAGCACTAGACTGGGCTCCAGTGGATGAGTGGGAGGAATAAGAATATGAGCAAAGAGATCAAGACCATGATGGGTTCACCCACTGAAACAGTCTACCTGAGCTAATAGGAGCTCACCAACTCCAGCCTTGCTGGGAAGGACCAAGCATGGGACCAAACTGGTCTCTCTGAGAGTGGTTGAGAGTTGCATAGCTGTAGCAGGCTGAGGGGCCACCGGCAGTGACACCAAGATTTATCCCTACTGCATGTACTAGCTTTGTGGGAACCTATTCTTTTTGGATAGATGCCTTGTTTGGCCTGGATATAGTGGGGGAGGGTCTTGGACCTTCCACAAGAAAGTATGCCTTGCCCTTTCTGAGGATTGGATGGAGTGGGGAGAGGAGAGGGAGTAGGAATTTGAATTGGTATATATAGTATACCTGGAAAAGACTTGCTATTCTGGGATGTTGATGTCCTTGACATGGCTGTGCTTATATCATAAATTCTCATTCACACAGGAGTATGCTGACTCTCCACACAGTCATAAACAAATTGTAACACATAATAAAATTCATGTACTCTGTATGACCATAGATATCTAAAAAGACTCAAGAAAACTTTGGGGTGTTTTAAACACATTCAATTTATTTAATGTTTCTATCAATTTAACTTTACCTTCATCATGTAACTTTATCTTCAGAATATGAAAGAATTAACTAGATCATTCTTTGTTTTTAAATTTTTGTTTTATTACTAAATATGCAAAAGTAAAACATTTTTGCTACTTATATAAATGTCATCCATTTTGATCACTGCATATTAATTGTTTTTTAAAAGTCCCTCTGTGTAACATTAGATAAAATTATAATGGTGTGAAATTTTGGATGTGTCTATGTGTTTGATGTCTATGGGGTCAGAGGTACATGTGAGTCATGGCATATAAATAGAGGCCAGAGGACAACTTCAGGTGTCTCTCCTGTAGTATACCTTGCTTGAGATAAGTCTCTTCCTGCTCATCAGTGCACAAGGCTAAACTAGTTGGTCCTAGGGCTTCTGGGGCTTCTTCCTTCTCTGTCTCCTTCCTGTATGTAGGAGTACTTGGGTGACAGAAGCAAGATGCCAGATCTGCTTTTTGATGGGACATAAGGATTTGACCTCAAACCCTCATACTAGTATGGCAAGTACTCAACAGACTGCATCATCTGACGTGTTTCTACTACTAGGAAATAAGTAAGGGGTGATCACTCCAGAGCAATGACCTTGTATCAGAGGAAGTAACAGAGAAAATGTAACTCACAAACTGAGAGAAGATATTAATAAATTTTAGCCAGACAAACACACACATGGACAAACACACACACCTTTAATACAATAACCTTGCCAGTTTTTTTTACCTTTTCTAAAATATGAATGAAGATACATTGATAAAAGCAAATGCTCTATCTTTTATTAACTATTCTTATAATTTACATGGATATATATTAATGATGTTACATAAAAGTTCTACACTTTGTTTACATAACATTTGGTTTAAAATAATGTGCATCTCAGTATAAGATGTTTGAACTGGGTAATGAGAAATCTGTTTTCAGTCATCCTTCTAGCAGTTATCATAATCATCCCAATTTAATGATCTGGAAACTTTTGTCTCAAAATTCTAAGTTTTGTTTTAAAGGACAAAGTTCTAAGGGACTTGAGCATGCAGTGGGTATATTAACATCCAGAACTAGCAGCCATGCTTATACTGAACTCTGCATGAGGCAAATGCACAGAGCTGTATTGACTCTTTGGCTCAGTGTGTTGACAATGCAAAGTGATGCGGAAAGCTTAGTGAAAAGTCTTTTGAGTTTGCCAGTTTCAGACTGATGACACAGTTGCAATATAACCCAGTCATTATCTTGGATACAATATGCAGCCTAGATTAGCAGGGCAGTTTGTTTTCTGAAAGCAAGAGACACACAGTCATCTGTCTCTCTAATTGTTTTCATAGCTGAGGAAAATAAGAAAGAAGTACATTTGTTCCAACAAAACATTCTGCTTCCTAGTATCATCACATCTGATTAGAAAAACATCCAACCAATCAGATTTTCCTAGATGACGCATTATGACTTCTACTCTCGGTGGCTGGTTGGATGTCCTCACAGATCATAAAAAAAAAAAAAAACAGGTGAGTGATCTGTCATTAAGGAGCTCTCTATATTACAAATATGGGTTTCTTCTGATAAACCAGGCTTTGGTAACTCTAGTTATCATATGCTACAATACAGAACATTACCAGGTACCATTTCTGAACTAACTAACGCTTGGCCCCATGTTGTGTCTGTGTTTTCTTCTTTCCTATAATTCTGTTTGATCTTTTACTGCTTTTGGCACCGACAGGTAAATCTATAAAAATCCTGTTCCTGAGGGGTTTTCATCTCAGGAAGTCCTTTCTTATTCTTAACATATGATATAAAATAGCCACAGTAGCAAACAAAAGCCTTTCAAACATTATACAAATTAGTCAAGGTTGCTTGATGACAACCACACAGGCACCTGCTCTGCCGATATTCAAGGAAGCCATCTGTTGAAAAAGATAGAACAAAAGACACAGGTTACTTTCCTAAGACTCTACATAAGTTATGATATATTTTAAAATTATACATATAAAAATTAAAAGTAAATTTAGTTACATTATCCCATTACAGCTAAAGATAGTACAAGACAATGAAAGGATTGAAAATTCTACTTTTAAAAATGTAATTACTTTTACATTAAGGTAATAAAACATGCAATTACTCATAGCAATTTTTAGCAGAAATACGAAAGTAAGATTTGAATGAAATAAATTAAAATACAAAAGTGCATCAAAGATTACATTTGTTATATTTCATTATAATAGTGGTGACGCTGCAATCACTTTATTATTTAGCTACTTCCATAGATATCATATGAAATTAAATATATTATACCTTCATTCTAGGCAGATACCTCACAAAAAGTATGTTAAATATTTTTCCATGGATAGTACATAATTACTTAATTGATACACTCCCTTTTAAATATTTTGCAATATGATGCTCATTAAAATGAACATGTAGAATTTTTAAAATGGTCATGATTATAAAAACTGTTAGGTATATATTAAAATAAAAGTTTTAAAAACTATCTGATCAAATGTGTCCTTTGCAGTTATATTTTTTTATAGATTTTAATTGAGCTATACATTTTTCTCTGCCCCCCTCCCTGTGTCTCCTCTCCCCTTAAACCCTCTCCTAATGTCTTCATGCTCCCAATTTACTCACGAGGTCTTGTCCTTTGTTTTATCTTTTACTTCCCATGTAGATTTTATCTATGTATGTCTCTCTTAGGATCTACATTGTTGTCTAGGTTCACTGAGATTGTGATTTGTGGGCTGGTTTTCTTTGCTTATGTTTAAACATGGAGTTATAATTTTATCTTGCATAACAATGATTTAATCTTTTTCCTAATCATTTTATGCTTTAAAAATCCAATAATTGAAATATAATTTTTATTTTTTAAAGCTATTCATGATTGTTTTTGTTTTTGTTTGGTTTGATTTTGTCCTTTCAAGGTCTGTGAAGAGTTGTGTTGGAATTTTGATGGGGATTGCTTTTCATAGAAAGCCATTTTTACTATGTTAATCCTACTGATCCATGAGCATGGGAGATATGTTCATCTCCACATCACATCTATAAGCCCAGTTGTCATCAGAGAGGCATGATACAACAACTGATGGGAGATGCAAAGACCCACAGACAAACACTAGTAGGAGCCAGGGAATCTGCACAGAAGAGGGAGAGGAAGGAATATAGGAGCCAGAGGGGTCAATGACATCAGGTCCACAGAATCAAATTAGCAGGGTTAACAAGGGCTCACAAAGACATATGCAACAATGACAGACCCAATAGGGGTTTGAGCTAAGATCTTTGCATAGATGTTACTGTGGAGTAGGTTAGTTTTCCTGTGGGACTCATAACAGTGGGAAGGATAGGTTGGTAGGTGTCTCTGACAGTTTTACTTGCTTTTTAAACCATTTTCCTCCTACTGAGGTCCCCTTGCCCAGTTTTGATAGGAGGAATTGTGCCTAGTATTTTTTTTTTTGTAATTTGCTATTCTATGTTTGGTTTATGTCCTTCTGTTGTTAGGGAGGTCATTAGTTAGTTCCCTGCCACTTAGCCCCAAAATAATTACACAGAAACTGCATTATTTAAATCACTGCTTGGCCTATTATCTCTAGCTTTTTATTTGCTAACTCTTACATCTTCATTTAACCCATTTCCATTACACTGTGCATCACCACAAGGTTGTGGCCTACCAGCAAAGTTTCAGAACCTCTGTCTCCGGCTGCTCCTTGGCTTCTCCCTCAATCCTCCCTTCTTTCTCCCAGATTCATAGTTTTCCCCACCTAGCTCTGTTCTAGCCTATCAGGCCAAGCCGGTTTCTTTATTCATTAACCAATAAAAGCATAGACAGAAGAACGTCCCACACCATCTCTGAATGGCTGCCTTGTTTTGTTTCTTTTGGTGGGGTGTCTTATCATGAGGGATGAGGAGCTCAGATGTCTGTGGAGGGAGAGGAAACTGTTGTCAAGATGTAATATATGAGAGAACAATAAAAATAAAGTTAAAAATCCTTCATTATCTATTATCTTAAAGAAAAGGATCTTTTGCAGGCTTTCTGGACATTTATAATGTACTACCTGTTTATCGCTCCAAACAATGTCTTCGAATTTATTTTTTGCTCAGTGAAACTTGGCATGAATTATTACTCCAGCTCTTCTATATGCTGACTTTTAAAATGCTAAATAATTCCTGCATATTTATCTGCTTCACTTACTTTCTATTTTTAGACCACTTTCAACATTACATATAGAGCCTAAAGCTTTCTATGTTGTCCATGTATGCTATGTCACAGTGATGAGTATTTCTTATGTCAAATATATTATGATTATGCTTTAAATCTTTCATATTTTAGAGATCAATTGATGTGGAAGGTTCTTTTGCATGCTGTGATTATGTTTTATTACTACTGGTTAATAAAGAAGCTGATTTGGCTTATGTCAGGGGAGAATAGAGTTAGGTAGGAAATCCAAACAAAGAGACAGAGATAAAGAAGGTGGAATCTGAGAGATGCCAGCAGATGAAGGAGAAGCAGCATGTTAAGTTATATAACAAACTCCTCTTGTTATTTCCTCAAGCATTATAAATTTCAGTGTGGTGACTAGAAAAGACTGGTCACAGATTCTATTAGTACAGTCAAGCGAAGGTGTATTTGTGGTACCAGTTTTTCTTAGTTACTTTTCAAAATTTCCTCTAGCATGAGAGAATAATGATAATACTCAATTGATGTATGTAACAAGCATCTATACATGCCCTACGACATAAACATTCCACACAGTACTGGTAGTAAGAAGACAATGTGCTTTTACCTAGTTCAGAGATAAATGATAAATTTACTTTGTTGCTTGAAACACATATTTTCTCACCAAGTGCAAGGGTTGAGCTCAATATTAAATGGCACAGTAAAATTAACTAACTTACATATGTGCCAATATGAGTATACCTTAGACTGAAATAATAAACATTTCACAAAGGTTTTTCATGCATATATGCAAATGTATTTGTATGTGCCTGGGATGTTTCTCCTGATAGGTACTAAAAAGTCTTAGAAGTCTAAGAGATAAAAAGATACAGCAGCAAAATGTTTAATTTGGTATTTTTCTTTTGTATTTATGAATTGCACCAGATATAAAAGTAAAATATTTAATAGTTTTAAAATTTATATTTACTATAATAAAACACAAATGTAATGAAACTAATCTTCTATTTGTAAAATAATTTATAACCCAGAGATTTAAACCAAAATTATGAAAAGAGTGTGCAAGAGACTTTTACCTGTTATTAGCACTGACATTGTTTTGATTTCAATTTTATTGGAATGATAAGCACAATGATAGTTTATTATAAATATTTAATGAAGATATTACATTATATTTTTATGCAACTGTATATTCCATTTACCTAACGTTCCTTTTTTATTGGTACTCTGTCTAAACTTCTTACCACGCAAGTGGGACTTTTTCCTA
The DNA here is from genome assembly GCA_028555095.1 of Dicrostonyx torquatus. Taxonomy (NCBI): domain Eukaryota; kingdom Metazoa; phylum Chordata; class Mammalia; order Rodentia; family Cricetidae; genus Dicrostonyx; species Dicrostonyx torquatus. The sequence continues at coordinate 105,964 of JAQHUG010000568.1, read as the reverse complement.
ACAAATAAAGTGTACTGAATTCACACTATAACTGCTGTGGAAACACTAGGGACTTAGTAAAGTGAAGCATCAAAATATGTCCTGGAGCATTTTAGTGAAATAGTATATAAAAAATTCATTCGTGCTTCCTTTTATATGCTGTTTGGATAAATAATCCTTTTGAAACTGGAGTAAAAAGTGGAATGTCAAAGAATTTAGTTCTAATAGTGCTCTTCTCCCTCCCCCACCCCTCATGAATATCTTTCCTTTACTCCTTTAAGTCAGGCAAATATATAGTTTTGCTTTTGGAGAAGGAATTCACAATGAAGGTGTCTTAGCCAACACCTGAATTTAGATGCTAATCTAACTGAATGGGGCTAATGAGATGAAAACATTACTAAAGATGGATTATCAATGACGAGATATGCAAATATTATTAATGTGTAATTAATAAAATTTTCAGATAAAGCTTTCTTTATTTGTATGACCTAAATCAGAACTGTTAATGATTAAATCGTATAAGATTAAAACATATAAATTGTGTGTACTGTTAGTTTCAACACTATAAAAGTTTTGAATTTCACTGTGCTCACCAATGGCAACTTTATTATTAAGACAATATCTTGCTGTTATTTTTTTAACTAAAGAAAAAGGTAGGAAAATAAGAGGAAAGTATACAATAACTGATTTTAAACACATCTGAGGATGTTTCTTTCTCTCTATTGTAAGCAAGACAACCACAGCTATGTAGTTCAGGATGCTTTCAATTTTAAAGAGGTTGCTCTCTAGTGTTCCTGTTTCCTACACTACTCCCATAAGTGGAGCTTTTCAAAGAGAATGGGACTTGTTTCATTCTATTCTGATCCTGAGTATGTAGTTCCAGGGCATATTCAAAAATAATCATTCACTCAAGAGGAGACAATCATTTCTCTTCAACTTGCCAGGCAATGGAGATTTCTATGTGATGAACCCCACACATAGAAATCCTTTTTCTGTTTATTTTGTAAAATCAACTGGACACATATATTTACTCTGTTTTGTGATTTTTGACAGTGAGATTATTGCTTACTGATTCTTTACGAAGTGGATAATCTCAACACAGAGCAATAATGCACACAGGAAAAAAAATGACTGTCAGGAAAGACAAATTCTGCAATCTCTATGTTCTTTCTGCAGACATTTTTAAAATCAAATATTCTAGAATAGCTTCATTTACAAATATATTATACTCTCATTTTTTAGTTTTGGTCACTAAATCCCTTGTGTTCCTTGTATTGATTTATTAAAGAACACAAGATGGATATATTTTAGAATATAAATTTATTATAGTATTACATGCATGAGAATATAATACACAGAATTATTCATTTCTTGCATATTTCACAGTGTATGACTAAATTACTCACTTTGAGGTAAGGTGGTTCTACAAGATAGATTGCAATTAGGATAGTCATTCTCCTAATTTATATAAATTTATATAAATTCTGTTTCACTTCCAGTAACTATGTCCATAATAATGTTACCTGTGTCCACTCATTAGTTTGTGGATCATAGGATTCCATGGTGTTGAGGTATGTTTGCCCATCATAGCCACCAACAGCATATAGTCTATCACCAAGGAGACAGACACCAACAGCATCTCTAGGCATGCTCAGAGGAGCCACCATTGTCCATGTGTCTGTTTTTGGATCATACCTAAAATTCAAGAATAACAAATTGCAAATTGTGATTATACTCAAATTTAATTCTAGGAATGATAACTTTTAAAAGTATGAACTGAAAACTAAAATTAAGAAATTTTGTTCTCAAGTTCAAAATTTTGACAGATTAAGGTTCTGAAATTTTTTGTCATTTTAAATTTTTAGGTAATTAAAATCCATATCTGGACCCTTAAATTGATTAAAAGTCATTTGGTAAAATAAATAACTTTGTTTTCAAGATTAATATTTGTAAACATATATTTTTATTTTCCACAGTAATTGATTTTTTTGTGCAAAATTTAAATGGGGTAATATTTAATGAAGCCAGAGGAATGGCTTAAAACTGAAAAGACCCCAATTTCCACAATCAGTAGATACACTTATTTGAAATGGGAAATTTACTCCAAGTTTTCTAGAAAAAAATAGACATTTTTGTTTCAAAATTCTATAGGTATCTTGCTGTGGTGGCCCATACATGTTATTCTAGCATTTGGGAAGAAGAGGTAAGAGGATCAGGTGTCAAATGGACAATTGCATCCATATACAAAGATTGAGACCAGCCTGGAAGACATACATGAAATATGGTTCTAAAAAAAAAAGAAAAACAAGTTTAAAAAATATGATTTAAAAAAACATAGCTGACTTCATGAAGCAGAGTATTAAGTTTGACGAAGGTAAAGAGTGAGAGTGAGCTCTAGGCCAAAGTGGACGATACATAGGCAGACATGTATAACTAACTTAAGAACCTAGCTCAGTAAGTAGACAGACACAGCCCAAAAGACCAGAACAAAGGAATTTAAGAGAGCAGTGAGCAATATGTCTAAAAATATCTATATTTTAAAACTTAGGAAATAGTTCCATGTGAATGAGAACTGTTATTGCCATGGTATTGCAAAAATTTGGCCATGATGGATACAATGAAGTGTTTGAAAACAGGTAAGCAGAATTATTTAAATAGTAGCAGCTACAAACTTTTCCTTTTAAAAAAAAACCCATTTAGCTGTCACACATTATACACAACACACACACATACACACACACACACACATATATGCACACATATTGTGAATTTCAAGTATCTATCTCTCTATAGTGTTGAGACTGGTACACATTGAGAGATTGAGTGCAACTTATTTTAGTTAAAAATGAACCACTAAACCATATATTTGCCTTTAGTCTGAAATTCACAACTAATATTTCAAGCTAAATGTTAGCAAGAAAAAAGAGAAATAAATATTATGATTTAAAATATATTTTATTTTTAAAACAGAAATGTATGTTTCTTCTTCCAGAAGATATTTGGTGAGAAGAAAACTCTAATAATGGACTCCTGAAATAAACTAAGAAATAAAAACTACTATCGGTATATTAAAACAAAGTTGTCACTAAATATGTAGGATGTATTTATAAACAATATTTTACACAAAATGTTACATGCTTTTGATTGTAAATGATGGAGGCATGTGTGTGATCAACTTTTGACTCAATGCCTTTCAAAATTTAATCATTGTCTTAGTCTGTTAAGCACAAGTAAATTTGATTGACAAACTGAAATTAATCAATATGCAAAGCATGGCAAAAAAAATGACAAGCACAAAGACCCACAACATAGCTACAATTATACAATACATTCAATCTCAGTCTTAAAAAATTAAAAAAAAAATTTAGTCATTTTTACAAAAAAAAATCTGAAGCATATACAATAATGGAAAATGAAATGTATAAGTGAATGACAAAGAATACCACCACCGTGCAAATAGTATTTTCCTGAACGTGGAAATCTTTTTGGGAACCACATAGTTTTTTAAATAAATGACTTAAAAAACATAACGACAGATAATGAATATTTCTAAATTAAATGTTGAGTTAGAGTTTATGACTTTGGATGGTTCAGAATCTTACTCAGAAAATTCTTGTCTCTGCTGTATCTTCAAATATATATTTTGTGCATCCCTCTAGAAAGTTCAGTTTCTTGAGTATCTTAGATCCATTTTTAATTATTTATACTGTAAGAAATATTGATACAATTTATTTCTTCCTCAAGTTAATATCCAGTTTTGCCAACACCAATTACTGAAGAAAGTATCATTTTTCAGAATATAATTTTGATATATTTGTTGAAAGTCAGTTGCCCATAGCTGTTTGGGTTTGTTTTTGGATTCTTTATTACATGCATTGTTATATTTATTTAAATTTCATGCATTTTTGTATCTGTCACTCAGTAGTATAATTTTGGTTTTTGTCAGGATATTGTAAAACCTCTAGTCGTATTCTTTCTAGTTTAGGCTAGCTTTGGCTGCCACAAGAAACGAGACTACAGAATATGAATGTAGGATTTAGAAAATAAATATGCAGTTTTTGCAACAACACCAAAAATTGAACTGTTATATGACCAAGATATTTCTCTTTATCATATCCCCATAACACTGATTATGCTGGACATATATGCATGTCCATGTTTATTTTACTAATCAGTATAACAAGAAGTAAATTGAGAGATCATGCTCATCAATGGAAAAATGGATATTTCAAGTATGCCATAAAAACTGGAATCTTACTCATCTATTAGGAAAATGTACTTACGTAATTTTCTGATAAGTGGATAGAACTGGGATCATTGGATTAGGTGAGGAAACCAATGCTCAGAAAGAAAAAAAAAATTAGCAAGTTCCCTCTCACATGGATATCCTAAATTTTAAGAGTTTTATATTTGTAAATAAGGGATTTTGATAGCATATGCAAAATGTGAAACTAGAGAGGAGACCAATAGGAAGAGTGGAACAAAAGGTACTGAGAGGGGAAGGTGGAAAAGATGAAATGTAACATGAAAAGAGGAAAAAGGCTCCTAGAGGAGGACACATTACAAGACAGGAAAAATGGAAGTAGGGAGAGAGAAACAAAAAAAAATGATTTAAAAAATGACTTGTCTCATTTTTTCATGTAATAAACTAAAAATTGTTAATTGTTTACATTGGGAGGGTCATTGTCCTCATTTATCACACAGTTGTTTATTCACTTAGTCTTTAAGTCATATAGATATTAAGAATTGTNAAAATTTGGCCATGATGGATACAATGAAGTGTTTGAAAACAGGTAAGCAGAATTATTTAAATAGTAGCAGCTACAAACTTTTCCTTTTCAAAAAAACCCATTTAGCTGTAACACATTATACATAACACACACACACACACACACACATATATAGTAAGTTCCCTCTCACATAGATATCCTAAATTTTAATAGTTTTATATTTGTAAATAAGGGATTTTGATAGCATATGCAAAATATGAAACTAGAGAGGAGTCCAATAGGGAGAGTGGAACAAAAGGTACTGAGACGGGAAGGTGGAAAAGATCAAATGTAACATGAAAAGAGGAAAATGGCTCCTAGAGGAGGACACATTACAAGACAGGAAAAATGGAAGTAGGGAGAGAGAAACAAAAAAAAATGATTTTTAAAATGACTTGTCTCATTTTTTCATGTAATAAACTAAAATTAAAAAAATGTTACAGAATTAATAATGGAGGCTTTCTTACTTGGATGTCAATTCAGATAGGCCAAAAATTATGAGAAATTTGGACCTTTGGTACTTTGTTTGATAATTATTTAGCTCTGCACAGTGATTTTTTACTAATACTATCTGCAGCAGAGAGGTTGGTCATAACTTAGAAAAAAAAAAAACAAGGAAATCGAAAAAAATAGCTCAATTCCTGCAGCTACTTATACAAATAATTTTACATTTCACAAATTTCTTAAGAGTGATTTTAACATTTTGTTGTCTTCTAAAAAACCATTTTTTTCTGTATTAGTTGGGGTTTGTTTTGAGAAGAAAGCAACATTTCAATATATAAATTGATACTCCATTTTATTTACTGCCAAAAATGCTGCTTATATTTAACTAAACGCACTACAAGTAAATTTAAAAGAAGGCACACTAATCTATACATTTCCTTTGGCTTGTGGCATGCAGGTTCCATCATAGATGAGTAGGAAGTGAACACACTCTCAGAATTATCCATACCTATTTAGTCCTGCCTCTCGCATTTATGGTTCTAGAATGATTTTTCTGTATTCAAAACCGTTCAGTTTCCTGTTTGCCTAGAGACAAAGGAAGTTATCCTAAAAGTTAATTATCTTTTTTGTTTTTGACGTAGAAGAGTTAAGATATGTGAAAATATAATGACCATTAACTATGAATTATAAACAATATTACATTTTAACAAAAGGTAATTGTAATTTTTATACTGTGCTGGCCATTCTATTAAGACAATAAAGAAGTAAGAAGGAAGAGGTTGTGGCAAAGCTTTGGTTTTGCATTTGCTCTGTCTACCTCCCCTGAATGTTGCCTTGGCCTTCCGAGTCAGAGTGCGAGCGCTCTAGCCGAGTCTCTATTAAACTTTACAGCCCTCAGGCAAGTGACGTGCCAGTACATAGTGGTTAATATTGGCTGTAAAATGAAAACACGCTAGAAATACATAACAGTCACAGCATCTGAGTTCATTTCACTTTGAAAATTTACATTGCAATTTGAGGCAGCATTAAATTGTCAAGCTTCATTGTCAGTCCAACAAATAAATGACACAGTTTAGGTTAAAACTGTCTATGGAAAATTTGTTTTAAATATGAAACTACTATCAGATATAAATGAGATGATCCATTTACTCAAATTTTAAGGGAAAATATAAACAGAGAAATTTAAACTTAGAAACATTTGCAGCCTAATATACAGACCAGAGAAAGAGAAGAAAGTGGGACAGAAAACAAAGAGCAGGAAAAGAACCACAGATCAGCAGCATCGCATTCTCTCCCTAGAAATCCTCTAGCGATCCCAGCAAGGGAATCAAGTAGAGAATCTTCATTTTTTTTCCTATCCTTCATTCCATTTGGTCAGGCTCTTCCCAGTCCTTTAACAAATGACATGCAGGGGCCCATCTTCCTATCCCTTCCTCCATTCTAAGGGGATTACAGACCCAGGCTAATCCCATCTGTGGACTTGCTCAGCCCACCACTCTCAAATCGATTCCCATTCCAAAATGTCCGCTCTCAATAATTAGGAAAAGATTCTAATTGGGATTCATAGTATTGTCAATGGAAACCACAACAAGGAAAACTAAGCCTGCAAAAAATTATTTAATTAATTAAAATTTAAAAAAAAAATCAGAAATCAACATTAGAATTATAATCATCCTGAACCCAGATGCCTATGTCTAGACACCAGTGAACAAATACAGTCAAAAACAAGTAAAAAAATTAGGTGTTCATAGGTTTGTGGACTAATATCCAGATCTTCGATTCGATTCCATTGGAAAGTGTCTCTGCTTTTATGCCAATAGCAAGCTGTTTTCAATACTGTAGCTTTGTAATAGAGTTTGAAGTCAGGGATGGTAA
>JAQHUG010000568.1:45732-61266 GCA_028555095.1 Dicrostonyx torquatus | reverse complement strand
TGGGGGAACAGGAGGGCCTGGAACAAAGGGAGTAAATGTAAATTTTTCTTTTAACAATAAAAAATTAAAAAAATTATTTCCATGAGAGCTCTGTAAAGAAAGGAAGATATTTCATTCTCATTGTGGCAAAGAAATAAGGATGACAAGGGTATAAAAGACAGATGGACATTTTCTGTGTTATTCCTCCCTCCTTGTTAATACAGAAAACATAGCATGAACAGGACACATCAGTGCTGGAAGAAGGCAGTGAGTACAGAGCTTTATCTCATATCATTTTCTGGCATGCACAAGGAATTTGGGGCAATGTAGTATTTCACAGTCTCCCAGTTCTAGTATGTAGATATGGCATGAGTCCCCAGTCTTGCTTTTCTGTCAAGTTAGATAACAAGGTTCTGGCGTGCAGTTGCCTGCAGTTTGTAATCTTTCCCTATCACCAGGCAAATAACAGAAATAATCCAACACAGAGAATGGAGCATCATGAGATATTTGGAAGATGATCAATATTCAGTATACATAAGTACAATGATTTTCAAAATTTTAATTACTTCATAAAAACCCACCAGATACTAGTTACATTTAATTTATTAATAGTAACAATGTTTATCATCAGCAATGTTGATAAAAAGAGCAGTGTATTGAATAGTGTGGAAAATGTGGCATCCTTGTCTTCTTCCTGATTTTAAGTAAAAATGCTCTGTATTTCTCTATTGACTGTGGACTTGTTCTAATCAACTTTCTAATCTTGAGGTATGTTTCCGCAGCCCCTATTCTCTGCCACACTTTCATTATCAAGGGACCTTGGATATTGTCAAATAAATTTTCTGCTTCTAAGAGGAGGATAATGTTGATTTTGTAAGTATATTGAACCATCCCTGCATCTCTGGGAGGAAGCAAAGTTGATCAAGATGGATAATCTATTTGTTGTTTCTTCAATTCAATTTGCAAGTATTTTACTGACAAATTTTGCGCCTACATTCATAAGAGATCTTCTGTCACTGAATGTGAGAAGAAATTTAGTCAGAGCCCATCTATACAATTTACCTTACTGAGTTTGTAATAATAATTTTCAGGCTCTCAGAAGAGAAAGATTTTTTGTGTCACACTGCCACAAAACTGTGATCTGCAAATGTACTTGTCTGCAAGATTTACTCATTCAATATCGGTACAAATATGGAGGGAATATCAAACCACATTTGATTTGATTTAATGACCACTCCATAAGATAAATCCATACCCATAAGTGGCTAAGAACCTAAGATTGGATAGATCATGGAGAAAAGATATTACTATTATTCTTTGAAAGGAACAGCAATAAAATTGAACCTAATGATAAAAATCCATTGGAAAACCTTCCTCTCCTAGTTGGTATAAATTAACACAGAGACATGACTGGACAGTGTGCCTTCAGAATATTCAGTCATAACTGGGATACTTTAAGGCCCAGGTATCTATGTGAAAGAGAAAACAAAAAGATTTTCAGAGCCATATCTGGAAGATGATTCTAATCAAACAGTGTTGACCCTACCAACAGGATTGATGTACATATGAACTCACAGAAACTGTGTTAGCATGCACAAGACCTCAGATGTTCAAACCAGACAAAATTTTCACATTGAAAACAGAATTCAATGTTCCATTTCAAATCATGGAGTTATTTGAAATTGAATCCTGCTAATAAAGAGAAAATTAGATTTTTCCAATACGGTAACATTGTTTATAACAAAAATATTCCATGACTAGAACTAACTGGCCAACATCAAATAAATTTTATGTTTGTTCATGTCTTTTTGTGGGATCTTTAGTTTTTTTTTTTTTGTGTGTGTGTGTGTGTGTGTGTGCCATTTTGGTTTTCTAGTTTTATTTAATGCTTCACTGTGTTGATGTCCTTGTTTTGAGAAGAGAGCCTTATCATAATGGGGACAGAGGTAGGGAAGTAGTAAGATAAGTTGAGGAACAGGAAAACATGACCAAAATATATTGTATAAACAACTTAATAAAAATTATATTGATTTTTAAGAATTACTAAGTTAAGAATGATAGAAAGACTGGTTGAAATGTTGACAGACAGCTGCAATCATTCAGGAATAGAACAATTAACACCAAATCTTTATTAACTTTTTGAAGACTACTTAACCATTTTATTCAAAGTTTAGAAATATTCTCATAACATAAACTCAATATTCCTTGAATAGACAATTAATATTGAGAATTTTAGATTATTTTATATGGTAAATATACATGCATTTATTTAAAAAAATTTGGGGGGGGGTTCAAACAGTGTTTCTCTATAGCTTTGGAGCCTGTTCTGCAACTAGCTCTTATAGACCAGGCTGGTCTCGAACTCACAAAGATTCTCCTCCTCTGCCTCCCGAGAGCTGGGATTAAGGGCATCTCTGCCTCCGGAGATCCTGGGATTAAGATCCTGGGATTAAGATCCTGGGATTAAGGGCGTCTCTGCCTCCCGAGAGCTGGGATTAAGGGCGTCTCTGCCTCCCGAGAGCTGGGATTAAGGGTGTGTGCCACCACACCACCTCCCGGCAATCCACTAATTTTTTAACCTGTCAAGAATTAAGAAAAAAGTTACTCACTTGCCATTCAGTGCTGCTACTCCGACAGTGCTCCGAGCAATTGACATACTGGCTACATAGGTCCACTGCTGACTCTGCGGATCCCACCTCTCCACCGTGTTTAGATAGCTCCAGCCATCATGACCTCCCACCGCATAAATGGGACCTTCCAGCACAGTGACTCCTAAAACATTAGAGAGAAAAATAAACAGTGTGTTTGTAGTTTCCAGTATCACATTGTGCAGTGAAAGGTATTGTGAAATAATGTTTTATTTGATGGGGGAGTGTTTGTAGCTGTGTTGATCACAGAATGTAAAATTTGATTTTCATTCTGTATGTCCTTGTCCAGTTTGATATCAGGATAAAGCTGTCTTTGTGAATTATTTGGGTGGCTATTCTACCTTTAATTTGTGAAACGATTTTGATTTTGAGGTTTTCATAAAATTTCGTATCTTTGCTATCTTGTTTCTTTTGATTGATGAAATTTCATACATGAGCAAATGATGAAAATTTCAGTATCTATGGTATACAGTGTCAAATAGATATCCAGTACATTACTAGCCATACTATTTCTTCCTTTACAGGATGTGGATCCTTTGTGAGACTCATGAAAATGTCAAATTTCAGTATCAGCCTCTGAAACTCTATTACTTGAAGTATTCAGCAGGACATAGTTGCCAGATTAGATTCTTGCTACTGTGATCTAGCATATGAATGCATGAAAGAAGTAGATGGAAATGCTTCTTTCCCTTCTCCTCTGTTTGAAATTATTCAACTCAAACCATGACTATCATTTCCCCTCTGATCCTTTCAAGAATCTGATTTATTTGTTTTATTCTGCTTTAAGAGCTAAATACTGTAGAAGCCTTATTCGGATTCAAGTGCTGTATTGAGGCCAGAGTTAAATTATATGACTTAGTTATCTCTGTTGTTGAGCATACATATTTATCAGATTAATATGTGCATATATATGTATATATACATATATCAACCATTAGCATTTTGATCATTGCTTATTGTGCCTCTGATTTTTTTGAATCTCTATTACCAGCATTGGAACATTTTTCATTTAACTATGCTTTAACTTTCCTCCACAAAGTCTTAATATAATAATGATCACTTGATATACTGGTGATGGTCACCCATACGTATGAATATATATGTATGTATATATTTAGATATATTACATTATATTTAACTCAAAATGTAATCTATATATTATAGCCATTCCATATAATTAAGCTATTAAACTTATTTTATACTTAACTCACAAATAAGATATAAAATAATTCATAAAAATTATGGAAATTGATGTTTTCTGCTAATAAAGTCACTTTCACCTTACAAAAAGATCATGGAAATATATATATATATATATATATATGAACTCTTTACAAGTTATTCAATTTCACAATATAACTGTATGCACGAGAACATGTCTTCTTCCAGCTAGGGTTGAAGGAAAAGATTTTGCTGTGGATATGAACAAGAGTACAGCCAGAGGCATCTGGAAGAGTCCAGAGCAGAAAGAGAAAACAGTAGACTCAACATAGTTAGCAGACTGGATTTGACCTTATGAGTCGAGTTGTGGGAAATGTGATAGAGAAAGACAAAGAGAGCACAGGCAAAGGAGACCAAGGAGGGGCCAACCAAGGAAGACAAAAGAGAACACATGGATAATGGAAAAGGTACATGGGAATGAGAAGCTGGGGTCTGGAAAACCATGACCTGGAGGAATATATGTTAAGGTTCAGGGTAAGAAGATACGAGAAAAGCCACAGGCGGTTGTGATGCTAAGTGAGCACTGCAGCCTGCATGATCTTTGGTATCATGCACCAGAGCTAGTTAGTCATTTGTGACTTCTGGCACTGATGAGGAAATGGCTTTCTTGGTAGAAGAGAATGGCTCATGAATGTGGCAGAGTGGAGTTTTCTTTGGACCTGACAAAATTAGGAGAGTAACCAGACTAATAAAATAAAACACCTTCATTAGAAATTTTTAGACATTCAATAACTATTTTAGATATGATCATATCGAGCTGCTGCTGAGAAAACTAATAACAAATAATTCTTTCATATTACTTTTGAGATTGCAGCTAAGATACATAACTTTGGAGCTACATTTAGTGTATATATTACAATATAATTCTATTTAATATTTGAAATAGCTTATAAAATAATTTTAATTGAATACAGAATACTATAAAGTATGTAAAATTATTAAATATTATATACTAAAAATTAGATATGACATTAAGTCTTTCAGTGCAGATTATTTTATATCTTAAAATATATATTAATTATATAATTATACTGAAAAATTATATTAATTTTCTCTTAAAAGTGTTAAGGGTATTTCATTTAGTTAGCCTAAATATATGAATATATTTTAGGAAGCTTCCACTATATTTCTTAATTCCTGTCAAATGATCCTGCAATTTAGATGTCTGTTCTGTATTCCCTTCCACAGCCTCCTGTTTACTCCCCTCTCCATTTTATTCTCCATTAAAGTTTGTCTCCATCAAATTACTCCATGGAAGGCTCAGGGAACTCTGCAGAAGTTTTGTTCTTTGTGCATATACTGTGACTTTCAGTTTGTATTTTATGGCATTCCTGATTATGTGAATGAGCAGGAGTGGGTCTCTGTATTCAGATCTGCTTAGTGTGTGTGTGTGTGTGTGTGTGTGTGTGTGTGTATGTGTGTGTCTTCTCTTGGACCGTTTCCTTCTTTAAAAATTAATTTTATTTGTTTTGTTATATCAGAATTTGTTATTTTTTGTTTTATCTTATTGCATTATATTTTTTATTTAAATATTTATTTATTTATTATTTATACAATATTCTCTCTGTGTGTATGCCTGCAGGCCAGAAGAGGGCACCAGACCCCATTACAGATAGTTGTGAGCCACCATGTGGTTGCTAGGAATTGAACTCAGGACCTTTGGAAGAGCAGGCAGTGCTCTTAACCTCTGAGCCATCTCTCCAGTCCCCATATTATATTTTTTATTATCCCTTTGAAGCCTGTTTGTTTCCAAATGAGAGACAGAAAGGAGGTGGTCCAGATGGCAGGGGAAATGGGGAGGAACTAGGAGGAGTAGAGTTAGGAGAATCCATAATCAGGATTTATTATGTGATTAAAAAAATCTATTTTCAATAAATAAAAAATAAGTAAAATTCAAAAATATTGAAGTTTTATTTACAAACACACACACATAAGTACTAATAGTAATTCAAGGTATAGATATCTTGAATTTGAGAGTATATGGGGACAGGATAAGCTATCATTTAGAAGTATAAATGATATAAATACAATACTCATTTATGAAAACCTCATAAAATAAAAGTGCAAAATAAAAATATTAATGAGTTATGTTTTCAGGAGACATAATATAACCAAGACTAGAGAGAAGAATATGGACAATTGTAGGGCCCGGGTGTGCCCCCTGCTCCTGGGGTTACTAGAGGACAGTTTCTGGTAAGCCAGCTGAAACTGTTTGTGTTTATGCTCCTTCTGACACACCTGATGATTAGCTGTAGGGCATTGTTTACTCCAGTTTAGGTGAGGCAATTTCCCACCTGCCTGGGGGGAATTCCTTGTGTAGCAGCTCGGTGTACAAGGACTTCCCCAAAGTTCAATAAAGGGCATTCTGCTGATCTTTAAAATGACCCAGGTCTCTTTGTGTGTTCTTTTAATCTCCATGCCCTTGCCCGGTTCGCTAATGGTATAGGGACGCGAGAACTGTACAGAGAAGGTAACACAGAAGCGGGTGTTACAGACAATAAGAGGAAGATTTTGAAAAATTGTATACGTTATTATTGTTATTATCTGACTTATTATTTAACTTAGACACCGGTGGCTATAATGATGATGCTTAGAATAGGGAAAAATGAAGCAAATGACTGTAATAAAGGACTCTAGTTGTACTGATATTATATGAGCTTCGGATTCATTTAATAACGTAGGGATAATACTAGAATTCACAATGGGTGCTAATCCTAGCATTTTGCATCTATATAAATTATAGCATTAGGATGTAGGTCAAATAAAAGTGGATATAATTACATGGCAAAAATAAATTGCCAAAATATTCACAAATCAAATTGTCCATGCAGTATGTTCTAGAAATGGACAATAGTAAGGATTTCAGCAGTTTTTGAAAGTAAATTTAATATGCATGTTCATCTTTAAAACATCTAATTTAAGTGATTCTATGCATAATTAAAACATTGAGCAAATAATATAGTCCTAATGTTGACATTTCTTTTAATATTGATGTTTGCAATATCAATGTTCACTAGAAAATATTTGTACTTTATGTATGCCTATTTTAAAAAGCAATATTCTTTTACCTATTCCTATATCTCAAATTTCAAATTTTGGTTGCCTTATGTTGTGTTTCTTTCTTATAACTGTTCTGATTCCTATGAAAAATGATGTAAGTATGTTGAGGGAATAATGGGGCCAAAATCATTTTAAAAATCAATAAAATTCATTCAATATCTTCCTTATGTTTTTCAGAAAGATCTTAATAAATATAACAAGTTAGAAGGTTAAAAGACTTTTCTTATCATCAGTATTAGCTTTATACTTAAAAAATGCTAAAAACCTAATTGAACTAAAACCCATATAAAATTATTGGTTTAAGTTTTATAATATAATATGCTGCATGTATGTATCATGCAGGTTTTAAAACATTCTATGCTGCTTAATCAATCAAAGAACAAAATATCATAATTATTATACTGTATTCTATTCTATTCTTCCTTCATTTGAGAATAGTGTGTTTATTTGGGTTGTACACTAAAGTCACCCAACTTGTTAGGGTTCATCTGTATTATAGAGATTCAATTTGTTTGACCTGGGCAAAGAGGTTGTTTAAAGTGTCCACTGATGATTGTTAAGCAGAGTGAACAGGAAGAACAACTACTACAGTGGAAAGTAATAGTGATGGAACATTTCCAAATAATAATCTGTTTTGCAGTACTGTCCCGCGAAGCTCTACTATCCTTCACTGTGGCATGTGAATTTCAGATCACAGCGAACATTAACTTATATTCCTGTACAGCTTTCATTTCTAAGATTACTTGCCATCCATTCAGTTTTCAACAGGATTGCATAACTTTATGTTCATGTTCTCATATAGGATATAGAACACGGGGAAAGAAATGGGGACGCTGAAGCACACACTTTCTGTCCCAATGATGAAGAAAAGTTTTCTGCCCAAGTTAATGAGTTGGTACTTGAGTTAAGGTTGTGGAAAGACAGACGTTCATTTGGAGATCAATGAGTTTTGGGGGAAAGGTCATTAATATAAAATAATATACCAGGAATAAACAGAAGTTATTGATGATTCTGCCAAACATTAAAAGGGCCAAATAAACAGGTGCACTGGAAAAAT
Organism: Dicrostonyx torquatus; assembly: GCA_028555095.1. Taxonomy (NCBI): domain Eukaryota; kingdom Metazoa; phylum Chordata; class Mammalia; order Rodentia; family Cricetidae; genus Dicrostonyx; species Dicrostonyx torquatus. Next base: position 53,301 of record JAQHUG010000568.1, on the reverse strand, counting down.
TAAATGGCAAGCAGATTGAGTCGCAATGATGCCACATTAAATCTAGATGTATTATTTTCAACTTTTACTATTTGAAGGTAAATACATTTTTCCATATTCAACTATATTTTTACAAGTGAGTAAATTCACACACACATTGACATGTAAAACATTTATATCATTCTCCATCTTCCAGTTACCCATTTATCTCATTTAAATTGTGAATTCTGTAGCCATCAATTGAATTTAATTTAGCAACTTAAGTATTTAATGTAGTAATGTTGGTAAGTATGGTCAAAGACTCCTAATTCGAATGCAGTTTTCATCACACCATTAGCTAAATGACCAGAACAGAAATATAGTTAGGTGATGCTAGGCTCATATTTATATCAACATTACTATGTTGTTAGAAAATGCTTTTCCTCATTCCACCTTCCATTATCATCACCACTAAAATTACACATTTTATCATTTGATGCATTACCCTTGCGAGTGATCCCAATTAGCTCATCTGACAAAATTTTAGCTTCTACTCATATCTGGGCTAGTTGCAGAACTTTTCCCCATTGGTTAAGTAACCATTCTATTTTGTCTTTATCCTTGAAATTGCAATATTATGCTTACTGAAATTTTTGTTAAAATGAATAACAGACATACTAAGAATAGCTATGTGATATTCTGATTGTCTATGTATTATTAGAATACATGTCTCTTTTACATTCATTATATACTAATATAATATATTACTGCAGGGATGAATATAAATCAATAGTACATATTTTTGTTTAATGTAATTTTAGAACTTTATTGTATCTGTATTCATCTTAAAAGTAATTTAAACATAGGACTGTAGAAGAGGATAATTACATTATTCACTTATTAAAATTAATTCAATAAATTGCCTTGTACGACTAAAAAGTACAGTTCTTGATTACGTATTTATTTTTCCAAAATTACTAAATTAAATAAAATTAAGGAAATTACTATCTGTTTGAACCAAATGTACACAAAGCAGGTTGACAGAAGAAAGATACTGATTTTGAAGGCTGATCACCTACATTTTGTTCAACCATTTACTATCTCTAAGAATTTTTTTAAAGTGTTTTAACTCATTGTTGTTCAGGCTATTAGTGTTTAGTTAGAAGACCCTTTCTTTACATTGTTTACAAAAATAATATTTATTAAGTTTTTAATTCTAATGAATGCAACAAATATTTCAAAAGTGATCTTGACTGCTTTAAACTATTTAAAAATATTAAATCCATTTATGTGTACAATAAGTTTTCATCAAATATGAAAGTGTACTTCTAAATTTTCATGACCAGGTACAAGTTTCAAAAATGCTATATAAAATATGAAAAATTAAAAATGATAATTTAAAAACACTTAGAGTTGATGATTATTTTGAATTTCTTTTTCACAAAATCCAATATGATAAAGGTTGATATTTTCAAAATATATGCTAAACACAATCCCCTTTTGCTTTGTGTCTAACTCCAGATTCTGTGCTTTTGTGAGATAAACAGAAATAGAAATTTCAAAAAAGCTACAATGAAGGTACTTTATACTTTCAGGAATGATGAAGAATTTCAGTGTCGCATTTCTTCTGGTGATCATGATAAATTTCTTGTAGAAATACTTGTGTCTAGAGTTAAAATAGAAGGTTAAAACTTATTGAAAACCAACACACAGATTAACAAGGGGAACTTTGTATTTACTTCAAATGACTATTTTTTTTGACTGTTTCCCCAAAATCAGAAAACAAAACTAACTAACTAACTAACTAATAATCAGAAATCTGTTTTCACATTTTCTGTCTCCTCAAGGTTCAAACTCCAAATGAGAGCTATACAAGCAGAACTGTTGGTCAGTGTACTTCTGCAGAGATCTTAAGAGGAAGGATAGTTCCATAACACTTTCACAAAGGACACACTGAGCATTGTATTCACAATAACTATTCATTTTCCAACTTTTAGAATTCCTACCATAAGAAAAGACCTTTCAAAACAAATGAAGCATAGAATATAAATTCATGCAATCACAGTGTTATTCCTCTTGTTTGGCTTATTTGCGTTCAAACCTCAAAAATTATGATAAATTTTACTGAGTTGGAACTCAGTGTACACAATTTAAAAGCTTCTAGATTATTTGAACCTGACAATAATATTAAGTACTGTTGCTAATGGTAACAACATTACCAGGTAATACCTGGTAATCTGACAGCAAAGCAGGCCAGAGAATCATTTAGGCTAACTGCAAATCTCTTCTTTTTTTGAAATCAATCCTCCAGTCTCATCCTTTAGTTTTGTTACAAACCACCTGCTGGAGGCTCCACTCCTCTTTGCCTCCAACTCTGGATCAAACAGATCTCCTCCAAATGTCTTCCTACCTTACTCATCCTTTTATATAGCACCCAACTCTGGAAGAAGCTTCCTGGGAGTATACTATCCAAGAAAAGAAAGTATTCCAGAAAAATACCAAGCCTCAGATATTGATTCTCTCTTTTTTCCTCCCAATCCTCTTCCAGTTTCATCTCCAGCTCTATACCAGACTATCTGTTTTGTACTCTTCTGACTCCCTCTTCTCCCATCTCCAAGGAAAAAAACAGAGTCAGATAGAGCACCCTTCCTTCCTCACTCCCGTGGACCTGTGTAGCCTATCCCGATTCCTGAGTATTAGTTCTCTATTTTTAAATACTCTTTTTACCCAGAATCTCAAGTGACCAAAACTAGCAGAACCCCAGAAACATTCCCTACTGACCCTCACCTAAAACACTCTACTAAGAACTGTAGAGGATAAAGAAAACCAAGGAAGGAACACCTACTCAAAAAAGAAAAGACCAGCTATCATCACCTAAAATTAAAATATTCCAAATCCCAGATGCACAAAACCAGTGAAAAACAAAATCAATGACAGCAGTACAATATATCCCCACTAGAGCCCAGCAACATAACCACAGTAGGCCCTGAGAAATGCTAGAAAACTAGACTTGCACCTTAAAATAACCCATATGAATATAACAGTGTTCATTTATGAGGAATTGAAGAAAAATCTTAAAGAAATCTATAAAATAAAAAAGTGAAAGAAAACAAATAAAAATAATCCAAGACATAAAAGCATAAACAGAATCAGCAAAGAGATACTAAATGGAGGGAAATCTAGAAATGAAAAATTTAGGAAATTGAACCCAAATGAACATCAGAGGCAAGACTCACCAACAGAATACAGGTGATGAAGAGAAAATCTCTCCGATGTTGAAGATATGATAGAAGAAATGAATTCATCAGTCAAAAAATGTCAAATATAAAAACTTCTGGACATAAAACATCAAGGTAAGCTGGGAAAATACGATAAGACTAAAATCTAAGACCAGTAAGAATAGAGGAAGGAAGAGAGAAACCGAAGTGAAAAAGTCCCATAAAACAGTTTCAAAGCTTCATAGAAGAAAATTTTATAACCTGAATGAGATGTCTACAAACGTCCAAATATCATAAAGAACACCAAATAGGTTAGATGAGAAAAGGAAGTATCCTGTGACATAATAAATATAAGACACTCTTGAGACCATGGAAAGAATATTAACAAACGCCAAAGGATAAGATCAAATTTTTGCCAAAAAGTATGTCTCTCCATCTATATCTCATTTATGTGTTTTTTAGGCTCTTTTCACCTATTTGTTTATTTTGCATTAGTCTGCTTTGTTTTTTATCTTATTATATTTTATTTTTATCCTTTATATGGCTGTTAATTTTCTAAAGAAAGAAAAAGAGCTATAGAAATTTTCATAGATGAAGAGGTGGGAGATGCTTGGAGGAGAAATTGCAATCAGAATATCTTGTATGACAAAAAGCTACTTAAATAAGAAGGACTGCAAAAAATAGTAGAATAATGAAAAAAACCTTCTTATATAAGGAGATTTGTTAGGAAATTGTCAAGTTCATTAAAAGAAAAAGATGTTCAAGAGAGAATCTTTTGGACCAGAAAGAAAAAAAAATCTACAAAAAAAGAAAGAAAAGAAAAGGAAACTCACAGGCAAATAAGTGAACATTTATATATTTTCAGTTAAATAAGACCTTTATTTAAGTTAGTATCCACTTTATGTTATATATTTCTGAAAATACAATTGCAATAACTTATGATATAGTATCTAAGTGAAGTCTTGAAAATTGATGAGAAACTTTTTATCAGGTCAAACAGAGATAAATTCTAGGTATCAGAAGGAAGCTGGCCTCCGATCTAGGTAACGAATTCATGAATAAGAAGTAAGATGCATATATGCCATAAATACATGCTTTAATATATACACACAAACGGTTGAAAATCTACGCAGTTCAAAAATTCACGCAATGCACTTATGTTCACCTTTAGTTCTTAGTAAGTTAAGGAAAAATAAATCAAATAATCAGGTAGAAAAGGAAATGAACAATTAGGATCAAACTAAAAAACAATGAAACAAAACTTTTACAGTAGTACCCATACCTCTGGAATACCTAAACATTTTGATGGAAGTTCAGACATTCAACAGAGTTATTATAGAATGTTTTTTCTGAGGGTATTGATATGAATAAAATAATACCTAATGTAGAAGGGAACAAATAAAAATCTTCTGGTTGTTCCCACATTTTTTGACTGCATGAACTCTCAAATTAGCAAGGTTGACTAGTTAAATAAAAATAATAGGTTCATCTTATGAATGAGAGAATGATGGTCCAAATTAAGACAGTTAAAATAATAAAAATATACAGCAGTAGTAGAATAAAATATATTAGTCTAACTGTGCAATGTAAAATTTTTCTTACCACCATAAAACAGAGTTTTCAGCTTAGGCCCATAACCAAAAATAGTCACATCACATTTTAAGCAAAAATGTGTAAAATGATGACTCAGACTAAGTGTGGTAAATAATATGTTATCAAAAAATAAAATTAAATGCGAGAATATGGACTTGGAAAGACAATTCAGTCACTTAAATGCATGGCATGTATAGAGGAACTTCTTTCCATCCCAAGAACCTAGACATACTAGCCAAGATCCTAAAGCTCTAGCTGGTGAGGGAGAGACAGAAAAACTTCTAAGGCTTGTTGGTCAATCAGTCTACCATATTTCATGGGGTCCAGCTGGTAAGAGACCCTAGGATGACACTCAAGATTGACCTCATTTCCACATGCATGCACATACAAAAAAACATACTTGATCACACACAATCACATATGAATTGATTAAAATATATGACTTTTATCATATATTTTATGATATAAAATATATTATTTCTAAAACTTGTTAGGCAAATATAGAAACTGGCAGTTAAGATGTATAAATTAATAAACAGTTTAAGTAGAATAAATAATAGTTATTTCAATAATATGCTTATATAAACACAAAACAGTTTATAGAAATTATTCTATTAAAAATGATAGAAATACAAACAGCATGAAATGTAAACATGTTTAATGATTTGCAAAAGATAAAGAAATATACTAATGTTTGAGTAATTGAAATCAATTAAAATATTTAACTGATTTGGATATATAATACCTCACACAATTAAAACAGAAAATGTTAAACTTTGAGATACAGAAAATAACTGCTTAGCAAGTAATCAAACAGAATCAAAATATTTAGATGAAATTAGGGAGAGATCATTAGTATAGAATAATTGAAAACAGAGCCAAATATCTAATGTTGGAACCTAATTATGAGCACAATAGCTCACAGCTTTCTAACAAAGTACTTTACAGAACACATGATCTCAATGGCAATTACAAGGCATTTATAAAAAACAGGATCATGTGAGTGTGAGGAAATTATACACTGAATCACAGTGGTATCATACTGTATTTGGCATGATGTGAAAGAAAAGAAAGGAGAAAAGCCACATCATGATTCAATAAATAAAATCCCTAAAAAGAAGATGCAATATGCTATATTTGGTAGTGTCTTTTGCACTTTCATTTGTGTATAAAGAGATAGTAGTTGTGTTATTTAAAAAGATGATACATTATTCTTCAAAATTATATATATAATTTTATATGTATATTTTATATGTATATATGTAATTTTATATATATATATAATTTTATATAGTCATCCATATATGAACACTCAGGTTGGGTTAATCAACAGATAAAATTTTGCTGTAAAGTTCCTGGAAAATCTACATTCATTTTGAAGATTCCCTAAAACTGATTAATTAGAACTGCTTTTGGAAGGCAAAAATGCTGTAGACCAATAGTGAGGTTGTCTTGGGCTAGCTTGAGTCTACGTACTAGTATTCATTGCCCACCTCTGTGTCTGACCTAACATTCAACTTCTAGGTAAAACTTAAGAAATATATTAATTTAGACTTCTAGCTTCCACCATCCCAAAAGTTATATTCATAACATTCATAACTTATTGCAGAGGCCTCTTTGCCTTGCATAACCTGATGAAAAATTTTCCTACAAACCAAAATTTTTGACAACTGACTATAATTCCATTTCTATTAAACTAAACAGATCTCTTCTTCCTATCAAGAATATTTGCTGTCCATAAGTTAGTCAAAAATGCCAATTTCTTTTACTGAAGTTAAGACTTAATGACATGAAATCAGATAACCAAAGCCTAGTTTTCAGCTCTCAGAAGACTGAGAACAAATAATCCCCAATCCTGGTCACCCTATATTCATTAGCAAAACCTATCAAGAGAAAATATTAAAAATAAAACATAAGAAAAAAGGAGAGTGCAAAATATGAAAAGACTATGGCTATTTGCCCTGCTAAACTGGCAACAGTCATTAAATAAAAGGAAAGAAAGTGCATTAGAGACAGAGTACAGTGATTGAATGTGTTTTTCTGTTTGGTTGCTGGGTCCCAAATTCTAAAAACTACTTTTTGTGTGTGTGTCCCTGGTGAGTATTTCTAAATACTCAATAAAGTCAGAAATTTCTGAAGGAAGAAATCACTGTCCGTGGATAAAGTTGGAAGTGTTGCTGCCATTCCTACTGGGATCCTTTATCTGTTGTCCTCACCTGCTGTGACTCTAGGACTGACGCTGGAAATGTGTCTTTGAACATATAAAACTTTGATTCAAAGTTTTATTCTCTTTCAACAGGCATTCTTTTGGAAGATTCATCTCTTACTGTGTTCCAAGTTGATTATCTCCTAAAGTGTTTCCTATCTCAAAGGAAGCCAAGCTACCAAGCAGGCAGGGCTCTATGTTAGAATGTTCTGAAAGGGCGTTTTCTTATCTATTTTCATTTTGTTCATAATTTCATCCTCTCTTTCTCTATTTCCCTCTCTCCTCCTCCCTTTCCTTTCTTTCTTCTTATTCTTTTTTTTGGGGGGGGGGCTTGTTTTGTTAGCTTTGATTTTGGAAAAAGTTTTCCTCAGTGTAAGGTCCCTGACTGTTTTTGTACACCAGGTTTGTAGATCAAGATGACCTTGAACAAACTGAATGAGTTTCCTCCCTCCACACACACACAACTCTGTCTTCAGAATGCTGTGATTTAAAGCCTGGACTACCACCCCAACCTCCTTTTGTTTTTTTAAAATGACCTTAGTGGGGCTGGAGAGATGGCTCAGCCATTAAAGGCTAGGCTCACAACCAAAAATA
>JAQHUG010000567.1:662667-681036 GCA_028555095.1 Dicrostonyx torquatus | reverse complement strand
CTTTCTATTTTTCAAGTGAATGATTACAATTAATACAAAAAAACAGTAAAATACAGCATGTTTTCCATATCCCTTACATGGCTAAGCATTCTGCATACTACAGGTAAAAATAGACTATCCCAAGAAGCCACATACATTCATACCCAAACGACTTCTTAAAGACTGTGTGGACAAGCAAGATATTCTTGACAGATCTTTTACTGACAGTTACAAAGAAAAGGCCAATTTTTTTTCTTATCATGAAAGGTAATCTTATAAGGAGTCTTAAAGGAATCACAAACCTAAACTTTTATATACAAAAAAGAATCAGTCATATCTACATTAAATCTTTTGGGGGCATACTCACTAATTAATAGTTTTTTATATCATGGGATATAGGGCTAAAATGGGTTTAAGGAATTAATCATCACCTTTGGTCTTCAAACAATCCTTACAAGAAGGATACATCAGTCAACAATAATTGGACAGCTTTGTTCTTGTTCCCGACCTTAACTAGTTCTACATTCAACTATGTGCCTTCCTAAAACTTTAGATTGTCTTCTTGTGTTTTTTCATATCAGAGTTATTTAACAAAAACATCTTAGTCTAACTTTGTTATATCCAAAGCTTTGTTTCAGCTGTGATGCACTGCAAAATCTGTGAAATATCTGCCAACATTAAGGTTAAAAGAATTCAACATAGCTGGGCTATTGGAACACAATTGTTAATCATTAACTTGAGCTACAATCTATGTAGCTACTTAGGTGAAACTCACAGGCCCTGGATGTAAATATATTTTTGTATTTATTTTTATTCATCAAAACTCTGTATAGGCTATCATTATTGTTATCAATTTATACCACATAGCCTAGAGAGGGGTCATTTTTTGGAAATCCACAGATGAAATTGTCCAGTAGAACAGGATGATTTCAAGAGATAAATACACGATATTACAGATAGTGGAGATCTCCCCATATTCATTCACACCATGCTACATAGCAGAGGGATATTGCAGTAACAAACATGTAAAGGCACAGCAGAACCAAAAGACATTCTGGGGTCTGTAGTCCCATGGCCCTGCATAAATGAGATTCACCCATGAGAGAGTTGACTCCTGATGGAACAACAACATGAACTTCAGTTGTCACCTCCTCTGACATGGCCGTCAGTACCTCATAGCACAGAAAAGCTCTTTGGACTGTGTTCATTATTCCTCCAAGATGAATCCTTTCAATTCCATAATTCCTGTTGATGCTTAAATTCTGTATATTTGCACATGCTATAATGCAAATATTTGGTCATATGAATTTGGGGGCTGTGTTCTTTCAGCATAATTCTGATTAGTACTATAATTGATATATATTTAATACACATTACTTAGCTTGGTAAGTAACTAGATATAACAGCAATTCAGAGACTTTTCCCAAAACATTATAAAGATTATCAATAAATAACTATACTCATTAGATGATCTTCCAATATAAAAACTAATATAAAACGAGGGCTATCTAGGATATAGCAGGTAGAACTCTTGTTTATAGAAACAATACTTATAATTTCCATTATTCATGTCACTGCATTCAATACCATGAAATAACAAATTACTTACTTTCAAATGTAAATTTGGAAGTACTTTCTTTCAAACTACTTGTAGTGCTCTCTGTGTATCATTGACATGAGTGAATTTCGCACCTCATGAAAAGAACAGACTGCATGTCAAATTCAGTTAGCTGAAATTGTTAGTTGAGCATTTTGATGTTTCACTTCCTCCTTAAAGACAAAGTTGAAGATATCTGGGATGATGAGTTGGGATGTGGGAATTGTCGTTGATCTAGGAACATGTTGTGAGGAGGGGGCTACTTGTTGATTCCCTGCCACTCCGAAATAATCACACAGAAACTGTATTATTTAAAGCACTGCTTGGCCCATTAGCTCTAGCTTCTTATTGGCTAACACTTATATCTTAATTTAACTCATTTCTATTAGTCCGTGTATCACCACATGGCTGTGGCTTAATAGCTAAAATTCTGGTGTCTGTATCCAACAGGTACACATGACTTCTCTCTGACTCCATCTCCTTTCTCCCAGCATTCCATTATGTTTTCCCCTACTACTCCTATTTCCTGCACAGGCCCAAGAGAGTTTCTTTATTAACCAATGATATTCATAGCATGCAGAGGGATATCCCAAAAGAGGGATACACATGAGAAAACAACAAAGTAAAACAACAAAACACCCATGAGCTCATAAATAGGTATATGGATGGATGTTAGGCGATAGATAGATAGATAGATAGATAGATAGATAGATAGATAGATTCATACATACATTAACAAACATAAAGATATTGGACTCCTGAATTATCAACTTTTCAAAATTTATAAATCCCAGGTTTCTGTGCATAGCCTCCAGCCCTACTTTCTTTGTTTATTGCCATAATCTGAGCCTCTTTCCATTTCTAGCACAGTCATGGCTCTAGATTCTGATTCCAAAAACCAACTAAATCATGTAGCAGCCCCAAAACATTGGACACTGAATAAACTGCCAGAGACGTTTGCTTCTCATCTATCTATTGATCCCTAGATGTCTGCCTCAGATAATTTTACTAAGGAACAAACTTATAAATGCTTTGACTGGAGATGAATCAAAACAAGATCTGCTTGCAGCATTCCAGGACTGACAGAAAAGTGAGAACTAAGATAACTTATCCTGTTGTGATTGTGGTTGTCTTAAGCATTGGGAAGACTGGACACAATTCTATGTCTATCCTATGACAATCAAGGATTGCATTGATCTTCCCCAAGGAGGTCACACTTTAGTTGTATAAAGTGAGAAAGATTTTTGTGGTCACAAAAGTAATTTCATAACTGTGTTTATACTATTTGCTACTCCAATTCATTAATCAGGGCAAATGACAGCATTCCATTCAAACTGACTGGAAATGCAACAAATACCTGTCTTCATCAGGTTTCACATAGGTAACATGATGTGTATAGTGACTGAAGGTGCTAACTTGAAAAGAATTGATGTGATTACCCTCAGAGAGACAGGCCTTCTGATGTGGTTCATGTAAAAGACAATGATGGAAGCAGCTTTGCCCCTTAGTATTCCAACACTTTTACTACTGGAAAAAAAAAGAAAGAAAAGAAAAAAGAAAATAAACAAAAAAACATGAATTTCTCTTCAGAAGAAAATGAGTCTGCTTCACCATTGCTGAGAAGAGAGACAGAGGTTATCTTTCAGACTCATAGTGAAATGGTCTTTAGGAATCATGGTATAGAAGTATTTGTATTCTTGTTATAAACCTTTCAAGGTGGTGTTCTAGAAGAAAGATTGAACAGCATCATGAATTAAATATATATATATATATTTCTTATATTTAAAAACTGGTTTGGGATAGAGAAATGGAATGCATACAGCATTTCTCACAGATTTGCATGCTTGCTGCTAATACCACCAAATTAATCACAATTCATTGCTATCCACACTTATTTCCATTAGGTACTAAGGTTAATTCTCATTTCCTTTCTCTTTGAATTTAGTGGATACTTTATCCTGAATATAAGAGGACAATATACAGTTTAAGATAGAATATAGGTATATAGCCATTTTAAAGGAATTAAATGAACTGTCACTTTCTATATCATCTGTGACTACATAAAATGTAAGCTTCTTTTCATTCCATATGCATTCCACAGTACCATTATTTGCTTGTTTTTTTTGACAACTGTTTACATATTGACCCAATATATAGCATCATTTTACGTCCTCAACTAACTGGTTTAGTTTATTCTTTGTATTTATTGTTTGTGTGTGTGTGTGTTGTGTTGTGTGACAGTACTTTTCCTGTGGAGATACAACACCTATGCCTCCTCATCATAGAAAGAGCTCCCATGACACACCAAAGACAGTTACTATCAAAGTTCATCTGTTGAACCCTGGGTTTTATTGGAGTTACTTATCAGTGAATATAGGTTACAAGTTACTTACAGGAACAGAAATGATTTATTGACATAGTATTAATAAGACCAAGGACACTGAAGATATGTTCTCTAAACATATGGAAAGTACAAAAGTAGAAAAACACATTACTATTAGTAGTGCAAGACATGTTCTCAAGGACAGCAGACCCTTCTGTTTGTGTGTGTGTGTGTGTGTGTGTGTGTCTGTGTGTGCATGCAAGTGTGTGTATTGTGTCAGTGTTTCAAGCATTTGATTTGAATCTTTCCCAAAACCACTTCTATCTACTCCAGACCTATGGATTTCAGTTTGTATTCCAGTGTCAGAGAACATGAGTGTCAAAGAGAAGTGTTCATCTTCATATGAAAATGGGATTTGAGTGCTTAGAATAGATTTGATGAAATGGAACGAAAAAAGAAATATGTTGAACTATGCATATTCAGAAAGGAGCAAGAATGGGAGAAATTACAAAAAAAATGTGGAGACAATCTAAAATCCTATTGCTTAGCAACTGTCTTGAATTTTAGATCTCTTTGAAGAAATTCAACTTGAATTCACCTATTAGATAACAATTTATATGCAAGCAAGACAGTTCAGAACTTAAAACATTAAAGTAATAGATTTTGGTTCTCAATTAAAAATAATCAATGGATTTATGTAGACTTTAATATATGCTAATGTAAAAGTTTACTATAAAGGCTTTTAAATAATATTTCACCTAAACCAAATAAATTGAATAAGTATATATATATATTCTTTTTGAGTAAATCAGTCTACTTAGTATCAGATATAAAATGAGTCATTACTTTTACTGACATTACTTGCAAACTGCTAATACTGGGCTTTTGTGGTCTTGTGGATGTTATGTATGATGACAATAATAAAAGTATCTAGTTTCTATTTGTATATATATATATATATATATATATATTCAATTGAAAGAGAGGAGATTATATTTTTGTGACTTAAAAGTAGGAAAGCTATGGAAGAGAGGGTGAGACTTGAGTTGGTGTTGCTATTGGTCAAATGAGAGCATTAAGTTTAAAATAGGAAGTAAAGATTATGAGATAAGAAAACCCAGAGGCCATAATTATAATGTCTATAATGTCTCTGAGTGATCTAGTGTGTCTCCCTGGGAGCAATATGTGACTTATCAACAGAATGGAGACATGTGCTGTCAGCATCCAATAGCATGCCAAAGTGCTTGTGATTTATTTTTCTGAGAGGAGTTATTAAATATTCTCCATAACAGTAGTGGCAAAGGGATATAACATAATTAAAAACATAATTTATATGGAATCAATTCATTAGATAGAAGGGGCAGGAAGACGGCAGACCTGACAACAATCAAGAAGATTGTTATAAACAAATTTGAATTATTTGACCTGAAACTCTGGATCTCTATAATTATTTACTAAGACAAAATATTATAGTCTCTTTCTAATTCGAACGATATCTATCCCTTGTCAGTCTTTGGGTTTTCTAGCCTTTTAATTGAAAATATTTCAAATAGATTGCATTATGTGAAGAATAGTACCCAGTAATATACACAATTTGTTATTTTATGATGCACTTTGAATTCCTGACTTGTTATGGAACTACTCTCTGGAATATTTTGATGATTACCGATTAGCTGGCCTGATTCACTCAATTCTACAGTATAAGTTGCTTGACCTTGATATATTTTCTAATGCTCTTTCTATCTACTCCTCAATTTTGCTGACTTATATGTCTTCTTGTAACCTCAGCTTTATCTCCCCTTAGCTGATTTCATAAATCCATCTCCTCTAGTTTCCAGTCTAACACTATCTCAATACACCCTCTAATAGAGGATGCCCATTAATAGCACTTGTAAACTGTAAACTGAAGTAAATTATATGGCTAGGATTTTTATCTTGGCTTTTCTCCTCATAAAATATATATTTTTCTGTGTCTCTCCAGAATAGGCTTTGTCAAAAGTGAACAGGATATAAATATTTGATTTATTACATTCCTATCCAAAGCACCAAAATTGAAATGCCATGTCTGAAACACCATTTGTCATTAGGATGGCAAATGTTCAGCCAGTCTACTTGAGTCTTTCTTCATGAACATAACTACAACTGCACTTTTTAGGGCCAAATGAATCAAAGAAAAGAAAAAAAGAAAAAGAAAACGGGTTAGTCTCAAATATGTCTTTATCTACTATGTGTCCATATTACCTGTCATTAAAAGGTCAATATGCAGAGTACACAATATAAGACTCTTATAATTTGTAGACACCATTTTTAACTGTTTTGGGTAGTTACTGTGTTACTATGCAATACCAAGTAATCACAGCAGATTAATGAATTTTCTTTTCCCCCATTCATTTGTCTATCTTCTGTGGGTTTCATTATAGCACACATGCCCCCTCATGCTTTCTTGTTCTTTATGAGGATGATATGAGCCTTTCATTTGCACTTTGTGAGGTTTAAATTAGAGAAATATGTAGTAGAATAATGAACATTATTACTCCATATTGTCATTGGTTGGATGTGTAGGTTGTGTACAATTCCAAGAACTGTTATTGGTGGGAAACCATTTTTGACTTCAAGTTAACTGAACACCTATTATAAACGTTTATCCACCTTCACATAATAAATCCAATTTGAGGGTACCTTACGCTTTTCATTTTTCCTCTTCTTGAATAAATACCTCATATTTCTATACTGAGTTTTCTTGTGCATAAACTTTCACTGGTGGAGTATCCACATGCATTCCATTGATCTCATACCTTTATTTCTTTGAATATCATCTAAATGATAATTAATTTATATTTACTAATCCAATTTTATACTTACTTTCAACAGTCACTTGTAATTTTTAGTCAATATTTCAATTTTTACTCTAGTAAAGATCTTTAAGCAGTATGTCCCCAAAACAGCCCACAATTTCTCCTACAATCCCTTCATGTCTAGGCTTCTATTTCATTTAAGGATCACTGCACAGAGTATTCCTTGATCTTTTTTTTCCTCATGTTTATACATCATAATACTTCAGAAAATTTTGCTTTCTTTACTTTTAAGATATATTCAGAGCCAGACTTCTCACCACAATTTAATCTTCAATTATTGTAAACATATTTTAAAAAATTCTGACCGCAATATTTTTAAATTCCTTAAATATATTTCTTTTGTTGAAGTACAATTACTTCACTTTCCCTCTTCCCTTTTCTCACTCAGTCCTTCTCGTGTACCCGCTCTCAAATCCTTCCCTTGTCCTTTCCCATTCTTAAGTTGAGAGCCTCCTTCTCTTTGATTATTTCTCTCTCTATATCTCTCTCTCTTTCACACACACACACACACACACACACACGTGTAAATGCACACAAACTTTGTTTTGTTGTATATGGTTTTAGGACAACTCTCTGAATTCGAAAAACCAATAAAGAGGCTTACCTAATTCTCCTTCTAACAGCCATTAGATCATTAGTTGCCCGTAGTTGTTTGGCTAAAGGTGCAACCCCTGAAATTTCCCCCTTCCATGATAATATGTAAATTGATATTACCAGTGTTCTGGTCTTCATTACAAAACAATATCTAAGAATGTGTTTCACTACAATTTTCCTGGTTTTCTGGCTCTTACAATTTTTACATTCCCTATTGTGTGATGTTCACTGAGGCACAGACACTGGAGCTATGAGGTAGATGTATCCATTAGGGCTAGGATTCCCATGACCTATTGATATTTGCCTTGTCTCCAGTTGTGGTTTTGTGTGATGGTCTCCATTTTTTGCTAAACAGAGGATTCTTTGATGAGAGATAGTAGCCACACTTACCTGTTGGTAGAAGGATATTAGTTAGTATGTAATAAGGAGTTATGCTACTCTAGAAAGTTTGCAGTAGTATATTTTTTTTATTGTCCATACCTTACCAGCAGCAGCAAACTGGCTAAGTTTCAAGTATCAGGATTGAGTACTCACCTGCTGAGTGTGCCTTAAAAGTACAATTAGACAGCTGCTGATTACCACTGACACATGAGTGCCACTTATTGCACCTTTACTGGTGTCTTGCCATGCTGGTAATTGTCATGGCTCATAAGTGCTGCAAATGTATAGGACTATTTAATTGCTTCCCTCCTTTGGAAGCAATCTTATTACTTTCTGGTACCATGGAAGCTAAACTGTAGGAAATAAGCTATCAGGTCAGATGCAGCTCCAATCATCCTGGGTATTCAGTATTTCTAGCAGTCGGGCACACTATCAACTGTGGAGAGGCAACCAAGTGCTACACTGTCACTCTATAATGCTTTGAGAGTCACTTGGACTGTCCTCACCAATAATTTGTAAAGCGGTTTCTCATACCTGGATTTTTTTTATTTAATGATCTTGCAGCAAGAAGTGTCAATCCAAGTAACTTAATTTTCCCTTTCAGATATATATGTGTACTGTAAACACATACATTTATATGTGTTATGTATAACTCAGACTAAAATATAATATGATTCTTGGAGCTTTACCAAACAATACTGCATTAGAACAATAATTAGTCATGTAGATCAGTGGAACAAAATGGAAAACAGAAACATGATTACTTAAGCCTACAGATGATACTTTACAAAGAAGCCAAATAACATTCCCTGGAGAACAGACAGTATCTTCAACAATTCATGGTGGGAAAACTGGATATTCATAGGAAATAAATGAAATTGAAGCCTTTTCTATCACCTGCACAACAGTTATCTCTAAATGCATCAAAATTCTCAGCTTGAAACCCGAAACACCAGAAGTGACAGATGAGAACATAGGCAGCACCCTACAAGATATAGGTTTAAACAAAACTCTATGAACAGGATCCCATTTTCCTAAAAATTGAAGCCAACAATGAACAACTGAGACACTAGAAAATAAAAAAGAGCTCTTTCCAACGAGAGAAATAACTAATTGAATGAAGAAAAAGCCCACAGAATGGGAGAGCATCTTTGTCGACTATACATTTGACAGAGGCTCCATATCCATAATAAAATAAGAACACAAAATAAAGGAGTCAAGGGAACAAATGATACAATTAAAATATGGGTTCGGGATCTAAATATAGGATTCTCAACAGAAGAATTAAAAATGATTAAAATATTCCTCCAAAAGCATTCAACATCCTAGCTTTTGAGAAAATGCAAACCAAAACAACTTTGAGATTTCATCTTATCCATGTCAGAATGGCCAAGATGCACAAGACAAATGACAACAAATTATGATGTGGTTTAGGGAAAAGAGAAGTGTAGCATGATTAACAAAACCAGAGACAGAAATTGGGGTTACCTGAAAGTCAGAAAAGCAAAACAACCAGTCATTGGCTCCTACCTCTACCTCAGTCCAAAATGGCGATCCTGCTTTCAGGAATCTCAGAATGAGACTGTGTCTGAAAACTGTCTCCTCCTGTCTTATATTCCTCTATAGATCTGGGATTAAAGGCATTCAACATCTGGTTTCTATGACAAACTAGTGTGGCTACTGGGATTAAAGGTTGTGTCACCACTGCCTGGTCTATAAGGCTGACCAGTGGGGCTGTTTTACTCTCTGATCTTCAGGCAAGATTATTTATTAAAATTCAAATAAAATATAACTACAGAGAAGTCTTAACTCACTGCTGGTGGGAATAAAATATGGTGTAACCACTCTGAAATCAGTATGAAGAATTCTCAAAAAACTCAAAAAGTAATCTACCACATGACTGAACTAAACCATGTCTTCGCATATTCACAAATGACCTGAAACCTAACTTGCCAGATATTTACATAACAATACTCATTGGTGCTGTATTCATAATAGTCTATAAATGGAAACAGCATAAATTCCTTCTTCAGATGGCTAGACATTGGAAAAATATATGTATGTATATGTGTATATACATATATACATATACATTTGTGTATACATACAAACATATGTGTGTATGTGTACTATAGATGATACTAGCTGCAGAGAAAAATGAAAAATTTCAGTTAACTGTATGGACATAGAAAAGATCATATCAAGTGAGAGGAGAACCAAGGGCCATGAGACTTTTATATCATATGTCTTCTCTTGTCTGCAGTTCCTAGCTCCAAGACTTCAGATGTGAGTATACAACATGGAGTGACTGCAGAATCCAGGAACGTATAAAGGTATGATAAGCAGGGCTAGTGGTGGGTTGGGATTGAAAATTGTATATCAGGACACAGGTGATATGAAGTAGGAAATGAAAAACTGGTGAAGAGCCTCCAACTTCAAAGAAGGAAGGGGCAATACATGGTAAAGTAAGAACAAGAGACAAATAAAATCAATGTTGTCTAATTCCTCAGCCTATAGTTATTTTTTCCAGAAGTCAGATGATGATATTCTTTGGAACATTTTAATCACTATTTTACTTATGAGAAATGTCAAATACAATTCTGTTACCCACAGAGGCTCTAAGATTCAACACCTTCAGGTATTTTATCAGCTCGATACCTTTTTTTTTCTTTTGATCATGTGTCCCTTATTCATTTTATTTCTCTGGATTTTGTCCCCAGCCACACCAAGTACACCCTTAACCCACGTCAGTCTTTCTATGTCCTAGAGTAACCAACTACCTACATGAAAAGCCATCCCTAGTCTTTCCTCATATGCCTAACTGATTCTACTCTAGTAAATATCAAGAATTGTAATGCACCTATATTTTTAGTTTTATTTTATATATATATATATATATATATATATTAATATATGTTTTACCAGTTTCTCTTTCTAACTTGCACTTTATGAGGGTGGATATGGAACTTAATGTGCTTTGTTACTTTGAGTCACTTTGTTGGACAACTGCAATAACATTGTTCATACCAATACTCACCTTTCCTAAAATACATTTTTTAAAAAATGTTTTATATCTTTGTAAACAGATTGTATTTTACTGTTAAGAGTAGGCCCTGAAAGACACTTAAGAAATGTTCAATATCCTTAATCATCAGAGAAATGCAAATCAAAACAACTATGAGATTCCATCTTACACCTTAAGAATGGCCAAGATCAAAAAACTGATGACAACTTATGCTAGAGAGGTTGTGGGGAAAAGGGAACATTTCCACATTGCTGGTGGGAGTACAAGTACCCCTTTGGATATCAGTGTGGCAATTTCTCAGAAAAGTAGGAAACAACCTTCCTCAAGACCCAGTAATATCACTTTGAGTATATATCCAAGGGATGCTCAATCGTGCCACAAGGACATGTGCACAACTATGTTCATAGCAGCATTTTTTGTCATAGCCAGAAACTGGAAACAACCTAAATGCCCCTCAACTGAAGAATGAATAAGGAAAATGTGGTACATTTACAAAATGGAGAACTACACAACAGGAAAAATAACAACATCTTGAATTTTTCAAGAAAATAGATGGAGTTAAACAACATCATTTTGAGTGAGGTAACCCACACACAGGAAGACAGTTATCATATGTACTCACTCATAAGTGACCATTAGACATAAAGCAAAGTAAACAAGCCCACAATTTATAAACCCAGAGAACCCAGACAACAATGAGGACCCTATGAGATCTAATCTACATGGGAAGTAGAAAAAGACAAGATCTCATAAGTAAATTGGGAGCATGGGGACTTTGGGGGAGTGTTGAAGAGGAGGGGAGAGGAAGGGAGGGGAGCAGAGAAAAATATAGAGCCTAATAAAAAAGAAATAAGAGAATAAGCCATGTGTAAAACAAAAAATTATTTTTCCCTTTCACTTGCTTTCCAAATAATGTAGTGTACCATTTCATAAAAGGCATACTACTTTTAATAAAACATAGTAGGAGATATTCTGTGAACATTTGTTGAATAAAAAAAAGATTGCAAAGAACAAATGATAGTGATTTCCTTAAGATATGTACCTACTGTCAGAGCATAAAAACTTTAAAAGAAGCATTTAATAAAAGCTCATGATATAAAACTACTACTCTAATGGCAGTATTTAAATATTGAAAAGAAGCTTTTTCCTATGTGCTCATTCTATGGAGGAAAGGATTGTGTAAAAAACTGATTGTTACCATCAGTAGGAATGCAAATGGTTTTGATATTGTGGGAGCATATCAGAAATAAGATGATAATTGGAAAGTGATTTTTGGTACAAATAGCTCTCTATAATTTGTGACTATTAAAATATAGTGGTCTATTTAAAATATCACTTTACACTTACTCCAGTAAGCATTTACACTAATTGCACACTGAAGATTAATAATTTCACTTTAGGGCCAGTAAGGTTTCTCAGCAGGTAAAGTTACACTGCTGCCAATTTTGATAACTGAAGAAAGATGCTTAAAAGAAATCCCACACTAGATCAGAATTGAAAAAAAAGATGGTTATTTATTTAGGGGTAGACTCACAAATCAGAATCCTCTGCTGGAACGAAGATCAGAAACCGAATCCCACAGCTGAAAAAGAGAGCAGCCCCATGCTCTACATTGGCATAAATAGTATGAAAGGTCATGCCCCAGTGGGCAAGTAACTTCTGGGTGTAGGACTTTCTACAGCAGATAACCTGAGTTCAATGTCCCTGAACATGAGGCGAAAGAAGAGTAATAATTTCTGCAAATAGTTGTCATTGACTTCTACATGTGTACTACCCTTGATGTGGCCGACTATCATAAATTGTGTTTGTACAGAGGCAGGTCATTAGTTTTGAATTCTGGGCTTTGTATTTTATGCTTCTAGCCTCAGAACTGGAGATGTTGATGCATGGAGAACATGAGTTTTTGGTCAGCCTGGGTTATAATGTGACAACTTGTCTCATTCTTGCTTCCCTGACTTGCCTATAAAGGACTCAGTATTGTTCTATGGGCTATAGATCACAACATCCCACTAGGAGAGGAAGCATCAACTAGAAGAAATTGTCAAATGGATGACATTTGGACCCTCTAAAAAAACTCATAAATGTTCTCCATTTATGATGGAGATGGTTGATGATACTGACACCAGTAATTATTAGTTATACAGTTAAGACCAATGTGGTATTTTCAACATCTGTGGCTTATTAAATGATTTTTTGATGATTTCTCATTATTTTTTCAGACTTCATATATTGTAGAATTGAGGAAGAAGGAAGAGTTGCAGCTCAAAACTCCCCTCTCATGTCTTTCCTATCAAAAAAAAGTTGAAATTTTTAAGGAGAATTTATTTTAACCTGGATAGTTATAATCCCTTGAAAAATGTGACAGAACTTACAAAGATAGTGCTCTGTTATTAAAACATAAACATTAGATTCCATAAAGTGTCAAGAGAAAAAAATGAAGGGAAAATACACACAATTATATCATATACTGTTGAAAATTCTAAATAACTGATAATGAAATCTCAAAACATTTATCCTTAGAATAGACTAGCAAAAGAACTCATTGCTCCTATTGTTTCATTTATTCATGAAACCAAGCAAACACATTTATAATTTTAGCCCATACATTACCTATGTAATTTATTATACAAACTAAACAATTTTATAAAGTAAAACATCAACCTTTTATATGCTAATTGTGACAATTAAATTCTTATTTCAACCAAAACCATCTACTCCACCTTCTCCCTGACCCAAGTTGCAGACCTCAATATCACTCTTCCCAGTATTACAGTCATTGTTACATTCTTCTTCTGCACCCTAAGGTATCTGAAGAGGCACTTTAAATCATCCGTGCTTCAAGTGAGTGTGCTTCAAGTTTTCAGACCTATGTTGTAAAAGGTTCTTTGCTAAAGAATTCTGAAATTTCACAGATTAGATGCGCTTATGTCTCCAAAAAAATCAAACAGATAACATTAAGGTATGAGTAGCAATTAAAAAAGTCAATTAACAAAAAGTTACTCTTTATTTTATTCATAAAATCTTGCATTTAATGATCATTTTGTATTAACTAAAGGTATGTTTACTAATACCCATTCCTCCTCTGGGGATGACCCAGTCAATATGTTTGATTCAGCGTCTAATGCTTACATAACTTAAAATTAAGATGATAAGAACAATGAAAACGAAAAATAAATTATAGGTGATCATGGGTGGTAAGTGCTTTATTGAGCCTTAAAGAAGGTATGTGTTATAAGACGTTTAAGTGGGTGACCTTTCCACTTCTAAGTAATGGAATGCTGAAAGAAGCTTGGAGTGTGTCAAGATTTATGGAGAGTCTAAGGGACTTCGGTGTAATCTAATAAAAACAATTCAAGGGTACTGTGATGGTGATCTTATTTGCCAGCTTGGTAGCACCAGGAAGGCAGAATCACATTCACCGACTTGTCTCCATCAGTTGGCATGTATTTCTTTGAGGTTTTCCTATTTGTTATTTGTTTGTTTGTTGTTTGCTTGTTTTTTTTGTATGTCGGTGGGCTCAGTTGTCTGTGAGCAGTGCCGCACCTAGGAAGACAGGTGTCGATTGCCAAAAAAAAAAAAAAAAATGGAGCTGAACATAAACCTAGAAACAAGCCAAATCCAGCATTCCTCTCTTGTCTCTGCTCCAGTTCCTGCTGTGTGAACTCCTTCATTAGCCTTAAGAAACCAGCCCACTGGGTTGTGACCTCTTCTACTATAAATGCCTAACTCTCTCTTCTGGTTGCTGGATTCTGTTACTGTTCCTTATTCGTGCATAGGACTGTGATCTGTGAGTCTACCCTTAAATAAATAACCATTTATTATACTCAATTCTGAGCTTGTGTGGGATTTCATTCCCTCCTGCAGGTTTCTACCTTTCTTTCCTTAGTGATTTATAGTAACCTGCAAGCCAAAAAGCCACACACCACCAAGTTGCTTTTAGTTGGTGTTTTATACAACAACAGAAACAAGATAAGAAAAGGAAGGAAAAGTGAACCTGAGAGCTAAAAATCAAATTAGGCACAGACTATTTTATGGTTCCTGAATTCAATTGCACCCAAATCCCTCATCAAGTGATTGATATTTGTGGTTTCAGTGTGATTTTATTAATTTCCTAGAATAACTGACTGTTAGAGAGTGTTCAAGGTACTAAGCTTCCCAATTCCCATTTTGATAAATTGAATATAGGTGCCTATAAGTGTGGATCTTTGATTAAAGAAGTAATAAGTTTCAATGAGGGCAGGAAGGCTGGCCCTATCTAGCATTTCAGGTCCCTTACAAGGTTAGTGCATTAGGGAGTGAGTACATTGGGATGATCACATGAAGATATCTAAAGAAAACAGACTCCATGTGTCAGAGGGACGTTTAGTAAAGAAAATCTGCAATATTTTGATCATGGATTTGATCAATACAAGACTAGAAATATGTGAGAATAAACATTAAATTCCATGGAATTTTGATTTTAGAAAACTAAAAGTAATAAATACATTTTACTTACAAGTCATTAAAAATGTCTCCATAATTTATGCCCATAAAATATTAATATAGTATTGCATTATCTTTAAAAAATGTATTAATGCTGTGACCAGTGATGGGTAGTTTAGATGCCTTAAGAAGTACAATCACTTCAGTGTTCTATTTTATAACATTTCCTCTTCCGTTCAAGTTGTGTGTATTGTTAAGAAATATAATTATTTTGATCTGTAGCATATAAAACATACTTTCAGAGATTATAATTACTCCACAGCATTATATGGTATTATAAAATTAAGCCAGTAGAAAGCCAAGGTTTTAGAAGCATCGTTCAGTCCTCAACAGGTAAATTCTCTTTACACATCACACCCAGCAGGCACTTTACTTAGTGATGAGTATGCCTACCATTTAGGAACATGTGAAAGTCAGCATCATCATTGCTTTTGGATAGCCTGAAGTTTGAGAGTAGGTGCTTTTCTTTATAATCTTCTACACTTTGGAGTAAAACATGAACAGATAATGCATCTGTCTCCTGGCTTCTTTTGTTTAGCTGCCAAGATTTAATAGAAGATATTGTTTTTCTACATCTTTCTTTTCTGGTGCTCCTTTCATAATATGAAGAAGGGCATGATCTGATTTTGGAAAGGATGTTTAGATACTGGTCTCATTAAAGCTGTTATAAGGATGTATTTTCAGACTTCCATTGCTTAGTCTTTAGTGTATTTATTCTCAGCAGACATAGATCCATCTTGCACTAACCCTCAGTAAATTAATATTTTCTAGAAATAGGAAAGTTCCAAGAAGTTCCTCATTCCAATTTAAACTTTTTACCATGGTATAGAAGGGTGTAGTAAATTTAGTATTGTATCCTCTCCTCACCAGTGATGATTATTCTGTATAAAATAAACTATATGAAGACAGGAGGTGAAATTTTAGAGTCTGAATAGATAGATTCAATCCTTTAGATTCCTTTCTTCTTTTCTAAAACTCATATAAGAATCAGGATGTAGGTAGCATTATAATTACAGAGATGAAGAAATGGATATGCAAAGAAACTGAGTAATTTATTCAGGCCAACAGCTGCAGAGTTAATACACATTGAACACCGATAGTATGACTTCCATGTTTTCTTGCTAAGTTCATCCCTCAAACTTGCCAGTGTGTGTAGAATGCAAGTTTGGGAGAGTTTCTGTCTTCTCTGTGTCAATTGCTTTAGAAATAGAGGGAGAATTTAGGTGCTCTAAAGTTTTGTTCTAAATAAAAGAGCACCTGATTATAGGATTTAGAAATACATCTTACATTGAAGATAGGTGCTAAAGAGTTTCCTTTCTTCTCCGCTGTGCTACTTCTCACATCTCTATCTGCACCAATCTCAAGATCTTCACTCATCTCATTCGAGGGATGTTTTAGGCTTCTCAGTAGTTACCATTAAGGAGCACAGGTGAAAGAGTGGAAGAACAGAATAAAGAAGAAATCCTTATTGATGTTGCTTCCTCTTTATTAGAAACCATAATCCAGAAGCAACTCTTAAGATAAAGTTTCAATAAAGACTTCCTGCTTTCTAAGTGATGATGATCTCCATTCTCCTATGATTATATAGAAAAGATACTTCACTACTAATAACCAACCATTATGAGTTTTGTGCACACACACTTTGTGTGTTATAATTTAAAACACATTCTTCAGCATATTTTAAATTGTTCTTTTTTAGAATTTAATACATGTGTGCAATGAAATATGGTCATATATACCCTAATTTGTCTGTTCTTCTACTCCCAAGTGTTCCACCAACATGCCCCCAGACAACTTGAAATTTTTGGATAATCCACTAAGTACAATTATTGCTTCCCTTATGTGCATTGGTGTAGGGTCATCTGTTGAAGCATGAGAATCTAAGCAGTCACAGCCTGAGTAAAGGATAGTTATTGTTTCCCAGGACGACTCACTGGCAATAACTCCTCAGTAAGGGTTGGGATATGAAGATCATTTATTTCATCTATGAGAGTTTTGATGACTCGATGTTGAATAGGTCATGTGCAGGTTACCCCAGCTACTGTGAATTCATGGGTGTGATAACCATGCCGTGTCCAGAAGACGTTATTTCATAGCACTCTTTGCTATCTTTCACTTTTTATATTTCTTCTCCCCCCTTCTTCAGTGAGACTTTGGGCTACTTGACTTAATATACATATTACATTTAGGATTGATTTCTGTATGCTAAGTCTTTCTTTGGTAATTCTGACTGGTAAATTTGAAAAGGTTATACTATGTAATGTAGAGTGACCTTTTTATGCCTGTGTATAGTCCCCAAATATTTTTTCTGTCTCTCTTCAAATACTCCTCTGTTGTCTCTGACTTGTTAAATCTCTGTTGATGGTACAGGTGGACCTAAAAAAAATACTTAGTGGAAAATAGAGATAAATTAAAAGTATAAAACTAGGCCCACAGTACCTATAGCTGCAAATACTACTGTCACATCACAATTTTTTAAAAGTATGTCTTCACTGTACAAAATTAGTGATGGTTTATTAATATAACGAGGATAATATAGGTGCTGCTCAGATGACTCAGTGGTTAAGAATGCTTACTGCTTTAACAAAGAACCCACATTTTGTTCTTAGCACCCACATTACAAGGCTCAACACTATGCAACTCCAGCACCATGGGCTCTGTCCAATATACTCTGGCCTCTGCAGGTACATACATAGACATGGTGCACACAAGTCATGAAGTCACATGAACACACACATACAAAATAAATATTTTAAAATAAATTTGACTATTTTAAGCCTATAATTTTCTTCTAATTTCTTAGTTTAGAACATAAAAAGCAGATATTTTGGGGGGCAGGATAGAACCTAGTTATACTTCTCTTAGAATGCTGAAAATTTGATAAACATGGAATTGTAAGTGTTGTCATCATCATGTTAATACTGTATGGATTGATTGGTGCTTCCAAGAATGAACATAATAGAATAATTGACATGTTATCATCTACAGATATCTATATTCCTAAGCAAATAGGGCTCTATTGTAACATGAGGACTGGCTCGTTAGGGTTTCTGTCCCACCCGGTACTCCACAGTCGACAAACAGCTAAGAAAATCACACAGAGAGTCTACATTAGGTTAGAAATTGATTGGCC
>JAQHUG010000567.1:605633-636890 GCA_028555095.1 Dicrostonyx torquatus | reverse complement strand
CAGCCCATTCCTCCTGTTACATGAAACACATGGACATAAGCAAAATCTATGATTACTGAGACACTTATATTTATTATGAATAACAGAAAGCTATGAAATTTCATTATCTGTTTACTTTCAATCATTTATCTAGCAAATCTCCTCAATTTTCTGAAAATTAAATAGTGGTGAGGTTTTGAAAACATTTCATAACAGAATATTTATAACAAATGCAATTACTACTGTAGCTGCTATTACTTTCAGAAGCCAAATATTGTAAAACTTGTGAATCAAATTATAATGTCACACATACAATTCCTTAGTTTCCTAAATGTTTGTTTATGACTATCTTGGATTTCCCATAATGTATTTCATGTTAAGGTTCACTGTCTTTGGGGTGAATAGCTTAACATTATAATAATAATAATGTTAACATCTTAACATTCTTATCTAAATGAAAATGACTTGTCTTCATTTTAGACAGTGCCAAAACTGATGACAGAGCACAAAAATATAGGCTTTCTTTTGTTTTAAATTGGCAATAACTTGGGAATATCAGATCTTCAGGAGGCTGTGCTTGCAAGGATCTCTGCTGTAATTGAACAGATGAATATTGAGATCTTACCCACTTTTGGGATGGGAAGGAGCAAACTGGCACCACATGTGGCATTCCACATCTGCAGTCCCAACATTCAAGGGTGTAAAACAAGATGATTACAAATTTGAGGCCATGCTAAGCTCCATGCAAGATTTCTCTATAAACAAAGTTGGATATTTTCGGGAAATTTTGGGCTTGCGGCCAACAATAAACTTCGACCTGCATTTTCCTGACAGTTTTTTTCTGATCTCATTGCAGAATGGCTCTGAAAGATTATGAAAGTTACAAAAATAGTATTTCACCAACTTTCTACCCTGAAATGGAAACTGAAAATAGAGTTTCAAAGTTCATATTTTCAGATCTCTCAGCTGCTGTAAGTTTGGAAAATAGCTCTCTAATTCACAAGATTAAATAGGCTTCAACAGAAAAAGTAGGGTTTGTTTTTCTTCCGTAAATAGCCATGGGAACATAAGTGTTCCAAAGGTAATTTTTCTTTCATCTGGAAGTTTTCAACTAATTTGAAATACCACAAACTATGACATTAAAAATCTCCTAACCTTGGTCATTCTGGCTATTCAGGTTGCACGGACAGTTTGTCTTATATTACAGCACTTTTTCATCAGTTTAATAGATAGTAAGTTTCTATGATAAAACATTTCAATTAACATTTCAAAGACCTAATTAGCATTCAGTATGTGCACTTAAAATGTGGCAAATCCAAATGAAAGCCAAAACTCTATCAGGGAAGAAAAACAAAACCAAAGGAGTAATAGCAGGTGATATTGACACAATAGTTGTTATAGGATTAGATAAGCAATAAAACATAATTTATAAAAAAATCCAATGGAAAACTAGATCTAAGACCAAGTTTGGTCATTGATATATTACAAAGTTTTGGTGTTACTTAATCAGTGGAAGGACCAAAAAGATTTTACATTTTCCTTCCTTCAGTTTGAATTTGATATTCTGTGAAAGATTATTTCTATTTTAGTATGATAAAAACTATTATGGAAGTTATTTTACCATGATTTTTAAGTTAAAGCACAATAATGTAATTTTCTCTCTTTCCCTTTTATCCCCAGCCATGTCTCCTCCCACATTTTAAAAATGAGATATATTCACACTTTTTCCTTTTTTTTAGAGAAAAATAAATTTCTTTAGTAATCATTAAATTTACTTCAAAATTATAAAATGAAATTTTGTTTAATACAGATAGAAATTTTCTTCCCAGCACTGAGCTCCCAAAATATGCTCCTCATTTCATGTCTGATACATAAACAAAATGGCTACTGTATATTGAATATTTGTGTCTTTTCTAAATTCCTATTCTGATTCTATTAAAATGTGGGATATCTTTTGATATTATGGGTACTTGGAATACTATATGTGGTATTCACATGAGATGGATTATTGTCCTTTTAGACAACACTAGAAAGGTCCTTTCACTCTCTAACCAGTAGTAATGCCTAGTTTTACATCAAATTGAAATATGATGGAGTCATTTGGGAAGAGGGAACTTGAATTGAGAAAATGCCCTCACCAGATTGATATATGGGCTAACCTGTGATACATTTTCTTGATTGACGTTTGATGTGGAAAGGCCCATCTCATTGTGGGAGGGGCTACTGCTGAGCAAGTGGTTCTGGGTGTTTTAATAAATGAAACTGAGATATTAAGGAGGCTAGGAAGGTACATTCCTTCATGGCTTCTACTTCAGTTCTGGCCTCCAGGTTCCTCGCATGCTTGAGTTCCTGCACTGAATTCCCACAGAATTATAAGATGAAAGAAATCTTCCTCCAAGTTTCTTCTGGTAATAGTGCTCATCAGAGCAGGGGAAACCCTAACTGAGAAACCATCTGAAGGCACAGTAGATAGCATCTGATCATCAGAGCCCTCTCAACATAAACTAAACCTCATGCCGCTTCTGGAAGTGTGTGAAAACGAACTACTTTGTTTGGTTAGCAACTTAGTTTATGGTATTTTGTCATTTCAGTTGAAATGAACTAAAGCAATGAAGATCCAAATGCAATTTTTTATCATATGATGAACATGCTTTCACGAGGTTTTGGTTTGTAAAAGTCATAAACTATGTGCTTTTTCCTCTTTATTATGTACTTAGCATTTGGAATTACCTTATTTCTAATGAATCATCATGGACTAAGCTCTTGGTTTCCAAATAAGTAGGTTACTTAATATCAAATAAAATATTTTTTCAAATAATGATTTACAAATTCACTGACATAAAAATAATGCTAGCTTCTCGACAGCCAAGATTATATATGCATTACTTATGTGTAGTGTACAACTTTCTAAGAATATCAGAGGTAGATTTATTAGTCCTTATGTATGTATCTGAATGCCTGGTTATTTATTTTTGCTGAGTTATTCTCAGACATTTTTTAAAGATTTATTTATATATTTATTATGTATACAACATTCTGTCTTCATGTGTGCCCTCACGCCAGAGGAGGGCAGCAGATGCTGTTTCGAGATGGTTGTAAGCCACCATGTGGTTCCTGGGAATTGAACTCAGGACCTCTGGACAAGGATTCAGTGCTCTTAACCACTGAGCCATCTCTTCAGCCCTATTCTCAGACATTTTATGCTGCACCTTCCTTAGAGACAGCTATAGAAACTGTTTACTATAGTGAAAACATATTATACCCAGCTGATATACTGATATATATATATATGTGTGTGTGTGTGTGTGTATTCGTATATAACCACTAGTATTATATTAGTATAATATAATTATATTATATTATAATAGTATAATGGTATATATATATACCATTCAGAAGCAGAGAAGCAGGACATCAGATGTAGAGCCATAGATTTATTTCATTTTGTTATTAAAAAGAGTATAAATCTGTGACTCTAATTGTGCTTTGAGCAATTAAAAACGGCTACATGAAAATAATTTTCTCTTAATGGGAAATGCTTCAGCATAGATTCCCCATTTGATAGCATGACCCATTTTGCAGCTTCTTACACAAGCTGATTAATGTATAAGACAAAGTTGAAACAGTTTTATTATTTTCTTCCCTTCAATACTTGGAACAAAGAAAACATATGACTGTACTTTAGTTGTACTGCTACTGAGCCTTTTCCAAATATGAACTGGCAGTCACCATTAGTCGGTTAATTGATTTAATAATGTTAGATGGCCTTTTCAATTGATTGCAGCTCTAAAGTAGGATTCTGTAAAATGTAAAGAATGAAGTTCTGGGCTTTTTTTCCAGCTCTTTTGTTAGCAGTTAGAATACTAAGAAAATTATTGCATTTTCAATTTCTTAAACACACAGCATTTGTTAGTGATGATTAGGTATTTGCCTGGCTTTTTACAAAAGCTCCTTAAAATGCAGCCTTATAAAGTGACAATAGAGAATAAAAATATGTTAATAATTTAGTACTATATTTATTTTCCAATTGTTAGCACCTTGCAGGAGTTTGTAAGTTGAAATAAATCAAGATTAATCACAGCAGCATTCATGACAGCATAGACTCTGAGACAAGAGAGGAAAGAGATTTACTTTTTTCTGTGATATATTAGTTTTTATAAAGAAAACCAACTATCTTTTTTCATTTTACATACCTATTCCAGTTCCCACTCCATCCCTTCCTCCCATTCCCTGCACTTACACCCCCCCTGCATCCAATCCTCAGAGAGGGTAAGGCACATTGCTTTGGGGAAGGTCCAAGGCCCTCCCTACTATATCTAGG
Source organism: Dicrostonyx torquatus (assembly GCA_028555095.1). Classification (NCBI taxonomy): domain Eukaryota; kingdom Metazoa; phylum Chordata; class Mammalia; order Rodentia; family Cricetidae; genus Dicrostonyx; species Dicrostonyx torquatus. Next base: position 632,590 of record JAQHUG010000567.1, on the reverse strand, counting down.
CTGAGCAAGGTATCCATCCAAAGAGAATTATTTCCCAAAAAGCCATTATAAGAAGTAGGGATAAATCCTGGTGGCACTACAAATGGCCTCACAGTCTACTCCAGCCAATCAACTGTCACCCACATTCAGAGGGTTTAGTTTGGTCCTATGCTGGTTCCTTGCCTGTATGGTTGGAGTTGGTGAGCTCCTATTAGCTCATGTAGACTGTTTCAGTGGGTGAAACCAATATGGTCGTAACTTCTTTACTCATATTCTCCCTCATCTCACTCTTCAACTAGACTTTGAAATCTCTATCCAGTGCTCCACTGCAGGTCTCTACCTCTGTTTCCATCAGTTGCTGGATGAAGTCTCTATGGTGGCTTTTAAGATAATCATCAATCTGACTACATGGCAAGGCCAATTCAGGCACCCTCTTCTCTATTGCTTAGGGTCTTAGTTGGAATCATCCTTGTGGATTCCTGGGAATTTCTCTAGTGTCCCTCAATTAGAATACCCCATTGGGGAAAGGAATTTCACAGTTTAAGAGACAGAGGAGAGAGTAATTGCTGTAAAATGTCTTCTGGATGTGCTGTAGCTATTTACACACAAACATATAACAATTTTTGTTACCTATGAATCCACCCAGAATACCTGCACAGCTGGAAAATCTTCAGAAGATTTTTAGTGCAGGAGGTATAATAGTGATGATTGCTGGAGAACAGATAACCATTCTTTATGAGGGTATGGCCATTGGTAGCTTGAAGATATGGCATGACTAGGCAAAGTTCTCTTGCTATGTTGAAACTGAGACCCTCATTTCTAGTGGAAACTCACAAAAATACTTTAAATTACACTTTCATATTTATTGGACAAATTCACATATTTTCTATGGTGTATCTGATGTCTGATTCTAGGTGTTAGACATGCCCTTTGACCTTAGGCACTTCTACCTTCAAGCTACCAATGATAGGCAGAATTTTTATGACTTCTGAAAATTCTTGCTAATGGATGAAATGAACTTTTATCCTTTATATATATGTATACTTATGCTTACACACACACACACACACACACACACACACACACATATATAAAATTTTTGAGATTATAAATTACAGCATATCCCACTCCTCCCTCAAAACTCTGATACCTCATGGAAGCATTCAAAGAACTGGTGTAATTTCCATTTCTTACAGTCAACAGTTCTATATAATCCAATCATGAGTGGAGTCCATCATATTCATTGTTTCATGGGTTAGAATTCAAACCATTTATATAATGCTCGAGGATCTGGCTCACCACACTGCACCTTGATACTCTCTAACTGGATGGCTCATGCCCTGTGAGTTCCAGAGCTCTATGGCACTGCCTGATCTTTTTTTTTCTTTTTTTTTGTACTGTTAAAAGAAAAATTTACATTTACTCCCCTTTTCCCAGCCCTCCTGCTCCCCAAATACCCCACCTCCCTCCTCCTGCTTCCTTAAGAGGGGGCAGGATACCCTGCCCTGTGGGAAGCCCAAGGCCCTCCCCACTCCATCCCGGTCTAAGAAAGTGTGCATCCATATAGAATATGTTCCCATAAAGCCAATACATGCAGAAGAGAAAGGTCCCTGTGCCACTATCATTGTCTTCTCAGTCAGTACCCATTGGCAGCCACATTCAGAGAGTCCGGTTTGGTCATATGCTCCTTCAGTCTGGTCCAGCTCGATTTGATGAGTTCCCAATAGATCAGGCACACTTTCTCGGTTGGTGGGCCAGTCCCTCACTGTCCTGGCTTCCTTGTTCATCTTCTCCCACCTTCTGCTCTTCCACTGGACCTTGGTAGCACAGTCCCTTGTTTTGATGTGAATGTGGGTCTCTGGCTCTATCTCCATCCATCATGAGAAATTTCTATGGTGACGATCAAGATATTCATCAATGTAACTATGGGGAAAAGTCGTTTCAGGCACCCTCTCCTCTGCTGCCCAAGAACCTAGTTGGGGACATCCCTGTGAACACCTGGGATCCCCTCTAGAGACAAGTCTCTTGCCAAACCTAAAATGAGTCCTGATCTTTCCTGAATCCTTTCACACTTTGTCAACGGATGTTCCTATTTCTAGTCATATATCACCTGCCAGCATTCACAGTGAACAACCACCAAAAGGTGTTTTCACATTGTTGCCTCTTAACATTTGTTTGAAGAAGGCATATGTTATCTAAATCCTGACGGCCCTTCTAACAAATATAGGCGAAAATGTAGCCTTACTTTGGCTAAGAAGATAAATATTAGCAAACATGAATCTTATAAAATTCATGACCTTCAATAATTAACAAAATGTTGTTTATAACCAAAAATTCTTCCATGTTTATTATCAATTTATAAAATTTCATTGCATCAAATTATGAACTTGATAAAAATTAGTAATATGTAATTGACTTGAAGGAGTGATAGGTGAATAGAAAATACTCTTCAGTTGACAATAAAAGAAACAAAGTGGAAATATAAAATAATGTCACTCAAAATTCTAAATTAAAAAAGTCTTTATGAGTTTTTTATATCCTTCTGTGTACTTGTCACCTTGAAGACCATTTAAAAGTAAATAGTTATTATTCTTGGTTAACTACAAATATTTCCTTGTTGATGTAGCTAGTAAACTTCTGCTTTCCTTTCAGATTTCAGTCACATATATCTATTATACTTTATGAAACACAATTTCTACTAATAAAAGTGAATTATAAACACTGAGAAGAATGTCACCTGTTCAATTTATAGGTCTGCTTCATTTTTTAATTAGAGCTTCACTTAGAGTGTTCTTTCTTTCATGGTTAAAGAATGAGGGAATTGTTAGGAATTGACCTTGGTAATTAGGTTCTAAAGATGAAAAATTTTACTGGTGACAGCATTGAATGATAACAAAAGAAAAGCAAAGTTTCTATTAACTTGCCATACTTGAAATTTTCTCATTCGTAAAGATGTCGGTTTACCACTAAACAGGAAATTACTGCTGAGGAAAATAGAAGCTCTGTGTCATTTCAGGTGTTAACCTGAGCACAGATAACAATAAATCTTGAGATAGGGGATACTTGTGAAGTTAAAACAGTCAAAGAAGATGAAAAAGATGAGGATACTAATTAGAAGAACATGCAACACCGTGTTTCAAATTGTAAACAAGCACAAGTAATGATAGAGTTGTGTATTATTTTAACTTTATAGGATTTAACAAATACCTAAAATTTGTTATGAATTTTAAAAATCAGTATATTAATTTTCTAAACTCAGATAGAAAAAAACTTGCAGACCAAGCATTTGGATTTGTAGCACTTATGTAAAATCTCAGCTGTGATAGAATTCAGGTAAATTTCAGTACTGAAAAGATAGAAACCTGAGAACTTTGAGACTGGCCACCTAGTTTGACTGGAAATGGCATGTTCCAGGTTCATTGAAAGAACATGCATCAATAAATAAGATGAAAAATGACATAAGAAGACACACATTATCAAACTGATCTTCTTATGAATATAATCTTGAAAATATATACACATGCACCTGCACACTCATATACAAACATACAAAAACATATGCAGCACAGAAGTGTCTGCATGAACATATACTACACCAATTTAGCAACATAGTTTAAAATATATTAATTATTAAAACCATAAATAATACATTAAATTGAAAATCAATTTTCTCTTGAGGATATGTTATCTTCAATAATTCTAACCAAAGTTTAGGTAACTGTTGACTAGCAAAGCTCCTATAAAGGGATCTGAGATCTTACTTAGGGAAAGCACCAAGGAATAGGAGTGATCAGAATTGTGACAACCACATTTTACTGAGCGATGGACCCAATAGAAGCTTCTCCTGCTGCACTGAGAAGCTGCTCCCTCCAGTGTTCTTCCCAAGACCCCCTTTCTTCTTAAACAATAGAACCAAAAATTCATCAAAGACCTAATGGTTGACTAATAATCATGAACAGACAATTTCTGTAAACTGGCAAATTCAGAGTTTACCTGCAAGTTTCTGGGAATTAGTCTGTTATCCTATCTTAAGTAGATATTTTTGTCTTTGAACTTCCTGTTTTCCTTTAAGAATAAATCATTTTTGCTCAAACTTGAAAAGTCCAAGATATATTAGACCTATTCTATAGTTGGAAGGATGAATACATGGTCCTTGGTGCAGTGTGCTGATTTTGCACATAAAAAGAAAAACATAGAATCTGTACACAGGAACTCCTTATCTGAGCGCTAAATGGTCTTAATAGACTTATTTTACTGTACAAACAAGCCTGATTTGTAAATCAGTGGTAAGTCAAAAGGATATCTAATATCAATGGGAGAAAAACTGAAAAATATTTTGTATACTAGGATTAAGTATATTAGAGTGATATATGAAGGTCTATGGAGAACTGTCTGTACAAAATAGAAAAATACTGAAGCAAGCAAGAAAAAATATTTTATGTTAATTTCTATCTAAGAGACTGTTTTACAACAGTGCTTTGAAAACTAGTGTACAGTTCACTCCCTTTCCAATCCAAGTCTTTGTCATACATGTTAATAGCTGAGAAGTAAGGAAAGAGGTTGGGGGTATGTTGAAATTTCAGTAATCTCTCTCTCTCTCTGTCTCTCTCTGTCTCTCTCTCTCACACACACATAAATCTCTCAAAGAATAAAAAATTAGTCCTGAATGTTTTTTTAATGAGCATTCCATATTAAATTCTAAGAAAAGTTTAAAATACAAAGCCTTGAGACTTCATGACAAAAGTTGAAGTCACAGAAAAAGTAGAGACAAATGAAAGAAAAAATGTGAGCTTGAAATAATTAAGTTAGTATCAGAATTGGTTCTTGACACAGTGGCAATAGAACTTTGGGGGTTATTACAACATAGCAGAATTGAGAAAGCAGTCACTCACAGAATTACCTGAACATTAGAACACCCCTGATATTATTACATTTCAATTTGAAATTTTTTCCAAGATGGAAATCTCAGAACAGAATCACAAATTCGAAGGCTTGCTTCTGACAATGCTCTGCAGTTGAACCTTGACAATCAACTGACCAATGGTTGACTCCAGAAAACCCAATTGACATTTTCTGCAGTGTTCCTGGAGGCAATAGGATGGATTTTTCCTTTTATTTATTTATTTTATAAAGAAAACAAGCTATCTTTTTTTCATTATATATACCAATCCAAGTTCCCACTCCCTCCCTTCCTCCCATCCCCTCCACATTCCCTCCAAACCCACCCTCATCAACTCCTCAGAGAGGGTAAGGCACATTGCTTTGTGGAATGTCCAAGGCCCTCCCTACTATATCTAGGCTGAGCAAGGTATCCCTCCAAAGAGAATTCTCCAAAAGCCAGTACATGCAGTAGGGATAAATCCTGGTGTCACTGCCAGGGCCCCTCAGTCTGCCCTAGCCATGCTCACTCATAAGTGGATACTAGCTATAAACAAAAGATACTTAGCCTATAGCTCATAATCCTAGAAAAGCTAAAAATAAGATTACCCTAAGATAAACATATATAGATCCACCTGGAAAGTAAAAACAGACAAGATCGCCTGACAAAATTGGGAGCATGGGGGTCAGGGGATAAGGGAGGGTGGAAGGAGAACTATACATTTCTTAATGTTTCCTCATGCTCATACTTAATCTTTTATTGAATGATTAAATCTAAATAAACTGACAGTAGGAATTACTATCTAGGAAGCAGACCACTAAGAACTCTCCTTTATTGTTGATGAGAATGCTCAATAGAATTGTCACTTTGGAAAAATGTTTGTCAGTTTTTTTCTAAATGCTAAACAATGCTTGTTCATACAATCTAATAAACATGTTTCTTGTTCTTTACTCAACTGGTGTGAATACTTCTGTTTGGTAATATGCTGTAATGCATATGATTGTATTATCTTTATTAATGATCATCATTACCTAGAGCAACACAGTTACCATTTAATAGGTGAAACGAAAGCAGAATATGGTTCACAGATGCAATGAACTACAATATAATGTTAAAAGGGTCTAAGCTAAAAAGCCATGTGAAGGCATTGATGAGACATAGAGGCAGACTGTTAATTTAAACTAGCTAACATAAATAAGAAGTATTTTACACAATTGTATTTACAGTTCATACTGTAAAAAAACATCATAGAGAAGGTGAACACAACAATAGCTAACAGATTTAAGGTAGAGAAAGTCTGTATAAATGGCAAAAGTAGAATTTGGGTGTAGTGAATATATTTTCTATGATTTTGTATAAATGGCATTGTTAATATACATATATATTTATGGAAATTGATGATTCATAGTAAATAATAGTGTACTAAGTTAATTTTCAAAGCATAATAGGTCATGGCAGTATATGATAGAATATAATTTATCCAAAATAATATAATTTCATGACAAATATAAGAATAAACGCTACATTGCAGATTTGGGGATAGAAGCAAAATTAAACAAACCTAAGCAAATTTGGGAAATGGTGAGAATTTTTAAGACTGAAAGCAGAGGGAAATTTATATAATATTTTCTTTACTTTGTTAAAGTTGTGGCATATGTGATATAGTTGAACAGTTCTGAAACTGTGCCCACATATAAGTAGAGGACTATGAAAACACATCTTCCACTACTGAAGCAGCAACTTCAAGAACTCCAAACAGAAGAGCCAACTAATCCAAGTTATAAAGGTTTCAATGGGAGATAACCCTATGATCTCAGATTTATTTTTTATTGAAATACCGATAATAGTATGGATATTTTGTCTACATATACATGAGTTATTGTACACAAGTTTCTTCACTCTAAATAGTGGAGCACACCTGAAAACTATAATATAATAGCATAATTGAGATTATCACAGGATTAACCTTTGTTTTTAATTTCATTCTACAATCAGTTGACTTAGACTCCATGTAGAAATGGTTAGATTGAAGACTAGGGAGACAAGTGTACAATAAAAGCCTAGAGTTTCTTTGAAATCTAGAAATTTTGGCAATGCCAAAAACTTAGAAATCTTTGGATATTGTGATATAAGCACACAGAAGGCTAATGGGGAGGAATATGAGTCTGAGGACTCATAAAACTACATAAAAACTTTTAGGTCAGACTTAACACTTTATGAAGCACAACAAAAAGAACAATAAGCTATTTAATTAAAATTAAAACCCATATCCATAATTGTGAGAAGCTAGTGCATTCCCACTAAGACCAGAAACAAGGTAATATGTCTCTTTCTAACCAGGAGATCCTAACTAACACAAGGAAACAAAATATGGAAACAAAGTTACAGCGATTCAAAAAAAAAAAGAGTAAAACTGTTTTATATGGCATTATTTTCTACCTAGAAAACCCACAATAGCAGATTATAAAGCAGAAACATAAGCAATTATAGTAAACTTTGGAGAATAGAATACAGAGAGAATAGAGTCAAATACATTCCTGTGAATTGACAGTGAATTAATAGAATTTGAGATTTAAGACAATATATTGTGGACATTAGAATGTTCCAAAATGGAAACATGGGTGTTTGTCTAACAAAATAGAGGAAAAAATGAAAAAAAACATAAAATTCCAATGAAATATACTTTAAGAACCTAATTAAGTAGACAGTTTTCACTTCTGAAGAACACTAATCCAAAAAAGGCTACAAAATAGATAAGGAGAGTTATGTGACATTCTGATCAAAGTAAATTTATGGCATGAATAAAAATTTCTATGTTGGCAAGAGTTAGGTCTGAAAAAGATGAATGAGTAGAGCACGGAGAACTTGGAAATCTGAATATTTTCTTTGCATGGTTCTGTATTCAGAGATTGACATTCATGTGCATATGCCCAAACCAATGCAATGACCAATACTGATAGGAAAATCTTCATGTTAGCTATGAACACTGGCTAATCCACTGACAAATATAACCTACTGGTGGAATGCTGATGTGATGGAAGGCTATGTACATGTGGAATAATGTGCTCCATGAATGCATTTATAATTTCCTCTTATTGCTATTGGGAACAAAACTCTACTCAAAACAGCAAAGACTTAAAATAAGACACAATTCACAATGGGAGATTTTATTTTATTTTATTTTATTTTATTTACAATGGGAGATTTTAAAAGAGCAGTGCTGCCAAATAAAAGACCCTCCAGGAGAAAATGCACAGAATCAGTATCTATTTATTCTTGATATTACATGCATGCAATGAGCAGCCATGTGTCCTTGACTGAAATGAATAAGTAGCAGGCTTATTCATAAGTAAATGGAAAAGAATGGTAAACATAAACAATAAAGAATAAATCAGTCTCCGAGTGAATATAAATTTCAATAACTTAAAAATAATCTGCTCACAAATTGTCAGTATACATTTTTACTCAAGTTTAGCCTGTATGTTGTGCCAGCTTTCAAAAAATCAGAATATGAAAAATGACAAAGGAAAGCCACGAAATAATCAAATACATCCTTCCTCAATTGTAGTCATCCAGGTTTAACATTAAAGTGACTTTAGTGGTGACAGTGTGGTATATTCATAAGTAATGGGTGTGACATTTTAGTTGTATGATCTCTCTCCACAAAATTCCTAGACCAACAGGACTAATCATAGGAAAAAACAGCATGCAAATTCCCATTAAGGAGCATTTCATGCAATATCAGTTTGATAGTGCTTAAATTTAACTAGGTCTTTAAAAGAAATCCAGACTGAGATACCATCAGTGAGAAATATCCTGAGAAAAGTATTAAAAAATATACAGTGATATCTTGCATAGCATTCTGGGTGAAAAGCATGACAAGCAAAAATAAACCATATGCTGGAATTGTTAATCATAATATATCAATGATGTATCATTAAATGTCACCAGTGCAGAACAGTAATCTAAGATGTGCACAAAGAGGGAATTGCCTATGAGAGTTCTTGAAACTCCATTCTCTTTATGGTTTTCTTGGATTTTCAAGACTGTTCTAAAGTAAATATTTCTAAAAAGATAATTTGATTAGTTCTCGAAGCTCACAAGGTTGGTGTAGATTTGACAATATATTAGTGAATTAATGAGATTTAAAAAGCTAAATAAAATATTTTCTACTATGGAGCAGGTGGACTGAAAGAGATCATGTTTCATAATTAAAGTAATCTTAGACAAGTTGTAAAATTCTGTTTTTAGTTCAAAAACATTATCTGACTTGGTGTAGGAGGGTCCTTCTGTATTTTTGTTGCTTTCATTGATTGAATAAAGAAACTGCCTCAGCCCTTTGATAGGGCTGCCCTTAGGTGGGCGGAATAGACAGAATGGAAGGTTGTGAGAGAGAAGGCACTGGAGCAGACACCATGTTTCTCCATCCCAAGATGGACTTTGGTTAGAATCTTCCCAGTAAGCCATGACCACATGGTGATACACTGATTACTAGATATGGGTTAAACTAATATGTATAAGAGGTTAAAACTAATGGGCCAGGCAGTAATTTAATTAACACAATTTCCATGTGGTTATTTCAAATGTAAGCTAGCCCAGTGGCCAGGAACCAGTCACTCCTCTCAGGTGCTGGAAACACAGCCCGCACCTCTTACTACAATGACTGGTGGCATATTCTGCCCATTCTTGTATCCCATCATCATAGAAGTAGGATTCTTTTATCTGTTGCCAATTAATCAGCCTGGTAGGAAATAAACATCATAATACATTAGTGTGATGAGGATTTGCTTAGCACTTCAGAAGTCAGCGTGGTAAATGCATTGTTTTGCTGCATTGCTTTGATGAAATGTCATTTAGCTTTCACTATCATTATCATTGCAGACATGCCTTATTTGATTTTGTTGATAATTTATTTTTATGATAATAGTGGTTATTAGTTGTCTTAAAGAGGACCTAAAATAGATTTTGAGGGACATACAATTTAAGAAAGAAAAAATACGCAAAAGAAAGGTATTAAAATCTCTGAAGAGAATCATGTTAATTTGATTTAAAATGTGAAAACAATCTATGCTATAGATATCAAACATTTTTGGTGCAGGACAATTCTCTATCCTGTCAATCATGTTTTAAATAAATGCTGATTGGCCAGTCAGGAAGTATAGGCAGGAAAACCAGACAGGAAGTAGAAGTGAGAACAGGAGATTTGGGAAGCAGGAAGCTTCCCTGGCATTCCTGTGCAAATCTCCAAGGAAGCAGCATGTGTCCCTGTCCCAGCTGAGAAAAGGTACCGGCCATGTGCCTGGCTTGGATGGGAACAATTGGTTAATATAACTTATGGGAGCTAGTAAGAAGCCTGAGATAATGGGCTAATCAGTTAATAACCTAATGTAGACTCTCTGTGTGATTTTCTTTGGGGCTTGCCGGCTGAGGGATACTGGGCAGGACAGTAACCCCAACGAGCAGGCCCCTCATGTTACACATTTTAGACAAAATAATTATTAATATTCACTTGGTGCATTTATGTTTTCTATCTCAAATTTAGTTTACCATTAACTTTGAAATGCATATTTAATTAATACACATGCTCTTATATTATATGCATTACTGCTTTTAACTTTCCTGACAGTATTATTGGTTTGGACACTTTGTGGTAATTATTTATTTTCATAGAAATGTTTGAGATACTGTAGTTTTTAGTTTATCAAGATGGAATGTTAGTGAGTTTCCCCCAACGTCACTCTTACACCCAGAAGTCCAGGGCACATGAAGGTTTTATAATAAACTGAATTTAGGAGTCTTCCTGCTTCATTTAATGGTAAGAGAAAAAAATTCTTTGTCTGGTATTCAAACTATATATATCCTTTCTAAATAAAATTTAACCAACCATTAACTGAAATACACACCTAAATACATACAGGTACACATATATTATCATATAATTGTTAGTGACCTTACTTTCTACTCTTTTATGTACTGGTTTGGACTCAAGAATAGGAAATATTAATCATAAAAAACATATTTTTAATTACGTACATATACATGGGAATCCCACAAATGCATCAGACATAAAGAAAGCCAAGATGCTTAAAGTTGAGGCATCACCCAAGTTGGAGAAAGGAATAGATTTGTGTGACTTCTAGTAGTAGTGGTGAGGAGATAAACAACAGTAAGGGAGTGGATAGGAAAGCCATATTGAGGTTGCTTTGCTGCGTGCACATCAACTAGACAATAAGCTTGCCTAACAGGGGGTGGAGACATCTCTCAGAGGCTAAGATTACTGACTGTTCTTCCATAGGTCCTGAGTTCAGTTGCTAGCAACAAACCACATGGTAGCTCACAGCTATCTCTACTGGAATCTTTCCTTCTTCTGGCTTGAAGGCATACATGCAGGTAGAACATTGTATACATAATAAATAAATAATTTTAAAAACCAAAGCAAACAACAAAAACACACAAAAATTTTCTTCTAAGGTCTTTATATAAAAAAGATTGCTTAACAGTAGTAGCTCACTTACAGAATATACTGGTTTACTAATGAAATTCCCTTTATAAATGTCAACATGGTTTACAAAAAAGAAATGTTGTGCCTTTGAGAGTGGAGGGAAACATTCTTTGAGGTAGCATATTGCACTGTCATAAGGCAGTGTCATAAGCAGCATCATTTCATTATGTGTAGCATTTGTAAGACATCCTACTATGTATAAAGGTGATAAGTGACATGTAACATTGAAAAAGAATCAAACTTGTGGAAACTCATGAACTCTGGATAGACAGCTGTGGAGTCCCCATGGGACTGAACTAGGCCTTCCATATGTGGGAGATGATTTTGTTTTTAAAGCATAACCTCTTGGGGTTAGATCCCACTTAGAAATGCAAATATTTTATTGCTGCATTCAGAGCAACATCAGTGGGTAAATATGTATATAATTTAATGACATAAAATTATAAGACTTTCTAAGATATTGTGATTATTTTTGTGATTATAACAACTCAATATAAAAGACACATCTGTTGTTTCTAATTATACCTGTTCTTGAACATTTTCATCATGCTAATTTCAGTTGCTGTGTTGACATAATTTAATTTGCCTTTCCTTTTGTATCATTTTTGTTTGAGCACATTACCTGAGGTTTCTGCCCATAGGGAACAATGTAATGAGATGATTTAAAGATATAGCATACAACCAAAGCTAATTTTCATTTTTTTCCCTGTCACATTTCTCATTACTTTCCTCAGAGTCAAAAGTATTTTATCCTCTCCAGCTGGATATTACTGGGAAAAGAACAAAAATTAAACTGCAACATAAAGACATTCACATAAAGTAACTTTTATAATAAATTCAAGATGAAAAAAGCAATATAATTCCCATGAAATAATTTTCTTTATTAGTTCCTAAAGTTTAGGCAAACTCTTTATTTCATTTTGGATAAATTGAGTCAGTGCTTGTAGCATTTGTTTGATCTGTCAACACATTCAGTTGTGAATCAGTCTGTAATCTAGTGGAGGAGCCACATCCTAGCATATGTAAGACAAGTAAAACTGTAATTACTTGAATATACATTATTCAAAGTCAGTCATTATTATTCTTTCATAAAAATGATGGAGACTACATAAGTGACAAAATCTTAAGAAAGGTACAGAATCACATATACATTTGAAAATGAGGAGAATTGGGACATAACCAAAGGAGTAACAAGTATATGTAAAACAATTAATAGGATAAACATGGGCAGATAAATGAGTAAGAAACTGGACAGAACCTCACATCCTTCTGTTCAAAATTCAAAATCAGCAATAATGTCAAATTTAATAATATTCCACAGCTCAGCATTTGGACCCGAGATGACCATAAGTGAAGACTGGTTATAATGCAAGTTAAGTATAATTATGAAAAAGTTAAACAAATACACATTGCATAAATACCTAGTATAATTTCAGGAGAGCAACTGTTCAAAGTTGTTGAGAATAGATTTCTATAGTTAATTTATACAAACAGTTCATGTTCTGTTCTATGAGTTAGCATATCCTGAAGAAGTTGTCAGAACAATGATGATATTGTCTTTCTCCTATAAATAACCCTGTGTTTAAAAAGAAAGCAGGAATCTGAAGTACATTATGATGTCAACTCAACACTGCTTCAAGGCGATTTACTGATTATTTTATTTGCAATGAATATCTTTAGAATTATGGTACAAATGCATATGCCTATGGAATAAAAAATGTATTCCTTAGATACTGGAAAATGCTTCAGAGTTGTCTTCTACGGTAGAAGGCTATACCATCTGGTATGTAAGGCCAGGTCATACTTCTTTCCACAACACTATTATATAAGATTGGCAAGAAAGGGACGCTTCTGATTTATAGTAGCATGAAAGCATCACAAGTGTAGAAGCCTTTGATTGTGTCAGCAGTGTTTCTTTCTAATATCAATTAGAGAGAAGCCTCTACACCTGGTGCTATAGTTTGACTTCATTAAATACCATCTAAGTGTTTCTATGCTAGAGATATGCCTTAATATAATATTCTCTCCATCGATTCTTATAATACAATATGCAAAGCTTTATCTTTTGTGGATGCATATGAATTTTATAATAGTTATTTTTATTTCAGTGAATTATGAATTGGGGACTTTTATTGGGGTTGCACTGAATCTGTCAATAACTTTTGGTAGAATGATCATGTTCACAATATTAACTTTACCTATTTATGAGCATGAAAAGGGTTTCTGATTTCTGGTGTGTTTCCTATCTGTTCAGAGAGTTAAGTTTCTTTGTAGAATTTTGTTGTCACCTTTTTTGGGTTTATTCTGAGATGCTTTATTTTCTTTGAGTCTATTGTGAATAAGAGTGTTTTCTTGGATTTGCCTCTCTGTATGCTTGCTGCTGTTTTTTAGAAAAGCTAAATTATGCCTACAAGTTGATTCTGTATCCTACCACCTTGCTAAAATTATTATTTAATAATATTCTCATTGAATGATTGTAATATTTTGGCATTCAGATAATAAGCTACTTAATAATGATAAATAGCTACTTAACACAGATTTTTGGGAAAGCTTTGACGAGAAATTGTCAAGAAGATTAAACTGAATCTTAAAGGATCAGCCATGCAAAAGTATTGAGAAAGTAAATTTTAAGGAGTTAGATTGCATGTCACATTTCCAGAGATGAAGATGACCTTGACTTATTGAAGAATAGAGAGAAAAGATCAGTGTCACTGGAGCACAAAGTTATATACTATTTTTATCACATTTCCTAACATTGAGTCTTATGGGGAGATATATGGGTTAGATTTTAAAATATATATGTATGTTCATATATGCATATAGTAGCAATGAAAAATGAGACAAAAATTTGAAAGAGAGCAATGAGTAATACATGGGAGGATTTGAAAGGAGGAAATGAAAGGGAGAAATGTTATAACTTATTTTAACCTCAAAAATAGTAAAAAATAATTATACAGATAGTATCTTGGGTGTTGCCTGAGAAATATGTTGGGATATCTTCTATGGAAATATTATTTGTAAATGAGTAAGGGATGTAAGCAAGAACCAGAGTTACATTTTCAACAGGCACATGGACATTGAAATTTAGAAGCTCAAGAAAAATTGATGGCAAATATATATTTTAGAATAATGCAGAGTTGAAATTATCTACAATACATATTATATAAGATTTCCTAGGCAGAAGAATTAACATTAATGAGCAAAGTAGTAGGAATAAAAGTAACCTTCAGAAAAGACCAAAATGGGTTTTTGAAGGAAAGCTTCAGAGAACAGTAATAAGGGATACTGAATGAACAAGAAATGTGAACGCTTGCACATCTTTCACCTTTTAAATACCACAGTGATTACACAGTACTGAGAAGAGATCCAGTGAATCTGGATGTTATACCAGAAAATAAACTTTTGTTGGTTTAATCTCTCCCATTGTTATCAATCTAATTAAGAGAATGAGGAGCTTAATAATAAATTATGTTATGCACCTTCTCCAATCCTTAATTGGATAGTAAATTCCTCTGGTCATGAGTCATTGAAATGGGGTCTCTTTGTTGTGTCTTTAGTGGAGAAAGACTCTCTCTCTCTCTCTCTCTCTCTCTCTGTCTCTCTCTCTCTCTCCCTCTCTCTTCCATACTTTAAATCTACTCCTGTAGATTGAATTACCATCTTTGTATTTTCTTTTATTCATCACGTTAGGGAAAACAGCACAGTGTGTTACTCAGAGCTCCAAACTCCTCACATGAATTTTGTGTAGTAGAATTCTAACTTCTTTTTCTGTACCTATTTTCTCCACAGCAACATACAACATAATGTCTGCACCAATTCTTCTCGTGAGGAGCACATGAATCAATCCATAAAGTACTGAGGATTAGTGTTGGTGTAATGCATGAACTACCACATCATCCCCGGTTAGTAAATTTCTTACAGGTTAATCCAGGATTTGTGTCCATGAACTCATTTCTTACTGTCAGGGACAGTGCTGTTCCTTTGCTTTCCTATCTCTGGGTTTTCATTTATACTCTGCTCTGTTCCTGCTGCGTACCTTTCACAGCTGTCTCTCTCAAGATAGTTTCTTTGGAGGCATTACTACATTTACCATTTCTACCTCTTGATTCTCCAGAGAAAAACATTTAACTAGTTTCTTTTTTATGTGTTTTTTAACATTTATGAATATATGTGCAATATGTTTTATATAAAATATATTTGTATTTGAATATAATTTGCATTATTTGTGTTTTCTTATTTATAACTAAATAATCATCTGCAATACCTTTAGATTTATTTATGAAGTCCTCTTGGTCTTCAACTCTTCCTCACAAAATAAGAGTCTTTTGGTAATAAAATTCACATGCATAAGCAAATTTAATGCTAGCTTTGAACAAGGCTCTACTGCCAGGACTTCATCACTTCAGTATTGCTATTAGTGCCTGCCTAATGAATCTTCAAGTAAAATTAGCTAAAACATTCTAGATTGCTTAAAGAATGGGAAATAACTTCTGGAGAGAAATTTAGAAACACAGTAGAGAATAAAAATGAAACCAAGCCTCTCTTGAAAAAGACAAGTCAGGCTGTGATTCTTGAGCAGTAGCACTTATACAATGAACTCATCTTATTGTTGAAAAGTAGAAAGTCATTTTGTTAAAAGTATTTGATACCATCAGTTCTCATTAGCAATCGTATTCAATTTGCTATGCACTATTTATTTTCACTTATATGTGTGTATTTGAAATTTTGCCAACAAGATAACCAGAAGTGTGTGTGTGTGTGTGGTTTTATTGTAAAATTTTCAATTACCTGTGGGTATGTGGACAAATGTTTATAGACTGTTGTTAAGAACTAGTGGTTGGAGATTCCTGCAATAATTATGACTTCATTTGCACTGAGTAGCTAGGTTTCTAGCATCACACATGATTTTCTTCTTGTAAAGCAGATCTTAAGTCCAATTAGAAAGCTGTGGGATCCCACCAAGGAAACTTCTCTTTGCAACAGATGGAGGCCACTACAGATAATCACTACAGATAACCAATTAAAAGGCAGAGCTGTCGAGTTCAGTTTCAATGGATACATCTGCAAAACACTCCTGCATGTAAGGCTCAGAGAACATCACTGGAGAGAGTGCTAAAGTTTGTAAGACTCAAAGGCTGGGAATCAGCTGTGAGAGTGTCTCCTAATAATGTCAGAAGCCACACCCACAGAGACTCACTAACATGGTTGTCAAATGTGAGCTGAACAAGCATAGAAAAGGACATCCCTGAAAGGACCATAGAGAGCCCACAAGACTACAACCCTACACCAAAACTATTGACAACTGAAGAATGCTGGGAAAGGGAGAAATGGTCTTTCAAGGGAGGAGCACAGCAATTGGTTGTCCAGTCCCAAATTGTCAGTCCTATAGAAATACATTACACAGTTCTATAGAACTAACATTACACAGACTGCCCAGTTTATATTTAGGAATATACATACATTCACACATACGTATGTATGTACGTACACACATACATTATATGTATATGTGTGTTGTATATATGTATATAAATAATAAAAAAAAGAGGCCATGAGTTTGCTGGACAGCAGGGAAAGGCATATGGAGGATTTGGACTGAGAAAAAGAAAGTGAAAAAAAATTATATTTATAATTCCAGAATTATAAAAAGGTCTTCAAGATATATAAATTACACATTATCTGTCATAGTTTTTTAATTGCTTTGGAACTAAATATATATATATATGTACAAATATTTTAATTTATTTTATTTAAAATTAACAAATAGCATATAAAATAAGTAAGAAAATAGTATTTAATGATCATATTAAAGTAAATGGGTTTACTGAACAGTAAAGGAATTATTTTTGCCTTCAACTCAAATAAAACGCGAGTTTGTGAATTTGTTCATGTTTCTATAATATTGGAATGAAAATACTTTATTATGACTGACAGATGCTCAGCCATGTATTTCCTGAATAAAAACCATGAATCATACTTCACCTCTTCTCAGAACCTTCTAGACATCCCAGATGGTAGCTGTTTGTTCTTTGTTCTGTAACTGAAATTTATTGTTACTTAAACACTGGATATTTATGGGACATATGCAGCTTCATGTTCATACCTGTATATTTCCTATTTTTCATAGCTCATTCAAATATTTAAAACTGGCAAAAAGTTTTTCAAACAAAGAAGCATTGTAATATGGATATTTGTAAATGACTTGTTGCATGATATGTAATAATTTTTTAATAATCCAGCATCTTCAGAAATGTGTAAGTGTTTGTTTATATGACTCAGGAGTATGCATGTTGATCCTTTGATTTTCCCCATATGATTTTGTAAACATGATTAAAGATTCATTAGTAATAAGTACCCAATATATATATTTTGTTTGTCTTTCAGTATTTTTCATATTATATCTTCACCTAACAGCTATGAAATAATTAACTGTCATTGTTAGTCTCTAACCTTTGAGGTCTACAGAAACGGTATCATAGAATTTCACTTGAATAACCCAAACCATGGGCATTCATTTCTCTTACCTAAGCCTCATGGTGGCTTCTTCAATTTGTACATTTATTTCGGTATCCATTCTGTTCTACACATACAAAAAAGATTATTATTACAACTGGCCCAAAAGGAAATCTAAAGCAATGCTAGTATTCATTAAAACCTGTAGAAAAACAGCATTAGATGTTTGGTTACATAGTTGGTTACTATTAATTATAAGCCTGGGTGTTTCTGGCTATATATATTTCTATCCTATAGAAAATAACCCCAAGTGGGATTTTTCTGATGTATAATAATTAATTAGTTTCTTATTATAGCTAGTTCTCCAATGTATTTAGTTTTTTTAGTGCTCTTGATTAAACATTGTTGGTTTTCTATTAAACATTTTGAATATATTTGATATATATTATATATCATTCATTTGAGAAAAAGATATTTTTCTGATCTCTGTGCATCTCGTGCACAGATGACTGTCTTTATTCACTTATTTACATATTTTTTATTTACATTTTCATTCATATGTACTTTAGTGTGCTTGAAATCTTTTATTACCAAACCAGGATGAGTCTTCTAGGGTAAAGCTACTTGAGTAAGATTGTTTGAGTGGCTCTTCACTTTGGAAACTGTATTCAGCTGACACTGTAGCCAGACTTACCTTTGGACCACAAGCTCACAAATAACTATATGTAGACTCCTTGTTAATTATAAAATCTTTGCCTTAGCTTATGTTTCTCCCAGCTAGTTTTTAACACTTAAATTAATCCATTTTTTTAATATTCTTTCACGTGGCTCACTTACCTTTCCTCTGTACCATATGTCCAATCCTTCAGTGTCTCAGTGGTGTCTTCCTCTTGTCTAGATTCATCCTGAGTTTCTCACTTTGGCCAAGTGTCTCAGCTATTCTTTCATAGCTATTGGCTATTTGGCTTTTTAAACTAATCAGAGTGACACAACTTTGCACAGTTTTTAAAAAAATATTCTGCAACAACACTGTTAACAGTATATTCTAGAAATTTTGAGTCACTAAAAGACTTCTTACATTTATTCCTGAGTGATTACAGATTAATGTACAAAGAGCTACACTTGATATTATATACTCTCAAATATTTAAAGGATAATATTTTCTAATCTCACAGTGTTTCTATGTAAATATATCAATATTTTAACATATTTTGTATTTAAATTTTCAACATTTACATTTTAAGAAGTCAAACAATATTAAAAGTATCAATTGCTCTATGTCCTGAGTTTCATTATTGTTATATGTTAGCCAGATAACTTTTGGGAAATTGAAGGAAGCAACATGCAACTTCAAACTAACTATTTAATTTTCTTAAATCATATTTGCATGAGTATACATGCTTATTGGAGTGCTTGCAAGTTATTAAAATGTGTTTGGAAATAGTTAAATTTTGAATAGTTAAAGATCCTAAATAAATTTTCAGTCATTCAAAAACATATTAATATAAGGATAAATTCTGTATTATTTTTACATGCATAATTTCACTAGATTCAGTGCTTTTCTGAAATAGAGTTTAGAAGAAAGATTTTGTTTTTATTCTTATATCATCGTGATGATATGAGTCATGCATCGTCGGCAGCATTTTAAAGCATGGCATGTATAATTGGGCTTATTTGCATGTTTTATTTTATGCTTGAAAGATACTTTTTAAATGCTTCAAACTTTCATACAATTTATTTGTGAGGTTTAAACAATAACATATATAAATTAAAAAAATGGGGTTGATGACTTTATTCATCTTAAACTTGATTGACATAGGTAGGCTACCTTAACAACAGAGGAGCTCATCCTGTTATACAGTTTAAATCAGTAACATTTAACTTGCTCTTTACCTTTCTTTCGTTTTCATTTATTCTCTCTCTCTCTTTCTTTTTTCTTTTTCCTTTCGTTTGTCCTCTTTATTTTCATCTCCTTCTTCTCTAAAAAATCGGTTTAAGCTCAAATTCTACCAGCTTTCATAATTGTTCCCCTGTAAAGACAGAGTATCTCTTTACCTCTTTTTCTAACAAAAGAACAAAGATAAGTTATTGAACAAAATTCTATCAGTGGTACATAATGATCTAAAAACATTTATTAAAATCAAGACCACATTTTAAAATCTAAGCAGACTAGTGAGATAGCGATACTGTAAAATCCTCACTATGCAATCACAAGGACATAACGTTCAATCCCCAAAACCCATATAAAGAAGGGCAGGTGGGATGTCACACACAGACTTGTAATAGCAGTATTGGAATAGGAGACAATGGCATCCTTGGGGCTTATCAGTCAGTCATTCTAGCTTATTTAATGAGTTCTGAGCTAATGAAAGATACTGTCTTGCAAAACAAACAAAACAACTTGAACAGTGCCTGAGGAACAACCCAAGGCTTGTAAACTCCACATCCCATGCACACTCAGAACAAACAAATTTACATAGAATTCTTGTTATGAGATTGCTTTATTCAGTAAGCAGATACTTTCAGGTACCTAAGAAAATCAAGGGACTACTAGTGTCCTCAATAATTGTCTCAAATTTCAGATTCATTCTCATGTAACATAAAGCATAATATTTTAAAAGAGCTGTTCACCTTGTGTCCATAACTATGGGCAAGTTCCTTGACCAAATGTTCTTACATTCTCTGTAAAAAGAAGGAGGTCAATCTGTGCTATTTTGCTTGTATACTATTAATAGTAGGTACAGTAGACCTAAAACAAAAGAATAATTTTATAATAAATACTGGTAAAAATTATCTCAATCAACATCAAAATAAATATTGACATTTTAAAATCACCATCGAGTTTATTAATAAAGAAAGAAAATCACAGGACAGCTTGTCTTCGTTCTTTTTGCCTCACATAGCAACCCTCCCCCATTTGATTTTTCTCTGCCAATGAGGGTTTATTTACATCATATTCTCACAGGAACTGACCTGGGAGCTACTTTTCTGTCAAGCCTTTTAACTCACTTTCTACATTAATCTGCAGTTTTGTAATGGGAATTTGTATTTCAAACTTGCATGTATTGAAAAAGTGAGGCCTTGTAATAACAATGTAACTGAAGATGCAATTCTTGCATTTGGGTTGGGGCTCCTATGATCTCCCAAGCCCCATATCCCTGATCTTCTGGTAATGTCTTGAGCTTCGTTTAGTGACCCACAGTGCCTACAGAGTCCCAGGTAAACCAAGTTGCAAAAAAAAAAAAAATGGACTCATCTTAATTTTAGCATCCTTAAGATTATTAAGATATATACTTGATAATAAAAACTTTCATTATAAAATTTCTTACTAAGAATTCCTTTTACAAACTAAAATCAAAGTGTCATGCCCTTTTAATATATAGTACATTATTTTTTTGTGGTTGATGTGGTAACAGCAAATTAAGAACAATACTTTGCAGAAGAAAGTGCTTAAGCAGTTCAAGGTTCAGATGTCACAACTTTAAGTCACAATAGTAGGGGCTGAAGTGAGCTGCTCACATAGGACCGATGGCCAAGAAATAACAGAAAGTGACCAATATATACGTGCTACTATGCAGGCGGATTTCTCTATTTTATTCATTTCAGGGCTTTAGGCTCAGAGAGTAGTCCCTCACACGATAAGAATGTGCCTTCTCAGGTCCACTAAAGTAGTCATGATGACCCTCCGCAGACAGTCCAGAGGCCCATATCGCAGGTGATTCTCGTTTCTGTCACAGTGACAGGCAATATTACCCTCATAATGACCATCTTTGAAACATCATTTTCAATGAAGTAACAAATCAGTTATTTACACAGTGTCCGGCATCAACATGTACAGTCCATTCTCCGTGTGAAGAAAACTGATATCCCAGCCTGATGGGAACCAATGCATTATTCCATATTCCTTAATAGTAAATTCTTTCCATTGAAGAGAATCCCAACAAGATTCCTGTGAACAAGGACAAGGAATTGGAAAATGAGAGAGCCCTTACCTCATTTCTTCTGACATTTACTTTTAAAGACTTCACCCTTGTCTTGTATGATGCATGTTGCTAGCATTTTGCTGTACTCTCATTCTCATTTACTATTTATGATACCTTATAGTGCCACACATAAGAAATAAAATACAATGTTCAGATAGAAAGAAAGGAAACCATACTAATTTTACCTAATATAACTCTTCTTTTCATTTAGTATAGTAATGTGTCACCTTTTTCTTTAGGCTTCTGACAACTCTGGAGTTTAAAATATTGTTTGGACTAAGATGAAATTCTACAGCCAGTATATGAAGGGTTTTTTGTTGAAATTGTTATGGAAGGAGAGCTTGTGGCCCAAAGAATCATTTTTCTTACCTCAAATTTAATGTAAGGATATCAGGGATGCAGTTGAAGAAACCTAAGCTGGCTGGCACACCAAGACAAACATCAAAATTTCTTTTGTATTTAAAGAGCTCACCAGATTCACATGATTTCCTGTTAATTTATGTCTTTAAAAGTTTAGGTAAATTAATATGGTTATATCCTAAGTAAGGGAATGCAAGGCATCTACCTTGACTAATCTTAGGAGTGCTCCTATGAAGGACCTCTTGAACTATCCTTGTTCTTGGCCTTTCTTTTGCAATATCTTTACATTCCAATTAAGTGCAAATGCTGCTAAGCCCATTTAGACATAAAATCAAAGTCCCTATTCCCTACTGGGGTTGTATAAATTTCAAATTTGTCTTCAGAAGCTACCACCTAGAACAAGTTCAATAGGCACCTTTTACACGGTATACTTCCTGTCAGTGACTTCTCAGTTGACCACCACATCCAAAATTTCTCCTTGGTTATAAATGCTCACTGTTAAAAATAACTCCTATTCATTTTTTCCTTTGACAAATTTGTTTAAAGTGTTTAAAGTTTATATCAGTGATTGTAGCTCTCCACTCTCTAATCTCTCTTTCCCTTTTACTACCTCTCTCTTCCTCCTGATACATATATTTCAACAGTACATATATTTTGTTTTAAATAGTAAAACAAGTTTTCATATCACAAAGGCGCATGGAATTATCAGTTATTCAGCAAATTATAACTGTAAAATTTTGTTAATCTGTTTGAATGCCTTTAAACAGTAAACAGAAACTTTGACTTGATCTTTTAATTACAAATTCACAACATTTTTAACTTTATATTTAAAACTATACACTATAAGGTTCTTCCCTGTTGCTGCTCCAGCAGGGTTTGTGTGTGACTTTGAATATATTTTTCCACTTGTCAGTAATGTTATGCCTCTACCTTGAAGAATATTGAAAGCAAAGCTCTGGCATTTAAACTGAAAATACCACAGATAACTAGATTTTATTAAAGGCCATCTATTTTGTCATATATCCTAATTAAATATTTTTAGTGTATGCTTTTGCAGTTTCAAAATGCAAATGTTAATTTGATATTAGAAATCTCTCACACATGTATCTTCTACTGAATATGACATTCACTTTACTTGCTAAAAATAGTTATCCTGTTTATTGATTAACACTATTACATATATTCTGCCCCTTTAAAATGATCAC
Source organism: Dicrostonyx torquatus (assembly GCA_028555095.1). Taxonomy (NCBI): domain Eukaryota; kingdom Metazoa; phylum Chordata; class Mammalia; order Rodentia; family Cricetidae; genus Dicrostonyx; species Dicrostonyx torquatus. The sequence goes on along the minus strand of JAQHUG010000567.1, from coordinate 609,229 downwards.
TATAAAAACCCTAACTCAATTATTTGTATATTTTGCTTGCTAGAATTGGTCAGCCCTTTCTTGTTTATCAGTAGCTTCCATTAACCTACACTTCCCATAGTTCCTTGTTCCAATCAGCTAAGACAACAGCAGCACCTGTCTACTGCAAATATGCTCAGAATTCAATAATAGATTTTTATAAAAACCAAACAAGCCGAGAATACAATGTGGGATAGAGTGTTCAAAATTCTCTTTTCTGAGTTGCTACTTCATTCTTGTTTAGCTCCTGCACTATTCTTTTTTAGCACATGACATGAAGTTGTATTTGTCAACAGAGGTGGGAGGATATTATCTATGATAAAACTAATGTTTGTGCCCTTACAATTAAATATGAGTTGAAGTCAAATCTATTATGAAATTAGGATATTCAAAGAAGTGAGTCTTCAAAATATAAATTTATACATCTTGTCTTATCAATCTTTAGTGAGAATGTGCTATATTTTCAAACATAAAGTTAATGTTAGAATTGCAAAAATTCATCAGAAATCTACCACACATTGGACTATGGTTGTTTTTAATATTTCACTTAAGGTAGAAATATCCATTTTACTATGAATATACTCAAGTTTTAAAGATTGGTCTTCTGGGAAATACTTAAAATGGATTTAAAGAGAAAATATTTCTTCTCAGTCACTCTTGTGTGTGGAGTAAATAACTCACACAATGCTTTTCAAATAAATGAAAAATCTGCCTATTTCCTGAGTGCCAACTAGGCTGGGTTTTCTGTATTACCCAAGCCCTGACACCATTAACTCTTATTCATCATTTTAATTCATCATTTACGATTGAAATGAAACATAAGGTGATAAAAATATACTAGAGTCTGAATTGTAGATGAAACGGAGTGGAGAAGGCACCACTGAATATTGAATGTAGAAAAAGCCAAAAGGATCTTGAAAGCAGCTGGCAAGATTGGTTCTCCACTTAAGGAATATTCCTTGTACATATCTGGAAGCAAGTAGTTAATATTAAGACCATGTATAAATTTTTACTACATTAACTTTTATTTTTTATTATTTGATGTCATTGGTTTTATTTTATGCTTGATTTGACAAAGTCTTTTCTTGTAGCTGTGGATTGTGTAGAATTTGCTGTCAATCAGGGTAGTCTACATCATGCAGTCATCATTTAGCCTCAGCTTCCAGGAGTTTGACATAATAAGTGTGTTGTATTAGTCTGCTTGCTTGTTTCCTGGCTGCCCAGCAGCTCAGACCCAAAATAATCAACTATATTGTTTAAAACACTGTTTGGCCCTTTAGCTCTAGCTTCTTATTGGCTAATACTTATATCTTGATTTAATCCATTTCTATTAATCTGTGTATCACCATGTTGTGGCTTACAGGGTAAAGTTCCCAGCGTCTGTCTCTGGCAGGGCTATGTGATTTCTCCTGACTCTGCCTTCTCTCTCTCAGCAGTCCAACTAGTTTCCCCCACCTAACTAATTTCTACCTTGATATAGGCCCAAAGCAGTTTCTTCATTCATTAACGGTAATCACAGCATACAGAGGGAAATCCCGCAGCACCTCCTTCTCTAAATATAAAGGAAGGTTTTATTACAATATTTATATCTACATTATCTTTTATCATAAACAAGGAAAACTATAATTATAAGTATAAATATTCAAGTCCATCAACTATTCCAAAAGGATATAATATTACTTAAGTAAACAGGACGTACATTGTAAGCAACTTCCAAAATTCTAGAAACGAGAGACATCTTGCTGCCTGGATAGTGACCCAAAGTTCTTCTCTACCATTGGAGTACCTATCTTCAGCCCACCTGCCAGAGTATCCAGCAGACTTTTTCATGACACAGAAAATTTCAAAGACAGTTATGCCTATATTGGCAGTTTGTCAGTCACTTTCTTCTGTGACCTGTACAATGTCTATCAGACTCTTTCATGAACCAGGAACCCCAAAGTACTGTCTCACTTTTAGGCAAGTTTAACAGTCATTTCTCTGTGGGTCCTGCATATTTGGTTCATCAAACGTAAGAGCAAGCAGTCCAGGCAAGAGCATATTTTTTTTTGCTCAAATTGCTAACCAACTTCATAAGGAGCCTCTTTGATGCCTATCTTCTTCTTGAAGTAGATTAATGCTGCCAAAGAAGATGTGTCTCACTGTTATGAAAAATCCTAAATTCTTAAAACAATTTAAATGCCATATTCTGTTATTCTTTGAAAGGTTTGAAGAATGCCTATTCTTCGGAAATACATTATCTGTACACCTAAAAAATCTAACCAACACGACTACAAGCTTGACTATTATGGATGATTATCTATTAACTTATATTTATTAATTATACACTACATTTTTAAATGAGCTGTACAAATGTAATACCTTATTCAAGAGCAGAAATATACATATAACAAAATTGACCTTAAATCTGTATCAATAAACCAATATCCAAATCAATGTAAATCTCTATAGCATATCCCCCTTTAAATGTAAAGAAATATTTATAAACAAAATTTGGGAATATGGACATAGTTATCTCCAAACTGCTTCCTGCTGTTTATTGGGTGAAGTAATTTTTGGGGGGCATTCACAGTGATCTTTCAGCAGGTCTTGGTCCATTAAACCATATTAGTTTGGAAGCAATCCACAGGTCCTCATCCTTTATGGAAACAAAAGAAGAACCTCTTTTCCAAATCAACATATTCTTACACATATTTTGAAGTCAAGAAACCTTTAAAATATCTATGGTGGTTTAGCAGCCCATACAATGAAATGTTCTCTGTACTTAGCTCCTTCATAACCAAGAAAATTCAAAGAAAACACAGTAGTATACATAATCCAGACTGTCTGTGAATTTTCCATTTTAAGTGGCTTATTTTTCTTTACCACTTTTAATCTGTGATTCTCTATACTCTTTAAAGACTTTGATTTATTTTTAAAACAACTTACTTCTTTTTTAACTTTCTATACTCGTTTTCTTCTCCAAATCCTATGTACATTTATTCAATACTGTGATCCATTTAAAGGTCTTTTTTATGTTTTTGAATTTATTGTTTATCTATAATTATTTTCTGATTGGAAATGTTTTAAAAATGGTAAGCCTGGGGCTGGAGAGATGGCTCAAGGGTTAAGAGCATTGCCTGCTCTACCAAAGGTCCTGAGTTTAATTCCTGGCAACCACATGGTGGCTCACAACCATCTGTAATGAGATCTGGTGCCCCCCCTCTGGCCTGCAGACATACAGACAGAATATTGTATACATAATAAATAAATAGAAAGTATCTGCCTTAAAAAATGCTAAGCCCTTCTTAAAATAATAAGCAATGTCATTTTGGGGTAATATAGCACTGCCTTCTTGCCCCACCCACCATGGCAGAGTTGTTTGTTACCTCTGAGATCCATGTTCACAGCCCCGTTTTTAGGCACACAGCCAGTCTATGTTGCCATTAAGCAAGTTGTAGCAGTCTGTTCACAAACCCCGTTTAAATGTTCCATAGTTGGGCCTCATCAGTGTTCATACTAGCAGCATGGCCCAGGAAGCCAGCATTTCAAAATGGCATGGCTTTTGTTTCTGCTACCACTGTGTCAGGAAAACCTCT
>JAQHUG010000567.1:581057-592770 GCA_028555095.1 Dicrostonyx torquatus | reverse complement strand
CTAAGGATGGGAAGGATAACAGATATGATCTGGGAAAACAGGAGTGAAATTTTATGTGAATATTATCAATTTAAAAAGAATTTTTTGATTGTTTGAGGATATCACATCATGCATGCCAATCCTAATCCTCTCCCTGTTTCTTCATATCCATCCTCTGCCCTTGCGATTTCTCTCCCACAAAAATAAAATAAAATTTAAAACACAAAATAAACCTTAACTTGGAAATTATAGGGTTACACAGTAATGTCACACAAAATACCCTTTAGTCTATACATTTTTATTTGTAAATGTTCTTTGCAATGATTATTTGGTCTGGTTTGAGACCTCTAGCTTCTGCTACACTAACGATACTAGGATCTCACTGGTTGTCCTAATTGACATCTTTGGGTCCACAAGACTGGCTCCTTCATATGCTCCAGCACTTTATAGATAGCATAGATGTTGGGGTGAGCCAACTCACAGCCCTGTTTCTTTGTCTGAGTGGTAGCTAGGTTGTCAGTCTGTCAGGTCTCTCTCATCTTCTTTACCAAGGCAAGCTTTCCAGCACTGCTCCAGCTAGCTAGCACAATGCAGTATACAGCAAGGGGTGGGACCAGTTCTCCTGCTCTTCTGTCCTTACTTAAGGCTTAGCCACACCCACACCACTAAGGCCCACTCTATTATGTTGTCTAGGCAAGGTGCAGGACCCACTCTCTTAAGTGCTGTCTCCAGTGAGGGGCAGGGTCAACTCTGTGTAGCCTTCAGAGTTAACAGAATCTGTGGACATCAACATAGATGTAGGCTGACACAGGGCTAAAGATCCTGATATGGCACTTGGTAGCAATCTAGGCCTGGAGTTCACAACAGACCTAGGTGGCAAGCAGGACACCCATCTCAGCCTGTACGTCACTTCCTTTGCCTCTTCAGATCTGGCTTTCTCCTCAAATGGTGTAGGAGGTCCTTCTGTCTATGTGTAGCTTTCATTGGTTAATGAATAATGAAACTGGCTTGGTCTGTTGATAAAGCAAAACTTAGGTAGGTGGGAAGACAGAACTGAATGCTGGGAGAAAGAAGGGTGAAGTCAGAGAGACACCTTGGAGTCTCTTTTCCTGTAAACCACTGCTAAGTGGTGATACACAGATTATTAGAAATGGATTAAATTAAGATGTAAGAGTTATTCAGTAAGATGCTAGAGATAATGAGCCAAGCAGTGATTTAATGAATACAGTTTCTGTGTGTTTATTTTGGGGTTATGGTAGCAGGGTGGCTGGGAACTGGGCAGCAGGATAAACAAGTGGCTCCTCATTGCAAGAAAACTAGACATGAAAAATTCTCTCTCTCTCTCTCCTTCCTTCCCTCCCTTCCTCCCCATATCCTATCATATATTTATTTGCTCAGCTTAATGGCATCCAACTGCACAAGGCAAATTTGGGGTGTTTATCACCGGTCGGGTCCTAATGGCTTCCAGCAAGCCTGTGATTTCTTTTACCTACCCAGAGGAAGCAGCCCCAGGTAGGGGTGAAGGTATACTTCATCTGCCAGGTCCTGTCATCAAAACTTTTTATAAAAACATGTACGAAATTTCCAAAAAATAGATCAAAATAATAATTTAACATTTAAAATATTCAGATTTAGGACTACAGAGATGCTTCACAGTCTCACATCATTCCCAGTTAGGTCTATTTCTCTCACTTTGCTTCACGCTTATGCATCAGTTAAAAACCCTTAGCTACCGGTGTAATGCCATGCCAGCCTGCCTGCTCCCATGCTTCCAAACATTATAGTTATTTACTCACCTTCTGAAATTGTAATTCCCCATTAAAGTCTTCCTTCATGAGTGGCTATGGTCATGGTGCTTTGTCACAGCAATAGAAAACCAACTAAGTCTGTTTTGCATTTGGAGCTGAGTGCTCCTAATTCTTTTACCTCTGCATATTATCCAGTTGTGAATCTCGGTGATTTGTATCATTGCTGCAAGAAGATGATTTTCTCATGAGTGCTGAGTAATCCTCTAATGTGTGGGTATAGCAATATACCAATAGGAGAGTAAGTGTAATTAGTAACCTATCAGGTTTTATTTTTTTTACTACTCTCCTTTAGCAGAATATTAGCAGTATTTAAGCTAATGTCATAATTAGTCTCATATTCTTGGTGAATTTAGTAGTGTTATCTATGGGTTCAATATCAAGGAATGGACTTTAAATCTCTCCCCCAAACATAGCTACTCCTGTAACATTTATGCCACTATCACACCAATACAGCTTGTCATATTTCTTGTCAACAACTGAGTATAATGAATCTGGATTTGCTTTCCCTATTTTCTTATAAAATGACATTAAGATGTGGATATTTTAACTCATTGTTTATTGAATGTACTAGATAGTATATTTCTTTGAATGTACTAAATAGTACATTCAATTGTATAATGGATATATTATACACATTACAAAGAGAAGATTTAGCTTATCTTCCAATCCTAAAAAGCCAGTTTTTCTAAAATAATGATAACTTATAGTTGCCGTGATTTTCCCCTTGTGAAAAGATCACAGTAAGGAGTCCCAACCTAGGGCTTTATGGTATCATGTTGATTTTTAAATACCCATTTCTCTTTAATTGCATCTCATAGATAACTCTTTTAAATTACTTCAAGTTTGTACATCTTTTACTTGACCTCAATGGTTTCTCATTTATTTTGATAAGTGTCACTGAAGTAAACATTTTGAGGATGATAAATTGTAAAAACTCATTCTGGATTTTCTGTATTTGTGTTCTTTCATTTTTTTGTTGATTTTTTCTATCCATCCAAACTTTTAATAACTTATCATCCTCAAGATTATTCACGATTGTCTTAAGCAGTAAGGTCTTGACATCAGGTTATGGAGGACAAATGATAGCCTTGGCAATAGCCTGGGTTGTTCGGGGATTTCCATTGGGCCTTTTGAGCTAAACACTAACCCGTTTTCAGTGCTGGAGGCCTCATATGGTCATGGAGATGTCTAGTTGGGGATTTTTGCCTCCCCCATTATATAGTAATTCCAATTTATATTTCTTTCACTTATTTATTTTAAGAAACTCCAACTGCAATACATTTCCATACAACCCATTAAATGATGGTTAGTTTTAACTGTCTCTTCCTGTCTTTCCTCCGTTCCCTCTCTTATCTCTCCTCCTCCCAGATTGATCTTCTCATTCTGGCCTCCACAAGAGGACTTTTAGTAATGTAAATTTATTAACACTGAAGTTTAAGGTGGTCCGTAAGTCATTAAATTAAAATTTAGCTTGTCTATAATGCTTTATACCAATCTTCCTGACTAACTCCTAGTAGGTTACTAATTACACCTACTCTCCTTTTCACTTCTAATCACTTCATTATTTTATTCATTATTATTATTATTGTTATTCAGTATAAACATATATTCTAAATTTATGTCCTTAATAAACATGGCCACAAATCCCTGTCACATTGCTTTTCTCCTTTTCCTTCTTTTCATTCTTTTATGACTTTTGCACAAAAGAACTGTCTAAAGTAGTCTTTTTTTTTTTGGTTTTTTTTTTGGTTTTTTGAGACAGGGTTTCTCTGCAGTTTTGGAGTCATTCCTGGAACTAGCTCTTGTAGACCAGGCTGGTCTCGAACTCACAGAGATCCGTAAAGTAGTCTTTCTCACACAGTTCTTAATGTTTATTTGAAGTGTGTGTATATGTTATTCAATATGGAATTTTCTTTACCTGTTTTATCAATTACAGTATGTATTCCATAAGGTAAAGGATTGATTTGCTGTGCAATTATTTCCTCCTAAATATTTTTATGGTGTGTGGTATATTAAAGTTTTTCAGTAAATATTTTTGGGGACAGAAGGATTTCCCTTCAGAAACATTTTAAGCATAGCTGTCAATACAGCTGATATAAATAAGCCTGTCATGGAAATTTAATGTATCTGTTTTATATTATTTTTAAAATTTAATGGAAATATTATTACATTATCTCCCTTCTTTCTCAATCTTCTCTTTTCTACCCTTCTTCTTTCCTACCCACTCTTAAGTCTGTTAGTTACATTTTTTAATTACTCTGGCCACACACACACACACATACACACACACACACACACACACACACACACAAAACACAAATTAATAGTATTGTAATTTTTCCAGGGGGAAGGACAAATCATATTTGTCTAACATTCCTTGTTGGATGTTTAGTCTTCCCAGTTTTTGTTGTGGTTCAGAATTTTGTGTGTATGTATCATTTGTTGTTACATTATCTACTTTTAAACCATCATATGGCTGATACTTAAAAGAATTTCTACAATTTCCATATTGTCTTTTTCATTTTATTCTCAGAGGAAAGGCTATTTTTATGTCGCTGAGAAACATATTTCGTAGGTTTACTGGAATTACACATTAGAAAGACATTTTCTGGGAGTTGAGTCCAAATGCCACCCCTCTTATGTATACTGACATTTATACTAACATCCCTAGACTAAGCCTAATCCTGATTCAGTGTATAAACAAGCTATTGACTTTTAGGGAAATGGTACATTAACTGATCTGTAAATTTTCTATTGCCTATAAAATTCCTTAAAGGCTTGTATCCTTGAAGGGGAAAACAGTATTTGAATACTGGGAGAAAGCAATTTTTGTTATTAATTAATTCAAACATAAATATCACAAAACAAAAAGCAAGACTTGTGTTGGCAGTCACTTCTAACATGTAATTTGTGTCATGTACACACACAACTTTGTAGATATTCTCAGGCTCCTGATCTACCTATTGTGGTGACTTTCAATTTGTCATGAAATTTATAACATGTTTTCATCATAGGAGTTTTCTCAGGTGAGAATTAGATGAGGAAAACAAACTTGTCATCGCCTCTACTCTAGCATAAGCTGACATACTGCTGACTACATATATATTTTCCCCAGAATGGTTTACTTTGGCTGAAATAATTGTTTACAGTCATGTTCATTTTCCTGAAATCAAACAAGCTGGCTACATTTTTCTTCATTATGTACTGCTTTTAACAGAGAAATCTGGAGACATACTTCAAAATAATCACCTGATATTTTATTTGACTGATGAATACTTTCCCCAGGACCACATGAGAGTATTCTAGTTCTAATGAAGGATGTATAGTCACATCATTAGATTTATTTCCAAACCTTGCAATTATATTAGATATTACATCTCAAAAGCAAATCCATGCTTCCCCATATAAAACAATGATCTTTTTATATAGTACTTCCTTTTGGAGAGCCAGAAACCTTTGCTTAGCTTCATGGTTCTTTCTAGGGGCTTTCTGTGAGGTCATCAATAAATTATCAGACGATGGTGGTTTCAAAGAGCAAAAAAGTGGATAGGAAACTCAACCCCATGGAAATTAGCAGGGCCTTTGGTTCTCTGAAGGGACATCTGTCATTGTTGATTTCCTCCAGAATGTGAGGGGTTGTGGTGAGACAAAGGAAGAAGGGAGATACTGCATGACCTGTTTAAGGGTTATTTGTAGTGTCTGAAGATTTAAATTCTTTGTGGGAGTAAGCAATGGTGAGTTACTAAGGCGAGATAATTCTCAACACAGGGTACCATTATCAGGAACTGAACAACACTGGAACTAACCTTAGAGACAACACATAGTGATTTTATGTTCCCTAATTATTGGGAAATATAGCTATCACTGAAGTACTGCTTCTTTTTCCTTTTTCCTTTTGGTTGGCTCTTCCTGCATTGCCCAGGCTATTGTTAAGCTTTGAAGTCAAATAATCTTATACCCCTCACTTGCATGTGTTTAATGAAAGCATTACAGTGTAATCCAACTTCTTTTCTTTCTTTCTTTCTTTCTTTCTTTCTTTCTTTCTTTCTTTCTTCTTCTTATTATTATATTCTTTTATTTTTTGCTCAAAACTTTATACTTTCTCCCTTTCTCCCAGTCCCCTCCCGCTCCCCCACTCCCTCCTCCTGCTTCCTTAAGACAGTGAAAGGTACCCTGCCCTGTGGAAAGTCCAAGGCCCTCCCTCCTCCATCCTCGTCCAAGAAGGTGAGCATACAAATAGTCTGGGTTCCCTAAAAGCCTATTCATGCAGAAGAGATAGGTCCCAGTGCTATTATCGATGGCTACTCAGTCTGCTCCCATTAGCAGCCACATTCAGAGAGTCCGGTTTGATCATATGCTCCTTCAGTCTCAGTCCGGCAGGATTTGATGAGCTCCCATTAGATCAGGCACACTGTCTCAGTGGGTGGACCAGCCCCTTGCGGTCCTGACTTCCTTGCTCATCTTCTTCCACCTTCTGCTCTTTGAATGCACCTTGGAAGCTCAATCCATTGCTCTGATGTGACTGTGGGTCTCTGTCTCTATCTCAATTAATCAGATGAGATTTCAATGGTGATGAACAAGATATTCATCAATATGAATATGGGACAAGGCTAGTTCAAGCACCCTCTCCTCTGCTGCCAAATAACTAGCTGGGGACATCCCTGTGGACACCTGGGATCCCCTTTAGAGCCAAGTATCTTGCCAAACCTAAAATGACTCCCTTAAGGTGGATCAAGAAAGTATAGAATATATACACATTAGAATAATACTCAGCAGTAAAAATGACATCTTGAATTTTGCATGCAAATAGATGGAAATAGAAAACACTATCCTTAGTGAGATAACCCAGACCCAAAAAGATGAGTATGGTATGTACTCCCTCATTAGTGTACTTTAGACATAATCAAAGGACATTAAGTTTATAGCTCACAAGCCTAGAGAAGCTAAATAGCAAGGTGAACCCAAAGAAAAACATATATAGATCCCCCGGGAAATTGTAAGCACACAGGATCTCAGGGCAAAAGTTGAAAGCATGGAGGTGGGGATAAGGGAGAGGGTAGAGGTAGAAGGGTAGGGGAAGGGGAGAGGAGGAAGGAGAAGGAAGAAGGGAAGGGCTGGGGATAGCGGGGGTGGGGGAGAGGGAGGGTGGAGATGGTGGAAGGGTGGTTTATTGAAGAAGAACTCCTTTTCTTTTCAAATATTGCATTTATTTTATTCTCTTCACTCTTTCTACAATTAGAAATACGATTTTTATATATTTTCTTCATGTACCATTTAACCTCTTCCTCTCTTTCTTCCTATCCTTGTTTTCAATTTGTTTTAAATTTTATAAAGTGTACTTTCTTATATTCTAATTTAAAAATCAACTACTTTCTTTGTATAAATAGATGAGATGTTAAACCTAACAGCTGAACTATAGTTTTAATACTGGTGACTTTAAATACATAACTTGCATTTAGCTTTTTCTATCTTTTCTTGTTCCCACGAATCTATTTATAATTCCCCTATTGTGATTAACGTATTTAGCTTTAGAATTCAACTGTTACACGTGCACACATTTCTTTATCTTTTTAATATTTTGATTCTGTTTAACCATAGAACAGGCTGTATTTTCTATGATGGTGGCTACCTTTTTAAAAATAATGCTGCACCTGTATAACTCTGTTCTCACCAAGAAATTAGCTTGGACCTGATTTTTAGAGGAGAGATAATGATCATACTGTGACCTAGTCCTTCCTTTCAATGGCCAGTTTGGCTCTTCTCAGGACAAAAGAATTTTTGAGTTTCACCTTCAAGTCTGGGTATATTTATCACTGCCCTCATATTTGCAAGATTCTTTGAGACACTATGATATCTTAATATTATTTATAAAGCTGAGCAAAGTTATTAAAGTTTTGGACTAAAAACAAAACTTATAGCTCCTAGTGAGACAATTAAGGCTGCTGTTCAAATATGTCATTCATATTTGAACAACATATATAAACAACATATTTCCTTCTGAGCAAGAGACATAAGTTCAGGTCCCCTGTTCACATTGGTAACTTCTACATATTATAAAAGTTGTTTCCTACACCTTGGTTTCTCATCCATATGGTCAAAATTATGAAACCCAAATTGTACATGGTGTGACAAAGGCATAGCCTGAAGCAGAATAGCTGAACTGAGCTGTGAGATACATCCTCATTTCTATTCTGAAATTCATGAGAGGCAGCCTACTAATGACCCCTTAGATCTTAAAATTCTCTTCTTTTAAATCTTCCAAAGTAAAGCAATTTTAAACAGCCATGCTTTCATTGGCTGTAGTGAACAGTTAGTGGTTTCTCTAAACATACAGAATATCTAAGCTCTAGAAAATAATTATTGATACTTTTCTCTCTCCACTTCTTTTTTTGAGCAAGTAAATAGTAGCAAGACATTTACTGTCCTCAGGCTAAACATTTTTCATCTTATTCTCAGAGACCAGCCTTCTGGACAACACAAGACCAGATTTTGCCTTTACTAATGATAGCTGTCAAACACTCAGATTGCTGATGACTGTCCTTCCCTTGTCATGTGGATGGCTACATGAGAAGAGTGGGACAAGGTTAGTCATTAATTGGCGCTATGGTGCTGACTGACATGTGGATCAGTGAAGCTGGTGTCTCTGAATTTTCACTATCTACCTAACTACCTTTAATAAATAAGGTGCTCTGCTGTATTACTGATTTAACAGCTGCTAAAACAGGCAATGCCATCTATGTCTGGTCACTCATATTTCCCATGAAAGCAGTTTGTTTCTTTGCCTTTGCACTATGGTTTTATTACTTTGTTTCTATTTCAGATTTCAAGATTCGTCTGTCAGGTTAGCAAAATCACCAGAGTAGATTCACACCACATAATACTATGTCTTATGATCCAAGAGAATTAGAGTACATCTCTTTATATCACTTTAAATATTGGAGCTTACTTTTTTCTATTGACTTAAATCATTTCATTTTGGCCGGGGAGGTGAGCTCCAGGCAGTAAATCCCACTTAAACTAGGTAGTAAAATAGGTGTCTATGCACACCAATGGGATTTAAAAGAAGGATTTATATGGAGGGAGGATTGGAACTGAGGAAGTAGTCAACACATATCCTCTGTCACTTTAGGTTACATGTTCTCATANTAAGAATTAAGATAGTTGACTGAGATGGAGGGGGGAGGGCCTTGGGCTTCCCGTAGGACAGGGTATCCTACACCATCTTAAGGAAGCAGGGGGAGGGCAGTGGGGTAGTTGGGGAGCGGGAGGGCAGGGAACAAGGGGAGTAAATGTAAATTTTTCTTTTAACAATAAAAAATAAATAAAAAATGAACTTTAGGTTCATTCACTTTCTGCAGCAAAAGAAAATCCATTCCATGAGGAAAAATAAGAGAAAATGATCAGTGGGAATTGAAAATAGACTTCTAGGAAGATCAATGGCTTTTTAAAGGAGAATCTTGGAGGAGCAAGAAAACATTCATGACTGACTTTTAAAGTTATAGCATACAAAATTGCAAACAGATTTTTTAAAAGTAGATCTGTGGGAATATCATGTAAAAAGACTACACTAAGGTGACAGTTTTTATGGGCTACAGATATCTTAGTAATCTTAGGTTTAGAATAGGTAGGATGTAGAGGCTTATTAAGCTTAACATTGTGTATGATAATGTTTGCCAGATATAAAAGTTAAAGCAAATAACTACTAAATAATATAAGAGAGATAAAGATACTTTTACCAATCCACCAACTTTTCATTTCTCCATAATTACTACGTTCTAATGAGCTATCCACTGGATCTTTAATATAGATTCAGTGTCTTGAGATAACAAAGGTTCATATCACCAGAAGTAGGCTTTCTTTCAACAATCTACCCAACAACCAAGCATAACACAAGTAATTCCCATAAAGAAGCTGTTATTCCCTTAACACACTTGGTATTAGCACTATTCATCTACGAAGCCCAATTATGGGCTAAATCAAGCTGTTCAAAATGATTATTTTATGGTTTTGTTATAAGACCTTCTGGCTGTTTGTTTAAATTTTCTTATTTGATATTAGTAGGGTATGGGAGATTATCAAATTTAAGGCCATGAAGACATTGTAGTGCTGAAAGGTCACAAGATTCATTCTGGAAATCAATGACATTGAGAAAAATCATTATTTTTATCACACAAGGATGACTATAAATATTTATTCTCACATGTACATATGTTTGAATTTCTACATATATAAATATATTTATAGATATTATACCTATATAATTACACTTCTATAAACAAATAGCATTACTTTAGACACATTTTAATACCAATAAAATTAATATTAGAAATGTGAAGCACTGCAGTTTGATTTAGCTATATTTGTAGTCATAAATACAAGTAAGAATCAAATAAGTATTTGGCCTTTAACATTTGAGCCTCTTGTTATAACTTTTTTCTTTTTGTATGTTACCACTTTTTAGCTGTTTGGTAGATGTTTCTGTCTTTTTGGTAGGTATATGAACCTGTTTGGTGGGTAATATGAATGTTAACAAATTCAAATTTGTATTGTTTTCTAACATTTTTAAAATATATATTCTATATGAAAGGCTTGACTTTTAAAACTTACCCTGATTAAAAAATATAGTATGTGTTTGGTACATGCACATGTTTCAACATGTGTAAAGGTGTGGGAGCCAGATGAGGACTTAAAATATGTTACTCTAAAACTCTTCACATTATTATTATTATTATTATTATTATAGCATTTTTTAAATTTTTGAAATTTCTTTTAATATTTGAATAATTATTGTTCATATTAATTTTCATTAAATCGGGAACTTGCCATATTTTCCTAGCTAGATTTTTTTCCAATAAGCCCAAATATGCAACACATAATTATGAAAATATTATCCCATTATTGGCCTGATTGGTTAAGAAACATCTTCTGCCTCCATTCCTATGACACCAACTAGTGATATTGTTGTAGATACACATGACACAGCCTAATTTTGTTTGTTTACACTAGGTCTTAGTATCTGCCTCATGATAGTATATCAAATTCTCTTTTCCATTGAGATATATCTTCAATTCCCTGATTTCATTAAAAGTCTTTTACATTTGCTTAATGATGACTCTTGCCTTTATAAACACATTCGCATTAAAATACATTAATTTAAATCAGAAACAGAATAAATATTTGCCATTGGCCATGCCAGAGTAGCAATGAGTCACAATTTTTTTTTCCAGGTGTCATCCCACCAGAAGAAAACTCTCTGATGGGCAGTCTCATTAGACAATGCTACAGGACCCGGGAATGTCCTTTGCTTCTGCTGTGTCTTTAAGCTTTTGCTGCAGCTCTCTTTCTCTGGTATCCAGCATGGTGTGAGCAGATGTGGGGAGATCTCTATTCTCTGTAATATGATGTGCTATATCTTGGAAGCATCCTGTTCCAAAGCATTTTTACCTGTGGATTATCAAGAAGATGACTCCTCTATAAACTGTACTGTCTTATTTGATAATAATAATGATAACCTATACAGAATTTTGTTGAAGAAAAATAAATACAAGGATTGTATAGAAGTTCTTTCTGTTTGTGTGTTGGTTTGATTAGATAATGCATAAAGAAACTGCCTTGGCCTAGTTGATAGGATGAAACTTAAGTGGGCGGAGTAGACAGAACTGAATACTGGGAAGAAGGACAGAGTGATAGAAGTCATAGATCTCCTGCCTGTGATGGATTCTGGTTAGAATGTTGCCGGTAAACCACAGTCACATTGTGATGATACACAGATTTAATAGAGCTGGGCTAAACTAATATTTAATAGTTAGCCAATAAGAAGTTAGGGTTAATGGGCCAGGCAGTGTTTAAATGAATACAGTCTCTGTGTGGTTATTTCAGGTGTAAGCTATTCGGGCGGCTGGGACAAACAAAGGACCTGATTATTG
>JAQHUG010000567.1:546296-569459 GCA_028555095.1 Dicrostonyx torquatus | reverse complement strand
TACTTCCTGTCTGGTTTTCCCACCTATACTACCTGCCTGGCCAATCAGCATTTATTTAAAACATGATTGAAAGAATACAGACAATTGTCCTGCACCAAAATTATTCACTTGGGAAACCAGCATGGGACCAAATGAGGCCCTCTGCATCTGTGACAGTTGTGTGGTTTGCTCTGTAGGCAACAAGACCAGGATCTATATATGATTTGGCTTTTTGAAGCCTATTCCCTATTGTGGGATACCTTGCACAGTCTTGAGGCAGGTGGCAAAAACTTATTCATGGGAAGGCTTAACCTTTCTGAGGAGTGCATGGGGGTGAGTTGGGGCTGAGGTTTGGGAGAGTGGGAGGAGGGAAGGGAGAAAAATACTGTGGTTGGTATGTAGAAGGAACAAATAATTTGAATAAAATTATTCATTTAGATTTTGCATTATTATATTTTAAGTATTTGAAATGTATTATTGTGTGAATTTTATGGTTGATGTTGTTATTACAAAGACACAATAATGAAACTTGGAAGTAAATGCATAAATAATAATAAAAAAAGTCTAGTAGTTTTCCTGCATTCATGTTGTTGGCAGTGAGGGTGATAGCAAGTGTATTAATGACACAGAGGTCAGGAAGAGAAGATAGAACATCCAGTTGAAGAATTCCTTAAGAAGTTTCATTGAAATCCACAGTATGCCCACAGGAATAGTTAGGATTTCAGGGCTGATGGTCAAAAGTTTTAAAACTTATTATAGTTCAATAATGAAATATAGACTTTAGTGGAAAAAGCAACAGTTTCCAGACTTTTAAAAAGGAATGCTTACCACAGATATAAAACTAGAACTGAACATTATTTACAATTGCAGCAATATGGTTCTCAGACTCAATATCGAAATCTATCAAGACTGAAAAATCTAAAATGTCATTTATGAGCTATTTCCACAAGGATCCTTTTTATCCCAATCATATTTGGACTAAGCTGTTGTGTGGTAGAAAAGTAACATTTGCTGAATATACTAGGTGATATTTGCAACATGCCTTTGTTGAAACCCCAAATCGTATTTGTAAAGAAAGGTTCAAAACAAATCATTTTCAATCCCTTTGTTGATACACACTATATGATCTTCATAACTTTTCCTATTTTCCACTATGGGAGGTATATTTTTCTTTTAAATTTAGTTTGGCAAAAAGGAAGGAAAATAATATTTTTAATATAGCAAAAACACAAGATTTCAAGGCAATTTTTACATCACATAATGTATGCTACTGGATTGGTTTTCTATAAGCACTTTTTGAAATGAACGCAGGATAGTGTTCACAGAGTGGATGAAAGACAAGATGTTAGGATAAGTAGCCTGTGTTTATACAATTCATGATGGTTTGTTCCATGACAGGTATATTACAATAAGAATAAATTACAATAAGAAAAAAGGTGCTGAAAGTGGTATGTCTTTGAGACTTCTAGGAAATAGTAATATGAGTCTGATCTTTCCTTCTTCAGTGTCCTGACCTCAGAGTTGATCATACACACCTGAAAGCTTTCAAAGCATGGAAGATACACTTTGTAGGGATGCAAGAGGGTGCTACAGATACAATCAGCAAGTGAATAATTTTAAAAGTAGTATCAATTTTGCTTTAAAAATGATATATAATTTTAATGTATTTCAAGCTTTGTGTCTTAGTTTACTTTCTGATGCTGTGGTAAACACTCATCAAGAGCAACCTGTGAGGATAAGTGTTTATATGTTTGTTTAGTTCATTTCCACATCCCAGGTCATTGTCAAAAGAAACCAAGGGAAAACCTCAATGCAGGACTTTGAACAGAAGCTAGTAGAGGCTTGTTTCCTGTGACATGCTCAGCTTGTTTTTGTAGAGCATTCAGGACCACCTACTCAGAGGTGACACCACACACATCAATCTTTAATTAGACATGCTCACTGAACTACATGATGATTGTGATTCTGAAACTAGGGGCCTTCCTTTCAGTTGCCTATACAGCTTTTGTCAAGTTGATGAAAATTATCCAGCAAACCATTAGTATGAATATTCTGGGGATAAAAATCTTCTTTTATTGGATACTCAATGTAAACCTTTCAAAGAGATGAAATCCAGGTCTCTTATTCAGTGACCAACTTATTAATTGGTAGTTGTCAAGGTAGTTCCCTACCATTTATAAAATAAAATTAAGCAACAATTTCAATTTTCTAGCACACAAAATAAAAATAAACAAAAACTTTACGCAAAACAAGACTACTACACAAATCATTATTGAATAATAAGATTGTGAAAGCATGCCAGTTTCCTTCATACAAATGATTTCATCATTTATTGTCTGTTATATTGAAATAAAGTAATCATAAATTCAAGGAGGTAACTGTCTCAGTTTTCTTGGTAAAAGTTGCTACCAGATATCCTTACTAACAAAGAAAAGTTAATTAATCAGTAATAAAAATAATAAAAAATTAGTCATTAAATAGTAACACTATTATTCTTCATTAAAACATGTTGCATTCATATAGCTATAAAACATATAATGAAAGGAATCAACACCTTTCTACAATGTATTAATAAATATTCTGAAAGTCCACAGTGTGCCAATCATAAGTTACTTTATATCTCTTATTAATCTCATAATTATTATGTAATGATAAATTATAATTAATACTATTGTGAATCACATATACATAGTTTTAATAACCAATAAAATAAATTTTCATAAATTGACAACTCCAAGGTGTTATAACCTTGCCGAAAGCAATATACCATCTTTTGTGTCTCTTCATGTCATCACTAAATGCCTTCTTCAAAATGTACTTTAAGATTCCCTGTTTCCATTTGAATATTTTAGTCTTGTTTACTATTCTTTATTTATACTTCACATGGATAAATATTTGATGTATTCCCTTTATATGATATTCTATCAAATACATATGAAACTACCTATTTTTTTATTCTAGCTATTATATATTTGCTATTTATGTTTTTATTATGTGTTTTGGTAAATGCATTCATTAATTTTTATTTATAATATGTAACTTGGTTTATCTTATTTAATTGTTTCAAATACTTTATCCAAGATTATTACACTAACATATCTATACTTCTAACATATTTCAAAAGTAAAGTGCTCATACTAACACTCTGATAGTGTTGTCATTGTCATAGTTAACACTATTAAATATTTCCTATATGTTTTTAATTTTATTATTATACTTATTTAATATTTATAAGAAATTCACATATACATATTATATACTGACATATATTAATATCTGCTATGGAGCAATGGTCTTTTATCTTGTCACTTGTGTTATTTTAATAAAATGCTGATTGTTTAGTTTCCAGGCAGGAAATATAGGTGAGGCAACCAGGCAGAAGGTAGAGGCATAGCGAGAAGTGCAGGAGAATTCTGGGAAGGGGAAAGAGTCAGTCTGAAGTTTTCATCCAAACATAGAGGACACAGATAAGAATGCCTCACTGATGAAAAGTAGCAAGCCATGTGGCTAACACAGGCAAGAATTATGGGTTAAGATGTCAGAATTAATTAATAAGAATCCTGAGCTAATAGGCCAACCAGTTTATGATTAAGTAGAGCTCTGTGTATTTTTTGGGATTGAATGACTGTGGGACCTTGTGGGACAGAAATCTCAGTCAACAAATATATTTCATATATATGTATGTTTTTTTCATCTCAGTCTACTTAGTGTTGTTCTTACATATATGTGTTTAGTACTTGCCAGCTGGGATTAGCTAATTTATCAGAAGAGTCATGAGATTGACTCCTCCCATATGAAAAGTCCTTCTCAAAAGTTTCAAAGCACCTCTTCATCTAAGAGTTGAGCCCTACGCTTATATTCACATTGCCATGTCAAATGATATTGTCATTTTTCAAGTCTTATTTAGGCAACCATTCTTTTGAGATTTCATGGGAGTAGTATCAACACCATATCTTGAAGATTTAATCTTGCAACAGACTTCGTGGTCTCATGAATCTTACAATCTTTCTTACCCACTTCTGTGATGTTCCCTGAGCCTTAGTTGTAGGGATTATGTTGTGGATGCATCAGTTGAAAATAGCACCATGAGGTCAGTTATTCTTACATTTTGATCAGTTGTTGATTTCAGGGACGGTCACCTTTTGTTAAAAAATCAAGATTCTTGACTGAGAGGGAAATATTCACTTGTCTGTGGATACAAGGACAGGTCTTTTATGGAAGTGGCAGCAATAGGTTCTCCTTTAGGGTCCATGCTCTTACCAGTCACAGGTAATTGAAAAGGGTGACTTTAAAAGGTGTGGATTCTCTCTTATTGAGTGGGTCTTCAGTTCAACTAGGAAGCAGTTGGTTTAATACATAAGTGCCTCTATCATGCATTTGGAACTTCTTGTCATACTGATCATTTCTGTAAGTCATAGGTTTTACACCCTAGGGTAGACTTATTATTTGCTTTTCTCCCTTGGCAACTTGCACAGCATCTTTGCATACTATTGGAGCTAGTCCTTAGAAAGGATGATTCCTTCTTAATTCCAGCTAGAGTTTTCTAAATCCTTCGTCAAATGTATGTGTTAGGATGATGTGGTAAAATTCTTCACTTTCCAAGAAAATTAGTGTCTACAATTAGTATTTCAACAATCTTTTTCATATCTATTTCTTGATTATGTATCAAATTGTTCATCGTGTTGCTGAAATAAACACAATCTTCACCTAAATAGTCTATGTTTATGTGTTGAATTCCATAGCTTTCTTTGTTTGTCATTATTGAAGTATATGGTATATTCTTACAATGTGTGAATGATTACCCTAACTAAATCATCTCTATCTGACCCTGCTTCTAATATTTTCTTTATCATTTGTGTATGATTCTGGCACTTGACTTCATATGCTTTGTGCTTAATCTCATTAACCTTATTTAATAATTGATTCTACAAAATTTTTGAATATTTTTCTTTGTATTTAAATTTTTAATTGAAATTTTATTTATTTTGAATCTTAATTATTAGAAACCATTTGAAGTCAGGGAAGATTTACTTCTTTTCTTTTTTTACAAATCTGCTAAAATGTTGACTTGTGTGAAGGGAAAGGAAGAACAATTGATGATCTTCTGTTAGATGAAATCTACAAAAACATTTTCACAAGTAAAGATGAATATTTGCCATAACATGCTAAGCTGAACAGGTTTAATGTTACACAATAGTCCATGTTTGGGTGCCAGTATGGAGAAAGTAAGAAAACAAGAAATGTTCTTATATTTTTCATTTAGAACTTATTCATTTCCTTAACTTATAAGAAAGTACTTAGGACTTTAGGTGAAGTGACATGATGCCAAGCCACAGTCATTGCTGCATTTTGTCCTTTGTGTAATTTATCATTTGTAAATAATAAAAAATAAATAAGCTTATTTGTTTTGAAAAATGGGAGCATGAAGGTAGAATAATTCATAAATTGCATGATCATGTATATGTTCAAATTTCTTTCATTTTTTTAATTTTGTATCTTTTTGTTTTGTTTTGTTTTTATTTTTCGAGACAGGGTTTCTCTGTGGCTTTGGAGCCTGCACTGGAACTAGCTCTTGTAGACCAGGCTGGTCTCAAACTCATAAAGATCCACCTGCCTCTGCCTCCCGAGTGCTGGGATTAAAGGCGTGCGCCACCACAGCCCGTTTTTTTGTATTTTGAAGTAGAAGAAAAATATACAAAGTTTGCTTCTAAATTTATAAGTTTATTGTCATATTAGGCATTAAACTTTCATGTCTTAAAAGATTCAATGTGAATTCATTAATATCTCATTTCACATGACCTAACACCTTTGCAATACTAATTAGACACAAAACCATGACTACATTACTTCAATTCAGCAATGCATGACATCAACGAGAAGTCATACATTGGTGTCCAATCCCCCACCATGGTGTACAGTCTATGATTCTTTTCCCACTGCACCCAATGGTTCACATCTCTACTGGAATGTCAGAGTTAATTGT
This sequence comes from Dicrostonyx torquatus, assembly GCA_028555095.1. Taxonomy (NCBI): domain Eukaryota; kingdom Metazoa; phylum Chordata; class Mammalia; order Rodentia; family Cricetidae; genus Dicrostonyx; species Dicrostonyx torquatus. Next base: position 563,497 of record JAQHUG010000567.1, on the reverse strand, counting down.
TTTACTCTTCTTTCTTTATGTAAATACAATGGTGAGTTTGGAGTTCTGCTCCTCTAAAGCTTCTCATCTTCCTTATGTGTGTTCCTCATCAATCCCATACAAAAAAAGTACTAGAATAATACCAGCACTGAAATTCGTTTGTAAATTTTATGGAACACTTAACAGGTCATGAGGTCCCTTCAGAGAATAAAATACCAGACATAGTAATAGCCTACCAACAAGATCATCTCCCAATCCTCCTACTCCAAAAGTTGCTAGTAAAACAGCAGACACAGTGAATGCCAGCCAGCATGATCATCTCCTGATCCTCCTATTCCCAAAGCTTCTAATTGCTAGCTGTCATCTTAGGGATGGAACTCAGCTGCTAATAAAATCTTAGCTTAATGAGGAAGGCCTGTGCTAGTGACAAATGATCATTATGGGCCAGACATACCGGAGGAAAAAAAAATGGCTTGACATGATGAAGTACTCCAATCGATTTCAGCATCTCGTTTGTTGTCAAAAACTTATTAACCTGTGAAGAACTGTGGCCTTAAAGGCTAAAGAGTCAGCACTTTTGACCGAGAAGACCCATATTTTTGTTTGGCACTTTCACTCAAATTAAAGAACTCAGAAGTACTTTTTCTCTCCCATTTCATCAACAACATGCTTTTATGCCCATCCTCTCTGATTGACCATCCTGAAGTAAAATAGTTTTTAAATAATTCAATGTGCTCTGTGTGGAATTTTTCTGCATTTGAGATACTTTCTAGAATATTACATTCTTAGAATGTTGCTACTTGTCACTGTTTTTTTCTTTACATTTTTTTCAAAACACTGTTAGAGCAAAGGAGATGTTAGGTTTTCTCCAGACAACTTGAGGCAACCAAAGTTATTTTTGCCAAAGGCTACATAAAAATCAGTGTTTAAATCAGGTCTTTCAATACTATGGATTTGAGATTCTGTAGTAGAACAATTTCTATATTTGAACTATTAAATGAACCAAATATTTGGCAATTTCTCCAAAAAGCTACAGACACTTCCCAATGCCTCACTACTACCCTCCTATCCATATTCACATCCTTTATTTGTAGAAAAGATAGCCTTTTAAAGACTAATATGAAATAAGAATAAAATAAAAATCACAATGAAATAGGACAAAATAAACAGAAGGAAAAGAGCCCAGGAAACTTTAAAGAGATATAGTTTCACTTACTCATTTGTTCACACACTCAGGTATCCATAAAAATGCAATCCAAAGTCATAATATATATATGCAAAAAGAGGGTGGGTCCAGTACAAACCTGCAGGGCTCCAGCAGAGAAGTCTGCCCTTTTGATAGCGGCTTGTCATTGGTGAGCGCCACTGCTTCAGATCTGCCCAAATGGAGTGGTAAGACCAACCCCTAGCCCCCAAAGTGCTCTGCTCGATTGGGAGGCTCCCTTTCCCCCTCCCCCGGCTTTTCTGTGTTCCACACCCCAGAGTGTCCCTGGGCAACGCTCCCCTTTGACGGGGCCCGGGTTTCCTGCGGGAATTGGCCTGCTTCAGGGCTGTGGCCTTGGATGAGGGTGGGTCTCATTAATTCTTGCTGTCTCTATGTCTCTGTCACTGTTTCTCTCTCTCTCTCTCTCTCTCTCTCTCTCTCTCTCTCTCTCTCTCTGGTGTGACAGTGTTGGGATGATGATAAACACCATGACCAAAGCAACCAGAAGAATTACTGTGAATTTATGATTGCAATTCAAGTATTTAGACTAGAAAATAGCATTCCATAGCTCTTCACCCTATTTTCCAGCTTTTGTAGTCGTTCCTATTCCTTTATTATATTACCTCAGACATTGAAGGAGTATACATGTCTTGTTTGGAGATGAACACAAACTTTCACTTCTTTTCTGCATTTTGAAAAGCCATGAGACTTATATTCAGCCCAACTTATTGTCAGAGACTTTAAGTTTGAGAGCAGCTTTTGTCTGAGTATAAGCATAGATATTTATGAAGCAGTTTGTTGTTATATCAGTATAGTTAAAGATCCATAATAAGTTTCCCATCTGCACCTATCACCTCTACAGGCATTTTTGGTTAGCCTATTATATGCACAGTATTGGACATGGGTTCTTCCATATTAAAGGGGACCTCAGATACAATCATAGGGCAATTTTTATCCTCACCAAAATCAAGCCACTATTATATTAAACAGGTGGATATATCTCACCTGTAAACTTCTTTATCTCTTTCATAATGTTCACAGCTTGGGAATTCCCATGAGGCCTTTCCTCACTGAGCAGACTACTTATCAACCTGATGTGTTTGAGCTCTAATCCTCATGGAGGCAATTATGAGTGCAGTACTAGTCAGCTCTTTATAGCTTTCAGCCTGGTAGGTAGTCTTCTACACCTTATTGTCTAGTTCTGGTTGGAAACTAGAAATATTGAAAAGAGCTTATATTGTTCTGGAAACTCCTGTAGTATGTCTGAATCATCCTTGTGATGATATACCAAACATTTCCTTGGGAGCTGTGTTCAGTATCTCACTGTTCCTAGGAGCAGTGATATCCAGTTACACAGTGTAAATTTCTAAATCTCTCAAATGTACTTCCTGTTTGGTCTACAAGTCTGTAGATTTCTATCCGACTTTTTCATACTCTGAGCAAATTTGGGACACTTCACACCTTCTTCTCTTCAATTACCCTTTCTTCTTCTCTGCTTAAACCTTTCCAACCACAGTATTTAATCACTTTCCTTTTACCTATGTTCTAGTGTATCACCTCATTAAAGAGTGCCTCTGCATTCCCAACACTGTTTTTTGTTTCCAGGCTTTCAGGGTACTGCATGTGAAAAGAAGGAAAGAAGAAATAAAGGAAAAAGGAAGGAAGGAAGAAAGAAGGAAATAAAGGAGAAAGAAAGAAAGTATTAGATAGTCTGAACCCAGGATCTCAGTGTCTGAGAGAATATGTTTTGATTCTCTGAGTCTCAGTTATTTCACTCAGTGAAATTTTTCCTGTTGTTTTCATTTCCTTGCAAATTTTATTTTTTGCAGTTTAATAAAACATAACCAAGGAAATTGAAGACCTCCATGATGAAAAATACAAGGAAATGAAACAATAAATTGAGAAAGGCACTGGAAGATGGGAAGATTTTCCTCACTCATGAATTAGAAAAAATAATATTGCAAATATATCCATTGTACAAAAGCATTCTATAGATTCTATAAAACTCTAATAAATTCCCAGATATTCTTCACAGATAAAGAAAAGGAAACACACACATACACACCAATCTCAACAATGTTGTGGGAGCAATAGAGAATAAGGATTTTGAAAGCAACTTTCATGAAAAGTACTGCTGGCAGTATCACTACTTCTGACCTGGTGCTTTACTAAAAGCCATAGTAACAAAACATCAAGGTACTGGCACAAAAACAGATAAGTAGATCAATGAAAAAAGATGAGGAAACTCAAATGTAAGTGTACATAAATACAACTGCCTGATTTTTCATAAAGTTGCAAAAAATTTACTTGGGAAAATATACAGAATCTTCAATAAATAGTGCTAGAAAACCAGGAGTCAACATACAGAGAAGACTAGGTATTTGTACCTCACATTAAACAAAACTCATCTACAAATGAATGATGAATCTCAACATAAGACCTGACTCTCTAAAGCTGTTGTAGGACAAGAGGAGGTATGTTTCCATATATGTAAAGGTAATAACTTTTCAAATAAGACTTCAGTAGTACAGGATATAATACCATCAACCTTCCATCTGTGATCTCATGGAACTAATAAAGTTCTGAACAGTCAAAGAAATGGTCAGGTAAGTAAAGAAAGAGCCCAAGCAAAAGAACTGAAACTTTGCTAACTATATCTGATAGTGATTAGTAAATAGAAATTAAGAAGAAACAATAACAAAATCACCAATAAAGCAACCTAATTGAAAATGGGCTACAGAGTTCTGAAATTAATAAATACAAATGGCTAGAAAACTGTTTTTAAAAAGTATTCAGTATTCTTGTTGTGTTAGTTATTTTTCTAATACTATGATAAAACATCATGACTCAGGATATTTATAGAAGCAAGTATTAAGTGGGGCTTATGATGCCCGAGAGTTAGAGTTCATGACATTGGACCAAAGGCATTCTGGCCAGAATGGCTGAGAGCTCACAACTTGTACCACAGCCAGTTGGCTTAGAGAGTGCACTAATAAAAGAGGGGAGGCTTTCGAAGCCTTAGCTTGTCACCCAGGGACACATCTCCTCCTAAAACAGCATATCTCTCAATCCTTCCCCAGCAGCCACCAACTGAGGCCAAAGAATAAAAAACACAGATCTATGTAGGGGTCTTTCTCATTCAGGTCACCACACTAATCTGCTAAGGAAACACATTGAAACTACTTTGTGGTCTCATTTAACTTTAGCCTGAATAGAATTTATTAGAAAAAAATAACTGACTGTAGCTCTTCTTCATCTATTAGTGGATCATTAAGGGATTTCCCAACCAATGTTGCCATGCCAACTAGAATTGTCATTGTTCAGATCAGGTTTAGCCAATCATAGTATTGGGATTTCATTAGGTCAGCTTACTTGTCATACATAGAAGATAATATTTTGTTTTACTATGCCCAGATCTATGATTGAAAAGAGCAGATTATTATAGATAAACAGGACAAATTTACCATGAAAGACAGTCACACAAGCACCATGATTTTTCTTTGAAATCTTTGCCATGAAAAGAAGAAACTGATGCATGGGTTTTGGAGGATTTCATGCTCTTGGAAAGGAAGGTATATTTTTTTTTCTTGAGAAATTAATGATATTCGTGAATGTGAAATATTTGGGAACAAGTCTTATAAATGTCCAAGAAATTCTGAATGACAATTTAATCAGAATCTTGGGGAGCATATAGGGGCAATGGCCTATAAAGAAATGAGAAGTAACCATAGGAAACAATGATAGAAGCATGAGCATGTTTCATTTTAAATGGGAATGACCAGATGGGTATGAATTGTTTCTAAGAGACAAATAATAACTGCAAAATAAAGATTAACAATGCTAAAGAACGCTTGACAACAACTGAGGTAAAGCCAAACTCCAAAAAGATAAATAAATTATAGCCTCATAGTATAGCTTAAGAAAGGGGAGAAAGTTCGTGAACACTTTTGTTTTTTGGAGAGAGAAACATGACAGCTTGCATCTGATAGAAGCTTCTATTTTTATCACCGAAGCAGGAGAAAAATAATATTCCGAGTACAAGGATGAGAAGGCAAAAGGTTTAGACAGCAAACCCACTAGAGAACTGCAATCTCTCTGGGAAATATAAAGATTCCTTATGATCCTGTAAATCTTAAAATAAGAAGAAAAACACTCAGATGTCCTTTTTATCTTTTCTGTAGAAATTTCCTTCTGCCTGTTTGTCTTGTACCCATAGAACAGAATTCTAATGTTGTTCACAGTAATAGTTTTTACCATGAAGTTGGTGATCATTAGTAGACAAATTCATGCAGAGATATTGGACACATTATCCTCAGGGATACTAATTTGTTGGGATAATAATGTAGGTTCTGCTGAAAATTATGAAACATAGACTCATAAATCTTTGCTAATTAATGACCAAAGAGTTGTGATATTGGAGACTGCTGTAATGGGGCTGCCGTGGAAAAGAAGTGATGGGTTAGTTAAAAATAAGTTCTGAGTAAGATCTGTCAAGTTTAGAAAACAACTAGGCATAAATGACATTGAAGAGCTGGAACACACTCTACAGCTCTCATGTCTGAATATTTCTCTTATTTTTGGACTGTTGTACCATCCTCTTTCTTTGCTTATTCTTTAGATTTTTCTCACAAGGATAATCCTGTTTAGCAGGCTTAGTACTATGTATTCAAATACTGTTCATTTTTTAAAAATACTATTATTATATATAAAAGCTCAAAGTATTAGCCTTGGTTCTTACATATTACTGTAATTAGAAGCCAAATGTTGTACTTAAATTTTGGTCTCCGACTGCTTGATTATTCTAGATTTTCTCAGGCTTTCATATGTTAATGTAAACTTGAAGGTTACCTTGCTTCATTGCTGCAATTTTATTCTTTTAGAGGGGGCAAGTATATGCAGGTCATGATCAAAGTAACTTACTACGAGGATAAAATTAGCTTAAATTTTGTATTGGATTACCCAGTTCAAACCAGTTTTTTTTTTCATAACTGAGGAAATCAAACTACTTAGAAAGGAGTGTATCAAATTAAAGAAAAGACAGATGGTGTTTAAAAGAGAGGTCAAGAAGGTGCTGATGGGTACCTAGTGACTGGAGATGGAATCTACACTGAGCATAACTCTGATTGTCTGTATATCCATTGAACTAATGAAAGTAATAGTCTGCTCACCTATTTATCAGTTAGATTTTGCAGCTTCTGTTGCTTTACTACTCTGTGTATTTTGTAGACTGTATTTTATTAGCCCCAGTAAAACTTCATATTTCTAACTAGTTTAACTCTAGAGGATAGTTAGATCACTTTATTTGGGGGGTATGTTTCAAATGTATGCAAATCCTGTTTGTGACACGTGACTTTGTTCATGAGCCTCTAACAAGGCACAAGGCACAGCATGAAATTTTCTTTTCCTTTTCCAATTTGCCTTTAGTTGGTATAATTTTGCATGGAACAGTAAAAAATATCCAAGCAGGTATCTGTAGAGGAAAGTTCAGTTTGGTCATAGGGCACATTTCTGAAGAGAGTCTTACATTGGAAATAATTTGACATAGGCACAGTTTCTGAAAAGTGGCCTCAAGCATAGTACAAGATGAAATATGTGCACTTTAGAATACTTTTTTCCATTTCAAAATGACCTCTTAACCCTCCAGGGATTAAGTGCTATTGTACTATGTGACCCTGTCACTTTGTGCACAATTAATCAGGAAGAGACCAGCTGCTGTCTCCTACTGGACCAGTCCTGCTGTGTCTCCAGAGAAGTTTGGACTGAGATTCATGGGCACTCTGGGACTCACCACACATAGTCAGAATTGCAAATTGTAAAGTCAGGAACGGTGGGGTGCCCATCCACAGCCACGACTACAGTGAGGTTGGTGCTCCATAGCATCTAAACACCAAGACGGATATTGGAGGGGGAAAAAAGAAAACAAAAACCTACAAGAGGACAGAAATGTATGCACCTTGGTCCAATTCCTTGGAAATAAAAGTTATTGTTTTATTTTTCAACCTTAATTAATTCTCCCAGTTTCTGCTTAAATGAACGCCGAGGTATTTTTAAAATCTCACATGTACTCTTGCATATCCTGCACAGTTCCTGCTGCGGGCCTGTCAGGCAGACTGTTTTCAGCACACGTGTCCAAGTGCCTTAAACAGAACGAGTGCTCAAACCCTGTCTCGAAAAACAAAAAAAAAAACAAACAAAAAAAAAAAAACCAGAACGAGTGCTCACACTGCATATCCAGGAAAGGCAAGGACAATAACTGGATGGCTGTTCTTGGAACTCGAAAGAAGTTCTGCTTAGCTTTAATATTTTCTATCCAAATAAGCTATATATTCATAGTTATTGATTCTGACACTGCCTATCAATATTGGCTTCAGAAAGACAATTTGCAGGGAAGTTACTGTATAAATTTCATTCAAAAATAAGCAACAATTAAAGAAATAGTTCTTCAAATTTTTACCTACTTGATAAGCATGTGTTGAGAGTTTTCTGTTTTGATTGGTTTTTACCTATCTTATTATACCAAATTTGAAGAATTAGTTTAAAATATTCTTATTTCATATTTTTATAGACATATTATTGACCAAACAAAAAGAAGTGCTAATTGATATATAAAAACAGAATCAATAATAACAGAAGTTATTATCATCAATTTGTTTTTGGCAATTGTTTAATACCTGTGGTGGTTACTGTAGCAGCAGTATGAGCAGTGCCTAGGAAATATATAACTTGTTTCATTAGAGCACTACAAATTTATCTTTCCCATTGTTCTTCAGAGTACTATAACAACTGGTATTAGCAATTGCAGAAAAACAGTGTGATTAAGGATAATATATAAGGATATTTCAGAGTTAATTGTATATTTATGTTTATATTTTGGTAAAGGAATGCAAATATATGTGTGATACACCTTTTAATTTTGACTTATACTCAAGATGTATTTTTTTTTTCTTTTGAGACTTTCTACCTGCCACATAGATCTTCTTGGAAGCATGCCATCTCAATATTCTTAAGTGTTTAATAAAGATCACGAAAAAGCCATTAGTACAATCACCAATAAAAAGATTAAGATTTACTTTTCCTTAGTACAAGCAAGCTAAACATTATTGTCTAGGGAACAGAGGACCTGTATCCTTTGTCATTCTTTCTTCAATTTTTTTTCAGAAAAATTCCTTTCTTTCTGATGTTAATTTTCTTTTTAAGGTATGACATCCTCTGATAGTTGAAAATGAATGACAATTTTCTCTAACTTTAGCGTGACTAGGTTGTTAAGATTATAAATGTGCATTCTCAGACACTCGAACATTGTTCACAAATTGGATTTTTGAAGTGTTGGCAATGTTCTTTTTGAGGGATTAATCTACCTTTCAAGAGAGATGGGGAGGAGGAGCCACCCAATGCAATATTCCACAGACTTTATCACACTTGCTTTTAAAGCTCAAGACCCTGATTTATCTGCGGAGTGATTTTTCATCCTTCTATCTCATATTTCTGTTTTGCCAACCAGGTCACACACTCCCAGTGCATAGCCAGAATTTGGTCTATGAATTCTCAATATGTTTTCATCCTTATTTTCATGTCAGTCCATCTAATATCAAGGATTTCAAGACAAGAGCCTGAGTATAAATATGTTTCTTCACTTATCTTTACCTTGTAAGATGCTGGGATAAGAAGAGAAAAAGTTGTGAGTTTGACAGCAGCTTAATCAAAGGTAGAGATGACTGTGCCTTAATTTTTTCAAGGAAAACTCCACTTTTTATCAGGGAAGACAACTCAGCTTTAGACTCTGGGAGAAGTCTAGGGCACTAACTGTTCTTAGGGAGTGTTGGTACTATGATTTCTCAGAAAGTCTTGTAAAATTTATATGGTTGCTTCTTAGATCTAAAGGGATTTCCTGCAGCACATAGAACTCAGGCAGCAATAGCAGAGTTTGCAATGAACTGGTAGGTTATGCATATGACTCCTTCTCAATTGTATCATCTATTACTACTGCTGTTCTTTAAAGTTATGCAATAACAATATATGAAAATAACGTATGAATCTGAGAGAGAATAGGGGAACTATACAAGAGTCTGGAGGGAGGAATGTGAAAGGGGAAATGTAACAATTTTATTATGATCTGTTATGTTTAGCATCTCCAGAGGTACAAAACCAGAGATCCTCAGAAAACAAAAGCACAGAGAAACATTTTTTATTATTGAAAATAATTAAATTTGCATCCATACAAGTATAATATTTCAAATGTCCTTCTAAGGAGAAGGTCAAGTAAAGAAGTACAGACACTTCAAGAAAACTGTGCAGATGTATATGAGGAAAAGGTATTTTGAATTGTTGTAAATTAATGTTGTATCTTCAAGTAATGTTTCCAGGTTATAAAAGAAAGCATTATTATATACCTAACATAATTTATTGACAGAAATATATATCCCCATAATACTCTCTGATTATATTTTAAAACAATAGATGAAAAGTTTGGAAATAAGTAATTTTCAACTTATTTCATAAATGAAAACTCATGAGTAGTTTTAAAATCTATCTTAAATTTAAAAACGAACAAAAATCACAAAATTCTGATAGTTTTCATAACTAATATAAACTTTCTGACTTTCAAAGTAGAGTTATGATGAATAGATTTTTCTTCATAATAATATATTATATATGCAATCTTTGAGCATTGTACAATTTTGGATTTGAACTAGTCATTTATCTTTGAAAAATACAGGTATTTAAAAATCTAATATTTGTGCAATCAATCACATGAATTCATTAATGAGAAAATATTGTTTTATTTATTTTTAGCCTGATATGTACCTCTATTCTACATATATTTGTGACATATATATATATGTATTTGTATATAAATATATATAAAACAAAATTACACTAGTAATATTTTTCTTATACACTTAATTTTACTTAGTGTTCTATTTATAAGTTTTTCTGTCATTAATGTTATTATAAATATGTACATACATACACATATATATATACTTTATAGATTTATCACCCATAATTTTGTAATTATCCAATCAGTTTATTTTATTACATTTGTAAATAACCTAAGAAAATTTTCCATAAGCTTTGCTTTGATATGCTACAACTTTCTCAAAATGTTTTTCTTGGTGTATGATTGAAATAAGCTGTATTTATTTTTAAGACTTTAATTGGATAATTAAATATCTTTTAGAAAATGTGAAAAGATTCTCTACAAGTTCTGGGCAATGAAAAAGCCAATGGAAAGATTGCATGAGCTAGAACAGAAAGAAAAGGGCTGAGAAATGCCATATTCTTGAAAAAAATTTGTCAATGCAATTACAAATTCTCAACAATTAGAGACAACTACTTTGGGCTCTAACTTCTTCATTAAATAATCTTAACAAATATTGGATGCATAGTTATGTAAAATAATTATACTAATTATAACTTATGTGAATAACATGTATCTGATGACAACCACTGTGAAGTGTGCTCCGTGTAAGGAGAGGGGTCCAATGTGCCTGTCCAGCCAGCCTGGAGGGATTTGACAGTGCTGCTCTGCAAACCTTGCCTTGAGCACTGGTCTGAACTGACTGTGGATTTAAACTTGATCTTCCCCATTACAATTACTTTATCCTACAATTTATTTTCTATTCTTTTTCAATCAAACTTTGTAGTTGGAAGCTGCTTGCTTGTTCTCCTTCCGTCCAGACCCAAAATAATCACACTGAAACTATATTAATTGAAACTCCACTTGGCCAATGAGTCTAGCGTATTCCTAGCTAGCTTTTATATCTTAAATTAACCCATTTCTATTATTTTCTATTTTACCATGAGGTCGTAGTTTACCAGTAAACTTCCTGGGCCTCTGTGTGCTTTAGGGGCGGCTAAATGGCATCTACCTGACTCTGCCTTCTTTCCTCCTCTATCTGCTTGGTTTTCCCACCTTACTCTATTCTGCCCTGCCATATAGGCCAAAGCAGCTTTATTCATTTATCAATAAAAGTAACACATATGCAGAAGGACTTCCCACACCAAAACTTTATTTTATTGAATATATTTAGATAACATTCTTTCCTTATTGGCCAAGTTGCCTCCTTATCCAACTCAATTTTATGTTCTTCCTTTCAAAAAGAAACACGCGCACGCACACACACACACACACACACACACACAAACACTCACTGAAAATTAAAACAAATAAAAAAATCAAGAAGATCACTCCCAAAGCACACAGAAAAGCATTGAGTCCATTTGGCCTTTGCCAGTTATTCCTGAGTATGAGGCCTGCCTAGTAGTCTGGTTTATATACCTAGTATCAACCCATTGGAGAACACCGATTATATTTTTCATAGTAGGAACCAACTGCAAATAATTTCTTGGTAAATGATGTGATTTTTTGCATCGGCTTTCCTTTCTGTGTTTGTATTTGGGTAGGTTTTGTGCATGCTGTCTTTCTGAATCCTGCTGATTCTGGAAGATATACTTCTTTGGAATCGTCTGGAGAGTCCCCATTCTGCATTTTACTATGTTTAGCCTCCATTTTAAATGGATCCCTGGAGCTTGGGTGGGTTTGGGGGCTGATAAAGATATCACATTTTAGCCTGAGTGCTCCAAGTCTCTCAGCCTCTAGGTGTTCTCCAGATATGGGTCTCTGTGTTAGTTATCATCTACAGCACGAAGTAACTTTTTTGATGAGTTCAGATTTTTTAGTTGCATCCAACTTACTTTTACATAGAAGAAAACCCGATTTCGTTTTGTTGTGAGAACTAAATGAAAAAGTGTGTAAAGTGTCTAATCTGTTATAAGGTCTCATAATACTAATTCTGCTCTGGTCTCTGTGGAGACATCCTGCGGCGCTTTATTGATTCTCTGAGTTCCTTTCTCTAGAGAGAGCCTCTCCATTCATAACCTTCTGATGCAACCCAGGAACTTTTAATGCTTCATTTTGACACCTTCCTAGGAAGGTATTGAACTGAAAACTCAGCAGTTGAGAGAATTATTTATTATTAGAAGTAAGCATTAAGTTATTTTTATGATACCAACTCTCTCTGATGTTTGCATTTATACATCATTTTATGTTGCTATCAGAGTTTTGCCATAAAAATGACTCATTAACTTAGACAATTCAGCAAAACTGAATGTAAAAATTTGAGAAAAGTTGAGGTGCTTTAAACTTTGCACTAGGAAGGGCATGAACATAAACAAATTGCTTTAAGTGGATATATCGACATATTCATTAAATTTGTTGTAAGTTTTTAATAGACAAAGCCAAACAACAAAGCACTTTCTTGTAGACATTTTAAAATTCAGGAAACCACAGGTTACACAGCAACCATGAGATTAGACTTTCAAATATTCACTAAGATTGTATTAAGATACAACTCCTTCTACTCAATTTAAAAAATATTAAAGTAATTTTATCTAATACTTTCAATATTTAATGATAATTACTTCAGCTACTTGTGACCACATATTAAATATCAATTTTATTCAATTACCTATAAAGAAATTGTGTAACATTGAATGATCATATACACCAATTGCTTTATATTAATTTATCCTTAAAGATCTAAAATTTGAAATAATACTCTTTCTCATCAAATTTTTATTTATGTTAAAATTATCTATGGCTTCTATTCCAAGATGATAAAAATTTATGCAAAGGTGTGAGCACATTTTATTTTCTAAATATATTTCACTCAATAATATTTTTTAATATTTTCTCAGGTGAAGAATATTTGATGACATAACCTCAAATTTCACATTGTATCTAGTATGGATTGCATGTTAATGAAGCATTATGATTGATTCCTGCCAAGAAATACATGGAAATCTTCAAATGTGGAACTACAAATGTTTCCTTCCTTCCATCTCTCCTGCCTCCTTCCCTCCTCTTTCCTTTCTTCTCTCATTCACGCCTTGCCTTCCTATTTCTTTATTCTTTTCAACTGAATAACTTGTGCCTAAAATTGGTCCCGAATTGTATATGTAGCTAAATGTGCCCTTGAACTTCCGAGCTTCCTGTCTCCATCCCCAGAATTCTGAGATAAAAAATATAGAGTGTCATTGCTTAGTTGAAGTGTTTCCAGTGATCAAAACCAGGTCTTTGAGTATGACAGACAAACATCCTTCTACCTGAGCTGTTGTTCTTCAACGCTTTACATACTCTTTAATAGGTGATTCAGACTTCTCACTAATAGTGTGGCTCTAGATAAACCTGCTCTTTCTGCCTTTCCCTTGTCTGATAATAGGTTTTAGACCCTGATCCTCATTTCTTCTATCAATTCTTTGTATTTTTGATCTTTCATATTCCATGTGGATGATGCTAAAACTAATAATCCACTGTTTTAATTTTCCTTTTCAAATTTATTTCTGTGATAGGTTATATTATCACTGTCCAGTGTTTTCAGGGCAAGAAATTTTATATATATATAACTAATCTTATAGATCACTCTAATATTTCTTTATCAAAATATTTCAGTATTAAATATTATTAGTGAAACAAAAATATCTATACAATTAATGACACTGAAATTTCTCTATCACAATCAAATATTGAAATGAAACTATGCAAGATTTCCCAAAGTCATAATGACATTACCATTGAGATATTACTGATTGCTATATTAAAAAGATTAGAAAACCAAACTTTGCCTGGCAGTGGTGACACATGATGGAGGATCTATGTAAATTCAAAAACAGCATGCATATAAGTTCCAGGACACAATAAGAGCTGAACAGAGGAAAATTTTGTCTTGAAAAATCAAAAATAGAATTATATTTATGATATGAAACTGAGAAATTGTCAATCCCACAGTCCTGGAGGATCCAGGGAGCAATATTAGAATTTAAGTTACCAAACAAGGATCTATAAGTATTTCTTGTCATGTCTTTATTCATAAGCAAATTGCTTAATATCTTCATGCTTCTGGAATTTCCTAGAACACATTATTTAGACTGTCTTGGATATGAAATCTATATACTACACAAACAACAATATTTCAAATAAACTATTATTTGATTCTTTAAGGCTTCATTGAAAACATGAAATTTATGAATAGAAGTCACATTTCATGCAGTTTAATAATTGGGTTAGAAAAGTCTCTATTTTGTGACTAAGTAACTGTACCCTAAAGATATATATTGCAATTAATTTCCAAATTCATGTATTCCTAAGAATTTAGTGTGTGATCATGTAAGATGTTCAAAGAATTTGGTATAGGAAGTGAATGGAGGGAAGAAAGAGAAGGAAGAAGTGATATAATTATGTTTTAATTAAAACAAAAATATACTGTTTATTAAAATCTATATATGTTAAAATCCTAAACATATAATAAACAGACATAATTCTTCATTCTTAGACATTGGCTTCTGAAGGAGAAATTAAAAATAGTAATTTAATTATTTGTCTAAATATCAAGAGGATACTGAGCAGTTAATGGCATTATGATGAGTTTTTATTGAAATATGTTGACCTGATTAGGCTGAAATCATTTCCAAAATTCTATTTTATGTCTAGTATACATAAAAGAGACTTCTGTGTAAAGTTATGAAGATCAGAATTGAGGCATTTGCTATGGCTCAAATAACTTTCTGTAGGTTACTTTACAACTTTTTACACTACATGAGATGTTCTTATACAAGTGTCATATGAAAAATTTAAGATGGCCACTAAATAATTGTCAACATCTAAAGGTTTTAAACATGGAACAGTGAAAAAAATTAAAATTAATTGATTATTAATGTACAGGGTTCCTGGCAGTGCTGGCCTGTACTGGGTCATGGGACTTTTTGCTTGTCTTTTGTCCTGAAGACACAAAATGTCACCTTTGCAGTTTTCATGGCACCACACCACACAACACCTGAAATCACTTGGCTGGAGTTCTAGGCTTTGTTCCAGTGCTGGTGACGATGATTTTTTGTTGTTCTTGTTTTGTTTTTTATTATACATTAATTTCTTTTCTGTGCATGTAGAGGCTTAACTGGTTAATCACTTTAAGAAAGTTAAATATTTTGCTATCATAATTAACCATAATTTATATAAGTAGTCTATCAATAGATTGTTTAGTATTATTATTAGATTTTAAATATGTTGCTTGGTTTTCTGACTAGAATCTTAAATAAAATGTTAAGTGAATTTTAGGTTATTATTAACACAGGGTTTTCAACAACTTCTGCAATGACCCTGAATATAGTAGTTAGTGACTTTACACTAAAGTATATCAAGTGATCTCCGAATTGCTATTATGAACTAAAAATATCAATCACTCTGTAGTCCTCCAGTAATGTCCTCCAGTAGTGCATGTTCAAATAATGTTCAACTCTTTCTGGAAAATAAACAAGTCTGTTTTTCTCATAAATGTGTAAATTTGCCTTTAATAAATGTCAAAACTATATATATATAGTTTTGACATTTATATATATTATTTATATATATATAATATATAAATAATATATATATGTAAATAATTTTTTGCCGGGCGGTGGTGGCGCACGCCTTTAATCCCAGCACTCGGGAGGCAGAGGTAGGTGGATCTCTGTGAGTTCAAGACCAGCCTGGTCTACAAGAGCTAGTTCCAGCGTAGGCTCCAAAGCCACAGAGAAACCCTGTCTCGAAAAACCAATATATATATATATATTTGTTTGCTTGTTTTTTGTTGTTGGTTATTTGTTTTTAGAGAGTGGGTTACTTTGTGTAACCATGGTTCTCTCTCTCTCTCTCTCTCTCTCTCTCTCTCTCTCTCTTTTGGTTTTTTCAAGACAGGGTTTCTCTGTAGTTTTGGAGCCTGTCCTGGAACTAGCTCTTGTAAACCAGGCTGGTCTCGAACTCACAGAGATCCACCTGCCTCCCGAGTGCTGGCATTAAAGGCGTGTGCCACCACCACCAGGCCCCTGGCTCTCTTGAAACTAGCTCTGTAGACTAGACTAGACTCAAAATCCCAGAGATCTGCCTGCCTCTGCCTTCCAAGGGTATGCCACCATACCCAGCTTAAGATACATTTCATTATGATTCTTTATCAGTCACTTTTTAGATTTCTATTCTTATTTTCTATAGTTCCATACCAAGTTCATAAGAAATTTTCCCAGGGTAAAAAGTTCAGCAAATGGAGAAATTTAAGGAGCTCTGGAGAGCTCACTCTTTTGACTGCAGCAAGGTTACTGTTTATTTAATAATAAATTCTGAGCCAGAAATGTGTTTTTTCAAACCAGAAGTAATTTCCTGATCCAAAGGCCTAGCAGCTTCAATTGATAAATGTGAAGAAAATAAATTACATGGTTGGTACATGGTTATTTTCTTATGAATCAATACCCCTTTATCAATAATAATAATATATTTCATATCTTTTGACTTATAATACTCAATACTATCACAACCCTCCTCAACTTCCTTATTTCATAATGTGTCTACTAACATTTAATTAATTTAAAAATTGTTCTTCTTAATTAAATTGTATTAAATGGGATTTTAATGATTGGTCTTGTAAATATCTGCATTGGTCAAAGGAAAAATTATAATTCAGTCAACTGAGTGATTCAAAATTAATTTAGCTTTAAAACACCAGAAGTATAAACAATATTTTCAAGCATCAAGATAAACTCATCAATTGCTATATCAGTATAAAAAGTGTTATCTGCTCAAATGACAAGATTCTTTAGAAAGAAAATATTTAACATGTTTTTCTGTTTATCTCTTCCAAGTAAGACATTTTTTGCTTTTTTTAAAAATAAGTAAGAACAACTGCAATCCAAGTTATTGTGGTCTTTCTCTTAAAAGAAAAAAATACACATAATAGTCCAATAAATTTTCTTATGGCTTATTTGGTGGCACAAGTTAGGAGGAAACAGTTGGGTAGAAAAGTGGAGATGTATAAAGTCAAAAACTAAATTTAAAAAAAAAAACCTGAAGGCATAACTGTTTGATATTAAGACAGTGAGAATGGTGGGCAAAGAAGTAGCAGTTTCTAAGATCCTCATTTGGAGCTAGAGTCTGCCAGAAAAAAAAAATGCCGGGCGGTGGTGGCGCATGCCTTTAATCCCAGCACTC
>JAQHUG010000567.1:471470-481519 GCA_028555095.1 Dicrostonyx torquatus | reverse complement strand
TATTGCATTTGTTTCACTCTGGAAAGCTGTGTTACTTTGTCTGTCTAAAATGCTTGAATGGCCAATAGCCAGGCAGGAGTGAGAACAAATAGGAGAAATTTATGTTCAAGAGAGGTTAAGAGCAAGAAAATGAGAAGAGGAGGATGCCAAGGGCAAGCCACCCAGCCACACAGTCAGCCCCAGAATAAGAAGTAAAGAAATATATAAAGAATAAATAAAGTTAAAAAGTCTAGAGGCAAAATGTAGTTAAAGAGAAATGGGATAATTTATGTTAGGAAAGCTGGACAGAAGCAAGCCAAGCTAAGGCCGGACCTTCATAAGTAAGTGTAAATCTCTGTGCATTTATTTGGGATCTGGGTTGAGGGCCCAGAAGAGTGAAAAAAAAACAGCCAGCTACAAAAGATAGTTTAAAATTTTGTTTACAGGGTTTACAAATAAATGATTTTTTAAAGGAAATACCAATGGAGAAATATTGTCTCATTGCTCTGACTATGGCAGAGTTCAAGATTCCTTTGCAAAGTTATTATTTTCAGAAAATATATACAATATTTGACTACAAAATAAAATTCAAATATAAGCCGTGCTATAACAAATATTACAAAACCTATCAATGAAGAAATCAAACTAATACTGTAAATCTCAAATACACCTTTTTCATAATGAGTTATCATTAATGTCTAGTCAATGACAAATACTTTATAGTCTCTTTCTCTATATTTATATATCCATGCTCAAAAGCTTATTTTGAAATGTCCTTTTCTGTACTTTTATGTAAATAATATTTGCTGTATTACTTAATCCTGAATATTTTCTTGTGACTATTCATCCTTAATAAGATGTTTTTTGTAAATCTGCCTTGAGAAATCAAAGCACATCAAGTACCATGTTTTTTTCATATTTCAAAGAAAATTATCTTTTATAAAATTACTTTAGTTGATTTGTTTAGCAAGCCAAACTTTATCTATTTTTGATCAAGCAACTTCTTAGTTCATAACAAAGAAGATGATTATAAAGAAATGTTTACTGAATTGAAAGTATTTAGGAATCTGAGAAAATGGTCTAAATAACACCATTTAAAAAAATCTACTTAAAATGAAAATCATTGTCCCAGTTACCCAGTACATGACATGCTTTACTAAGTCCATCTTCATGTCTTTCTAAGGTTAAAAATAAAAAAGCCAAAGTGTGACTGAACGCCTTAGTACAAACAGAAAGAGTACATAGCCTGGGTAGCTGTTGCTAGAATGAGATGTGACCTTTTTGTCCCAAATTTCACTTCTTCGCAAGGGAGCATCTTCTATAGTGGAAGAAGAGAATGCTCTTGCTTCTTATTCCCCTTCTGCCTGTTCTTCCTAAACAATGTCTAAACTACGAAGAAAACTTTTGCCCAAGTTATATTTATGCCTCCTATTCAGTCCTGGACCCTAAAAGTTAAGATAAAATGATACAATTGGCCCATCCTTTAAAAGACTAAATATAGAGGAACAGTTGAATCCCTGAGAACGTTTTTATATTGGCCTTCTTTCTTTAGGCTCAGCTTACTCTGTGCTCCATCTAGGCCAAACATATGTCTTCTGTGTTCTTTGATATTCTGTGTTTTTATTTTGTCTGTTGTCTTAATTATGATTTGTATTGCTGCAATGAAATATCACGACTGAAAGAAAGTAGGGGAGGAAAGGTTTTATTTCGGCTTAGAATTAAAAATCACAGTCTATCCCTGACAGAGTCAGAAAGGAACTCAAGGAAAGCTTTTTGAGGCAGCTGCAGATTCAGAGGCCATGGAATATTGGCTTGTTCTCTATGCTGGTCTGAACATGATTTCTTAGAATGCTAGACCCACTGGCCCAGGGGTGGCACCACTCACATCAAACATTAATCAAGAAAATACACCACAGGCCATTCTGATGAGGAAACTTTTTCAATTAACTTCCTTCTTCCAAAGGACTCCAATGTGTCAACTTGAACTAAAACTAGCCAACTCAGTCACTAAAGTTATTATCTCCCCCACAATAAAAGCTTCCCACTAGATGTTTCTTATCATTCCGATGGCCTGATTCATATAAAAGTTACTTTTAATGAAGTTTTTACTTTAGAGGAGGAGAGACACTAAGTTAGCCTTCAAGTTTTAGAGATTTTACAATGAGTTGGTGAAATATGAACAATATCGATTTCTTGCTTTCTTTTGTGATTTATTTCTATCGAATTAATGCCTCTTCCAGTTTATAAAACTAGACGTTCAGAAAATTGAAGATGAAATAAAAACATCACTGTTATAAAGAGTATGATTCAGAATTAAATAAATAATTTCTAGAGTTTGCCAATGTTGAATTTGTGATTTTGGAAATTCTTAAATTAAAAATGAATTTAGTGTTTGAGCAAATAGGCAGCACTTTCTTAAAGTCATATTTATTTGAATAGATTCAATTAAAACATTGGAATTTTACTATTTAAATAGGTTTCATTTCAAAAGCTATTGAGAAAATTGCTTTTTCATGAAATGTGCTTTAAATTACAAGACAAATACACTTTTAGTATCCTGGTAAGCATTATATAACAAATTTCTCCTTTGAATGAGATAAATTTTACTTTGATTTTGAACTGTAGAGAATATATATGAATTATTTATGTGTTTCTTCATTATTCTGTGATGCTAATTAACACTTCCTATGGTGATTTGAAAGAAGATGGCCCTCACAATAAGTGACATTGTTAGGAGATATGGCTTTGTTAGAATAAGTGTGCCACTGTGGAGACAGGCTTGCAGGTGAATGCCCAGCGTCCCAAACCATTTCCTGCTGCCTTAGAGTCAAGATGTAGAACCCTCAACTCCTTCTCCAGCATCATGTCTACGTGTAGACCACCATGTTACACCATGATGATACTAAACTAAACCTCTGAAAATGGGAACCATCTAACTAAGACACTGCCATATTAAAAAACTGGTCTGAAACTCTCATGTTTATGAGTGGTTAATGATGAATATATCAGTAAAAATAATTATCTGGTGTCTATTAGACTTCATCAATATCTACTCAACTCTTTGACTATCATTTTTGTTTCTTTAAAATATTCTTATTTGTCTCATTCAATATCTATTTAATTTCTGGAATTATGCATATTACATATGTGTAGTTGTATAAGCATTACATGTATAATTTCATTACAATTTAGCACACAGCTTTCTATGGTCCATTTATTTGATGACCAGGTAATACCAAAAATATGTTAATATTAAAGGAACATCAATATTCACACTGCTCCCATGTACTGAGAAATCAACAAATCTTCATTATTAGTATAGTTGCAAATAACTATATTTTATTTAGCCATAATTGATTTTTAATATTTACTTCTGAACTTATAATAAAAGGCAGCTTTTGCTGCCACTGTGGTTTGATTCTTGTTCCAATTTAGTTTTCTTTAATTCTGCTTCCACCCTCACTCTCATCAATTTTTGTTCTAACTTGAATCGACTGGGCTGAATTGTACTTATTTTCTGTAGCAATAAATAACTTTTATTTAAAAATATGGATTTTTTCATTTAAATAGATTATATTTTGAAAGCAAGTACTCTTGCTGAGCTAGAGTTCTGATTTTACACTAGAATGTTTTGATTTCCATTTGGGAAATGTATCATTAGAACCATTTTTGTAAGTTTATATGTATATAAATATAAATATATATATATATATACATATATATATGAACGTGGTACTCATTAAATACTAACAAAATTAGCAGATTTTGCTTTGAAAAATATCAAGTTAGAAAAGATAATCTGTGTTATTGTGACCAACAGACCATAAGCATTGCTTTGCTGAAAAAGCAGAGTATATCTCTGACTCTCTCCATGTATGATTGACTGGAAACGCTCACTATCAATATTGTCATCTTCTTTACTATGACACTTTAATATGACACTGAGGCTGTTGAGCCACAGTGTGGAAATTTTGCTCTTGTTCTGATAAATAGTAAGGTATTCCCCAGAGGAAGTTACCAAACAAATTAAACTCTCAACCTGCCAATGGCCCACTTCTTTCTGCCCTCATAACAGTTTTTTTGAAGGGGGGATTGTAATACAGTATCTACCATTGCATACAGAGGTATTAGTGTCATTACGCCATCTGTCTACAGTAGAACAGACTGAATTATAGGCTCAAAACACTACTTAAAGCACATTGTGTAATTTTGTGAACTAAGTGTGATTATAAATGCATCAAATACTAAAGTTGTGTTAAGTAAATTTCATAGACTCTCCTGCCTCAGGTGAAGTAGTAAAGAGATCAGCTTACTATTTCTTAGAAACTTAGCCTAGTCTCTCAGCAAGGAGTTCTGTTGCTAATATTGCGCTTAGTCACATATTAGAAGACCTTTGCTTTCTAACAGAGTGTGAAGTCAGTGCGGTTCACACTCAGTGGCACTTGACAAGGTCTTCGCAAAAGAGCTGAGAACACTAAAATAGTGAGGTGCTTACGGACCACTTCTGTATTAGGATTTCTGTCTCTTAAAGACATATATATACTTGGTGTTCTGAAAAGTGAGAATAGCTTAGTTGTGATTATGTAGAAATCACATATCAAAAAACACTTTTATAGTATAAAAGATAAAATACATAAAATAATAATATATATTGATATTCATATTCATACTCTATTATGATAATATTCTGGAGAATGAAATCTACTCAAACACCATCCTTATTGAGGCTAATCTATTTCCTATTCTAGGATGGTTATAGATTCAAAATACTTTGGTCAAAGCCAAATTTTACACTCATTCTTCTCATTAAAAGTGATTGTAAGAAGAAAACATTGCAACTTAATTGTCATAATATGCAAAATCAACCAAATGAACTAAATAATAAAAATTCAGTTGCCAATCATGAATGATTTTGATAGCATAGAAAGGGCTTTCATAATTACACACCTTTTCCTGTGCAAAATAAAACAGATTGTAAGAACTTTGTTACTAATTGCAAAAATACAAAGTATCTGGTTGTTAGTCTGATTTGTGCAAGTAATTATCTATCTATTTATTTAAACTTTGTATGCATAATGAATTCACAGGCGATAATAACCACAATTATAAATACAAATGAAGTGTTATAAATTATCCTATAAAATAGTAAGCTAGAGAGTAGTATCTTACAGCTAAAGCTATGTCTAAATAGTACAAATGCAATCCTTGAAATTTGATTAATTATTAAAGCTAATAATTACATCTTAGTTTGGAATAAATTCTTGCCTCTATTCTTTTAATAGTACATTATTCCCAAGTTTTAAGAGCAGAGCTAACAATATGAATGCTATAGACAATCTTGAACAGGAATTTTATTTGCTCATTTTTAAATGAAGGAATGCATGCTTACCATTGAAAACTTTAAACTTAAAACAGATGTAAGGTTAGTGGGATTGCTGTAGTATAAATACCCAGAAACGTGACTAGGAACTAAAAGAGAAAATTTTTCAAAATTATTCTAAGTAAAGGGGGAGTCACAATAGCAATTAAAAAGAGAAGACTTTTCAAAATTATTCTAAGTAATAGTGGAGGCAGAGTAGCAATTACAACATTATTTGACAAGACTGCTTATTTGTTAAAGATATTACATGTGCCTATACTGAAACACACATTCCAATTTCCATGTAATTTATTCTGATCCTTCAGCATGGTCAGTTAGAATCATTTTTACCTTAAATGTGTGGACTTCCTCTTTCAGAGTTTGAGACCATCTTGACTTTCAAAAAGCCAATATAAGTTTTAGAATAGTGTACCATCAATAATGAATTTAAGTATGCAGTAGACTTGAATATGTTTCAGGCATATATTGAAGTTTAGTATCTTACAATTAATATTTAATGTGGCTATTGGTATTACTTAACTGTTATAGAAAGCATATCAGTATGTATTCAAATACCTTCCAACTTATTTTTCTTGGTAACCCTGGTTAATTAGTTCTTTTTATACTCCATACACTTAACATTAAAAAATACCTTTTCTTCATATAAATGTTTCCATGTCTATAATGAGCTTGAATACCATAAGTTATGATATTTACTAAAGGTTCAGTTTTTTTGGAAGTAGGGTTATATTATGAAAAATAGGTTGCGTAAAATGGTAGACTATCAGTTGAATTGATCTGGTTAAAGAGAATATAGGATTGGTTAAGTTTATCCTGTACTCTACATGATGATATAAAAGATCATTTGGTATATGTGTACTCTTCTGTGGGGAATTTTAATATTTGCCTGGAATTTTCATGTACATGAAAGCATAATTCTGTATAACACCAAGTCATCCTTTCCATGCATATGCAATATAATATCTAAATAGTTTCTGTCCTTTCAACTTGAATTAATCCATTCCATTCCATGAATGTCATTCCCGATACCTTAACCACAAGGCTGCCCTCAATGCATCGAGTATAGCTAGACTTTATTAACTGAATGTTAGATAAGTTTAATTCCTTTGCTACAGCATCCAGTGACTTCCCAGTTAATTGACTGAACAGTTAATGAGCTTTACAATCATTTACAGAATCCCATCAAGCTTATTCCTGATTAATTATCCTATATTATTTCCTACTACTATCCTGATCATTTTGCTTCAGCCATAAATACTCTCCTACATTTTTTTTCTGGTTTCTGTGCTGAAGGTTCTTTTTGCACAATTAGATAAACCTCAAAAATAGTCAACCCTAATACTGGACACTGTGTAGTTTCTTCCTCTGAATTTTACTTATTTTCTGTGTTGTGGATTCAACATATACTTGAATAATTTTTTGCTTTCCGTTTATCTGAATCCCTACTCACAACACACTTTATGTATTATATCACTATACAAGTTTGGTGGATAGTTTTACAATTACATCTTTAGTATTCAAGAGTGTCCGGGCAATAATAGTAATAATATGTTTGAAAATTAATAAATTAGGATTATATGATTCTTCATTCTAGTGATATTTTTCTAAAGTAACATTAATCATTTTCTGTTCTCTAAATATTACAATATTGAAATTATATATAATATTATCAAAGTACAAGTCCTTAGAGTAATATAATTTTATTTCTTAATTAATAAATTAATAAGTTAGTACATTAAAAAAACAAAATTCCTAGAAAAGAGAAAATAATAAAAAGTATGTAAGCAGAGACTGCACTTTAGTTTTCTGGCTACCAAGACCCAAATAATCATACAGAAATTATATAAATTATAGTCCTATTTTGCCTAATAATTCATGCTTTTTTATTAACTAACACATATCATAAATTATCCCATTTCTATTAATATTTGTATCACCATGAGCTTGTGGCCTACTAGTAAGGTTCAACATCTGTCTCTTTCGGCAGTTATACAGCATATCTTTGACTCTGCCTACTCTCTCTATATCTCTGTTCAGTTTTCCCGCCTAAGTCTATTCTGCCCTGTCATAGGCCAAAATTGTTTCTTTATTAACCATTGGTAATAAAACATATTCATAGCATAAAGAGGAGAATCCCACACCATCTCCCCTTTCATTGATAAATAAAAAGGAAGGTTTTAACCTTACCAGTAAAATCGCATATAACAAAATAGGTATCAAGCAAGAATTACACTTACAACATTTAGTCTATTTGTATCTGGAAAGTTTCATATCTAATTTATATTTTATCATAGCTAAGGAAAACTATAACTGTCTTCAGTTCCATCAAAGAATCTAGAAGGATATAATATACCTAAATAAACATGAAGTACATTGTAAGCAATTTCCAAAATTCTAGAATTGAGAGTGATATATTGCAGCCTTGACAGTCACCCAAAGTTCTTCTGTGGAAGGAAGGACATCCATCCTCAGCCTACAGGCCCATAATATCTGGCAGACTTTTCCATGAAACAGAAAATTTGAAAAACTGTTTTACCTATATTGGCAGTTTGTCAGTCACTTTCTTCTGAGTCTTGCAGAACGTCTGTAAAGCAGCAACCCTGAAAGACCATCCCATCTTTTGGAATGTTTAGGTGTCACTTTTCTGTAGGTTCTGCATGTTCAGTTCACACAGCATACCATCAAGCAGTCCAGGCAAGAACAGTTTCTTGTGCAAATGACTAAGTAGCCTTGTCACACTAAAGGCAAATTCCATAATGCGTTTCTTCAATATGCATCATCTCTGAAGTAATTGGTGCTGGCAGAAACAGATATGTTTCACTGTTGAGAAAAGTCTAACTTTTCTAACAGTTTAAATGCCACGTTCTGAAGGTTTTTGTCAGGTTTGCAGAATACCTACTCATCTGAAATATATCTCCATACATCTAGAAAGCCTAATTAACATTACTGCAAGTTTGACTATTATAGATGACTATCAATTAATCCATAATTTTTAATTATATTTTTAAATAAGCTGTAGAAACATAATACCTTAAACACTAGGATGTGGTTTTCATTGTGTTTAATATTTCTTAAATATGTCTCAACAACATACAAAAAGATTTTTTAAAGTCATAGAATTACGTATTTGATCCCAAAGCTACATCATAGAATACTAGAGAGTAGGCTTGCAGCTTTGTTCTCATTAATATGCATACATATTCACCAGAGATGAATTTCTGTTTAGAAATTAAATACTATACTCAAGGCTACAAAATCAGTAGGTTAAAAGAATTTATTTGAGTTTTGTATTTCTGATTCTAAGCCCAGTAATTTTTGTGTATAGAATTCTCTTTGGTGTTCAGATAATTTGATGATCTGAAATGAAATGAACAAATTCATATTTTCAGTATTATGTCACTAAATTTTTCTCAAAATTGCACATTATGGTGTCTTTGTAAGTAATGTTTTTGACTTATCAAAGGAAAAGTAACTAAGTTAGTTGTTAATGACATCATTTCTTTGTATGTTCTACTTCTGAGTTATTTTTATATTCTGGTTTATTTATTTTGGCACAGTCAGAATCACAGCTTCCTCCACAATTTTATAAAACGTTTCATGCCTCATAACCTTGTTGTCTGCCCTAGTTACCAGGTTCTTTAAAATAAAGCATACTTAGACCTCTGTGAAACTGCTTTCAAAGTTTTATTTTATGTATAATATTCTTTTACTGTATTGAGCATAGAGCAAATTTATTGGTGAAATTCATGCTTTTCCATGTTTCACTGTTCCTATATTTACCTAAACATTTTTAAACCAACTGTTGAATTCTTAGGATTTGGCCTTGAAACATATATAAATAAGTTCTGTTTGTTCTAAATCAGTCTAAAATATGTCATTTTATATTGCAGAAAATTGCTATTAATATAAAAGAATAAATTTACAGATTTCAGTGGTTATTGGACTATTTCTGAAATTCTAGTCAAGCAGAAATTATTAAAATAATAATAGAATCATATTCTCTGAATTTGTATGAAACGTGTCTTTTTACTTTTAATTTATTTTTTGATAAGGCTACTTGACAAGCAAACTATGACATTACCCACTTAAAAATTATTCATTGGTTGTGTAAAATGAGGAACATTTTTTGAAAATATTTGGACTTGTAAAGGTAAACAATAAAATTTTGCCTTCTTTTGACTGTGTAATGATGAAACAGACAGTACATCCATACTTAATGAAAACCAAATGCTTGGTGTATTACAGATCATCACACTCTGCTGTAGTGTGTTTTCAAAGGAAATGAGACGATCAGTAGTGACAATAAAGAAATTGTATTAGGAATGCCAAGTGTCTGGAAAAGACTTTCCACAACAGAAATCTGCCAAATTATTGTTTTTAGCTGGAACAAAAGTAGCATGTGTGAAAATGAGATGACTTAACTAGAGCGATAGGCAGGGTTCAGCCTATAAACAGTTTCACAATTTAAGGAATAGCTTTGAATTTTAAAATAAACACTAAGGAAAATAACGTAAATAGTACCTATAATTTTTTTTAAAATTTCACTTGAGAAGTTGGCTATTTCTGTATTTTTTAAAATCATGTAGAGAATAAAAGTTCAATTAAATGCATGCTATGGTTATGCTTAAGAAAAGTTGAAAACAAGGGTGTGGAAATGAGGGTGGAGGTAGGGATTGGGGGTGATGGTAAG
>JAQHUG010000567.1:419017-438761 GCA_028555095.1 Dicrostonyx torquatus | reverse complement strand
GAAGGCTGCTTTTCCAACAATTAGCACATAAAAAGTTACACTTTCCAATAAGCCTATGAAATTAAGACATGGGGGAGCTGTTTCATATTAAAGACATAATAATGGGTTCTATAATTATGTAACACACTGTATTTAAATAAATTATAGCAATCTAAAAAAAAAAGAGAACTACTTAGATCTTTTGTCTTCTGGCTATAGGATTTCCTTGCTATCCATTCGAGCAGAGGACTGTGATCTGTGCGTCTACCCCCTAAATAAGTAACCCTATTTCATACTCAACTCTGAGCTAGTGTGGGATTTCTTCTTAGTGTCTGTCTTCACAATTCTGTTATACTGATTCCGTACAATAATTGAGACATCCTAGTGAAAGACACTCTACAGAACAAAGAGCTTTGATTATTATTGGTCTCGGAGAATTACTTCCTCTGTATGTTGAATGTATTGTCAAGCTGTAGTGGCATCCTCCACCATTACAACCCTAGTCTGTGTGCTTAAATACCACTTTATTACTTATTAATGCTTTCTACATGTAGATTATACAACAACAGAGTACAGTTATTATTATAGAGGTGTACAGAATTACAGTATTGTTCTGAAGGAAAAAATGAGTGAACTTTGTTATTTTATTAGCTATGCAAGGGAGAGAGAGGAGGCATGGGGGTGAAGGGAAGGGAGAGGAAAGTAAGTCTTCCCTCTTACAATGGCTACTTTTCATTTCCGCCACCATAACTTTGATGAAACATTTTGTCCTTACTGTAGTCAAGACTTTTGTTTCCAATACACTATTAAGATCTTCAGGATCATGTTCTTACACACAAAGTATAAAACTAAGCAATCAATCATCTGCATTTTTCTGGATGTGTTTCAATCCATTTGTATTTTTGTAACATCTCTTCTATAAAGTATAAAAATTGGTGCTGTTCAGTTTGTCCAGATACTCCTTGTAAAAGTGGATGTTTAAGTTTTTACTTTTAGGAAGTGAAACCAGAACTTTTAGATAATATTTTTTAAAAAGCTATAATAAAAATTGAGATAATCCAATTGCAGAAATTTATGACAAAAGTTAGAAATTTATCATGTGATTGCAATGCATCTTCATTCTGTCCAACAAAGTAATCGATGGTAGTATAGAATATTTTTCTTTGTATACTTCCATAAATTTCTATAAAAAGAATACAGTTAATATGGATGATTTTAAATAAAATATTTTCCCCTCATTGAACTGTAATAAAATGTAACCATTCCACTATCAAAACAAATAAATATTGTGAAGACCAATATCAGACAAAATACATAAAAACCCAGACTTAAATTGCTAACCTAATAAGTGGAACAAAGTTTCATATATTTCTAATTTTATGAAACAAAAATTGAAGCAAAAACAATCAATTTTATACTGCTCTTCAGAAATTCCTCAGAGAAGCAAAACATTCTCAGTGTTAAATTACATATGATATTTCTTGGGAATACATCTCACAAGAAAATGGCAAAATGAGTAATAGTCTCATAGAAGTTTCAAAGAACTTTAATTTTTCTGTTTTATTTAATTATTTCAAACTGAGATAAAAGTTAAAAGTCAAACATAAAAGATATGTTGTATATACCTCAATTACATTTAAAAGTTGTATAAACCTCAATTAAAATAGCTTATAACAGAAAAATCAATGTGGTCCAAGAACATAAATACCTTATTTTTAATTGTGATGCTGGAATAAGGTTCATGGTGAATAGTGTGATGGATCAATTCCATTATACTTTTCCTCAATCCTCACCCCTGGTATTTGCATCATTGTGTATGTCTATTATACAAAGTGTTAATTTTTATCCGAATCACCAACAGAAAATCGTAGATGTGGTAGTGTGTGGCTTCTGAGATGAAATATAGAAGGCATTGTGACTTTTTCTATGCTCTTGGATCATTTGCTCTGAGGAAACCAGCTGTCATATCATAAGGACACTCAGGCATCCCTGTGGAGAGACACATGTGACAAATAATCTGGGGCTCTTGGCTACAATCCATCTTGGAAGGGGCACTTGTATCCTGAAATAAAATTTCAGATGGCTTTAGTATCAGCCAGGATCTTCACAAAAGCATCATTAGCTTCTCAGAGTCAGAGACACCCAAGAAAGATAATGCCAAAATTCAGACATACGAAGAGTTGGTGTTCAAGCTAAGTTTAGCAGCGATCTGTTTCACACTGAGACTTAACTAGTTCAGGTTAATAAACAGTTCCTAATTTTTACCTGTTTCATCTTCATTTCGGATGGGAAAAAAGCAAGAGTCTAGTAAATAGCATAACCTAAAAATATTTTAATTTAGCATTGTTTTTACTCTAAAACATTCGTTTCCTAAAACACATCTTGTTTTTAACAAGATCAAAAGTTGTAAAACTTTGGAAATGCTAATGGACATAAGGTTATCTAAATTATGCAAATGTAAGCTTTTCATTAAAGTTTTATACATATTGTCTTTGCATATATATGTATATGTATGCACACATAGTGTGTGCTATTTCTGAATACTATACTGTTTGGGTTACCCAGGAACACAGGCTGCAGTCTTCAAGATATGATATTATTATCTGCATGTCCACCTTATGTGTGAAATAACAAGAGACATTATAGCAAATGTTGACAATGAAATGCTGGCTTAGAAAAATTTCAGCAATTTTTACAGCACTAGAAAAAAAAATCAATACCCTCTCATGGATTATCTGATTTTGAGCAACTTGGATTCTTAGTGCACCTGCCAGGATTCATTATAAGCAACCTATTCCTCCTGATAGCTGGATAAATTGACTTGCTGTTTGGAGCAATTTCACAGAAGCCTGCAGGTTTTACAGGTCTTCCTATCACAGTCAATGATTTTTATTTAAGAATAATTACCACTGAATCCCTATGTTTGGTTACATATTTAAGATAAAAATAAACATTCATGTAAGTTCTTTCTTAATAAATCCTTATATTACGCTACAGATAATTTTGAAATAGTGATTCTTGGACAACTGTGTTTGCTCAATTTAAAGGCCATATTAATAATTTTCCCAGCTGATCCATGCTATAGTTGGCACAAATATTTATTTACTTAGGAAGGAAACAGTGAAGAGGGGATCTCCTAAGGAAAGTGAAATAGTATAAAATATTTTAAAAAGATAACAGCGCTTGGAAGATGCATAGTAGTTAAGAGGGCTGGCTGCTCTTCCAGAGCTCCTGGTTTCAATTGCTAATAACCATATGGTGGCTCACAACCATCTGTAATAGGATGTGATGTCCTTTTCTGGCATGCAGGCACACATGCAGGTAGAGCACTCATACCTTAAAATAAATAAAGAAAAGAAAAAAGAAAGAAAGTAAGTAAGAAAGAAAACTTTTGCAAAGACAGAGATAAAGGAGAAAGCAGAATTAAGTGGTGAAGAGAACTGGAGAGCAAGGTGAGGAGGGAAACATAAGATGGGACTACTAACACTAAAGAACTTTTGAAAACCGTATGAAGACCTAGTAATATAGAAACTCTCTGAAATATATACATATAAAGAAATAGATAATCCCCTCCCAGACACTTTATACCACCTAGGAAAATTCCAGTGCCAGGACCTGGTTACAATGTTTTGTGTCACTGACAAAATGGTTCATAGGTACCCTCAAATATAAGGTCATTTAGTACTCTCCAAACTCTGATAGAAAGGAATTATTGCTGAAGGGACCACTTACTTATTTTATCTAATATAGAAAATTGAACTGGTGCCCAACTTGTAGCTACAACACTACTGAATAGAATTGATGATTCGGGATGGTACTTTGCATGCTATTGGAAGAAAACCATAAACAAAATTATTACCCATTAACAAACTCTATTACTTATAACAGAGTGGTATGCAAGAAATTTAGACAAAAAAGAGGGAAATGTGAAATATTTTACATTTGTTTATGCTGTGGAAATTTGTTAAATAATGCAAAGATATATTTTATTCATTTATGTTGTATTTGTTTAACTTGTGAAGCTGTCTTACTTTGCCTGTCTAAAACACCTAATTGGTCTAATAAAGAGCTGAATGGCCAATAGATAGGCAGGAGGAAGGATAGGTGGTACTAGCAGGCAAAAAGAATAAATAGGAGGAGAAACCTAGGAAGAGAAGATGGAGGAATGAGAAATGAAGAAGAAGATGAGGACATCAGGGGACAGCTACACAGCAAGTCAAGGAGTAAGAAGTAAAGAAAGGTATATATAATGTCTTCATAATGCCTTTTCTCTCAACGTTTAGAGAATTATGTGAAAGAGGAGGCAACAATAATTTAAGAGTCAGAAGTAGTGGTTGATTCCAAGGGAACAGTGCCTTCCAGACACTGTAGGATTGATTCACAGAGATTGTGACAGGATATATAAGACCTAAACAGGTTCAAACAATACAAATTTCCTATGCTGAGCACGGCAATAGGGCGAAAAGCCCCTTTCCTAACAAGGAAGCTGTATATAATTGATATCTGCTGAAAGATGGAAAATGAGGTGTATTCAAGGGAGTGAGTATCCTTAGGTATATCAGCCACACTATAAAGGAGGTATTATGCCCAGGAGTATTTGGCCAACACAAAATATACTTCATTTTAGTTTGTTTGGTTGTTTTTTGCATGTACTTTTTTATTAAAGCGTGTTTTAATTTTATAGGCAATTTTTTGTCTTATTGGTTTTCAATTTTTAGATTTTTTTATTTTTCACATTCAGAAATGAAAGTATAAAATATCAGCTTTAAAATTTTTTGCTCATTTTTGCCTGTACATAGCTTGAGAATTTAGTCACATTGTTTTTTTCTTCAACTTAGACATCATTTTCTCAAGTTTATAAGTTCATTCCATGTGTTCAGTCATTTCATCTTATAATTTCAAAAAGTACGTATGTTTCAGAGCACCAAATTATATGCAAGTAAGATGTTTTTATTAAACATATTGCAATTACGTATTTTACTGGTTTTATATCTCCTTGATAAAATTTCACAATGTTTAGATTTAGTATCTACATATTTTAATCTGAAATTTCATGTGTCCTTAATTGTGATTTAGTGACTACAGTTCATCTATATATGTATATTTATGTATAGTGATATATATGTGTATTGTATTTGTATATTTGCTTTTGATGTGAATATACAAACCTTACAAGAAAAATACAAAAGTTTATTTGTGCTAAAGAGACCATAAGTTCACTATTCACAGTTAAATCTACTTTTGATAATCCGCAATTTCAAGAATGCTGGATTCTCTGGCCGAAAGGGGGTGGGGTGGGAACAGAGTCGGACCCACTGGATTCTACCAGGCCTGAGCAAGATTGTGAGTTTGAACGATGCAGCCCTTTCTCCTGGGCCCCGGGGAGAAGCACACCCACTTAGTCAGGAGTCAATCGAAGCAGAATCTCTAATTGCATCAGGCAGGAACTTGGATAGGCTGAGATGGGGATGGGAAGCCTGGTATGGGTTGAGACAATAAAGTTCTGCTATGTTAGCGGTGGCTGGGCAGAGGTGTTCCTAGGTTGGGTAGCCAGAGATAGGTCTACAAACTCAATCTAGGCTCAGTAAGTTACACTAGGCCTCACCAAACTCAAGTTAGGCTTAGGAAGTTACACTGGGCCTCATGCCCAGGACTCATGAGACCCAACAAAGATTGCTATCTGTCCTGTTAAATTTGTAAATGGGAAGATAATAATTTGTGGCCAACTTTCATTGTTTTGAGTGATAATTAAATCTTCATTAATTGAAGGTTCCCTCTGGGGAACTGATCCCTAGACTTCCTTCAGATACAAATATCTTTAAATGTATAATTACTCTCTACTAATATAGCATTGCATAATACCTAT
The DNA here is from genome assembly GCA_028555095.1 of Dicrostonyx torquatus. Taxonomy (NCBI): domain Eukaryota; kingdom Metazoa; phylum Chordata; class Mammalia; order Rodentia; family Cricetidae; genus Dicrostonyx; species Dicrostonyx torquatus. The sequence goes on along the minus strand of JAQHUG010000567.1, from coordinate 432,916 downwards.
GTATAGTTTCTTGAATTCGTTAAACCAACTCAGTTATCTATATATAATCAAATGTGAATGCTGTGAAAATATTTTACTCACTGCACAGTTCAGGAAAGATGTAAGAAAGGAAAATGTGTATAATTAAATATAGACTTTTGTCTGATTTGGGTTGAAATTGTAATGGTGAAGCCATGGTTATTCAGTGCTAGGCAGAAATGTACTAAAGTATACGCTCTCAATGTGCTATAACCATACAATGTGGGATCTTAAAAGTTAATATTTTTTTTTATTGTAAATTCAAATTCTGGATTCATGTGAGGGGGAGAGATGACTCATCGGTTAAGAGCACTTGCTGTTCTTGCAGTGGACCTGGGTTCAGTTCCCAGCAAATCAAGGGGGCCCAATGTTTTCTTTTTATCTCCAGAGGCTCCAAACATACACATCGTACACTGATATATGTGCAGACAAAACACTCACATGTAAAGTAAAATTTTAAATAAAATGAAAAGCAGAATTTAGCCTCAGCATGTCTAAGCACTGCTGCACTTTCCACTAAACAGTCCATAAGAATGCCTTTAACTTCCACAGACTTTAATAGATTATGGAGTCTCCCTCCTGTGTTACAAAACTTCTTTCTCTTACCAACCTAGAGTTCTCAAATTTCAAACCTCTTTCTTTCTTTCTTGAAAATTCTTTTCTTCCTCTTCATTTATGGTTCTAGTTTTCAGATGACAGGATTCTATGTCTTCTCAGGTAATCTAAACACCTAATAACAGAAGAAGAAAACTACCTTTGCTCAAGTCTAACGATAAAAGCAGCTATTGGCATTTCGGTCTACAAAAATAAATGAGTACAATTATGTTCTTTAAAGAGTTGCCTCATTCCTGTAAGCCATTAGTATAATCTTTCCTATTATTTCTGCTGACTATGATCCAGAGCACTTGGGAAGCTGTTTGGAAAATGTTGCCGCTAAGAAGGAAAATACAACACACACTAAATCACATGTAATGTATTAGTGTATACAGTCACCCTCACAATATCAATGTAGATGGTAGGATATTAAATGAGAGAGGTTTGCTCTTAAAGGAATTGAAGCTTTCTACCTGAAAATTGGGGCTGGTTGGAGCTCGCTGCCAGAACTGCTAGAAACAATTATATGACAGATCACTAGTCTGGAAAAGATTAACATCTGAAGTTTAGTTTCTCCTGAATGAGTCATGAGTTTTAACCATATCAGAGCATGAAAATGTCTAAGTTCAACCACTGTAAACAGGAACAACTCATGTTTAAGTTATCATTTAAAATTCTAAGCTTTGGCTGGTATAATACAGCAATAGGTAATTCATTTTTTAAGGTAAAATTTTCTATAAAATTTGTGTAAAATAGCAAAATGTTTTGATGGATATTTGTCAGAGTTTTTATTTATCTATATTTATAAAAGTTCATCTAGGTCGTGATTATTTTTATTCATAAGAATGCAAAATAAAATGCGCCTAACTATGGATAATTACATCATTAGTTCATTAGGAACTTTTCTATTGTTGAGGTAAAGAACCTTAAAAAATACAGCCCTTTAAAAGGAGGAATATTTTCAAAGCTCTGATTTGGCAGGAAAATTCAAAGCTTAAAACCATTAGTTGTGTTTGCGATAATATTTCTTATTAATTGCTAAAGAATGCCAAAGATCCTGGTGGTATACATGCAAAACAAGCTGATTAAGAAGCTTAGTATTATTTTTAAATTACTTAATTGCCATTTAATGAGATAGGGAGCTCTGACTTCCATGCTACCTAATAAAATGGTTACTCTGCAAGGAATGAATTGCTGGTTGCATTGACCTTGCAAAGCAAGCTGGGTTTAAAGGAGCTGCATAATATGCATACTTCTATAATGTTGGCATGGGGACCAAATGCTGTATTACTGGAAATGGGCATGTTAGCATTTATATTCCTTTTATAGTTGCTGAAATAATAGCCAGTACATTAAAAAATGTACTGGAAATTCTACTGGGTGCTCTGATTTCAGTCAAACCACACATATGAACATCTCTTAATTGTCAAAATAATTTACAAGAAACTAAAAACCCATTTCATTTGCTTTTCCTCCCTGCCCTTGGGAATCTGTAATTTTGCTTCATTACAACCACTCAACCTTTAGCCTTCATTCACTTCAAAAACATTTTCAGTGTTTTATGTATAATAAAAACAACACCCATGTGCAGCCATGCACAGATCAATTGTATTTATTAACACTACTATCTTCTAGCTTGGCACTAACTAAGGCCAAAGGCAAGAATTTCATAAAATTTGTGCTGTTTATTTTACATGACTGTTTGAAAAATTAAGTATCATTTCCTATTTATCAAAACCAGGAAACGTTTGGAAGCAGGGATCAAGCTAGTGTTTTCTTGACAGTACCATCTAATAAAATCAATTGTCTTGGAAAAAAAGTGGAATTTTATGAAATGCCTCTTGTATTACAAGTCTCTAATCCTTGTTCCCCAATGTCTATTATATGATAAATTTATTATTCAGTCAGAAAAATGTTCTATTTGTATATTCTCATCTATGGTCACATATATGACATCATATATGTTTACATACATGCATTTGAATGGTCAGACCATCATGGTATGCATATATGATCAAACCTCTGTACTTTTAGGTTGCACATTATTAAACAAGAATGAATTGAAAACATTCAGTAAAACATGCAGCTATCCTTAAAATATGGGGGAGGGGGATCAATCCCTGAACTTTACAGAACAACACTATAGCTTTTGCATTATTTTTGTATGTCAACTAGACATACTTTTACACATGAATATGTGTATAAGTAATATATAAACCCTTCACTATTTTATGTAAAAGAAATGAGTATCTATGTGTTTTGGAATCCCTGATTTTTATATAAATGCATATGTGTACATATGTGATTATGTATTTAAATATATGTTTGTCATAGTTTAAATTTTATTTGGTTTATGTTTGACTTGTATTTGCTTCTCTTCCACACATTCATATATTTCATTTTCTCCTTTTATTGCATAGACTACTCTCTTTGATCAAATCACCCTTTTCCAAGATAGGTTTCCTTACTTCTAGGATGATTGACTAATTTTAGGAGCAACACTTTCAGATAATAGTACTCAGATGTTCCTTTTTCACCTATTCTTAGATTATGAAATTTTCATGTAGCTAACAGTCTCTGTGGCTGATCAACAACATATCATGTTCACATAACTACTAGATATTGCCTTAGGTTTGGAAGTGGTATATCAGGACCAGCTTTCCCACCAACTAGCAAAGATATGTTCTCTTTCTATTAAGTTTGTTTAGCTCTTGTGGATTAGACTTGGATGAATGGTGACCATTATGCAAGAAACACTTCACTAAGAATGCTGGAGACGAGAATATATATTAAATATTTTAATACTTTGATAGTGTTTACTGTATTTTAATCATAATAACCTCAATTATCTAACTGTTCCCTAATGTACTTGCTTCCAAACTCACTTAACTATGTGTTGTAATAAAGATCAGGAGTTTGTCTGATTCCAATTTCCAGGTGGGTCTATATATGTTTTTCTTTAGGTTCACCTTATTGCTTAGTTTCTCTAGGATTCTGAGCTATAGGCTCATTGCCCTTTGTTTATGACTAGTATCCACTTATGAGTGAGTACATACCATATTCAGTTTTTAGGTCTGGGTTACCTCACTCAGGATAATGTTTTCTAATTCCATCCATTTACATGCAAAATTGTCATTATTTTTTACTACTAAGTAGTACTAAGTAGTACTCTAATGTGTATATATTCCACACTTTCTTGATCCATTCTTCCATTGAGGGGCACCTAGGTTGTTTCTTGGTTCTGGCTATTACAAATGATACTGCTATGAAGATAGTTGAACAAATGTTTTTATAGTATGATTGAGCATCTTTTGGATATATTCCCAAGAGTGGTATTGCTGGTTGCTGAGGTAGGTTGATTCCCAGTTTTCTGAGAAACTGCCACACTGATTTCCATAGTGGTTGCTCAAGTTTGCATTCCCACCAGCATTAGATGTGTGTTCCCCTTGCTCCACAACCTCTCCAGAAGAAGCTATTATTTGTGTTTTTGATCTTAGTTATTCTGACAGGTGACAGGTATAAGATGGTATCTCAAAGTTGTTTTGATTTGCATTTCCCTGATCACTAAGGAAGTTGAACATGACCTTAAGTATCTTTCAGCCCTTTGGGGTGTGGGAAGTAGAAGGAAAGGTAGCAGGGGGTTGAGTAGAACTTGAGGGAATGGGATAGTCAAGAAGGAGGAAGGACAGATATGAGAGCAAGGAAAGAGATGTCTTGATTGAGGGAGCCATTATGGAATTAGCAAGAAACCTGGCTCTAGAAAAATGCCCAAGAACCCACAGGGATGATGCCATCTAAGATCCTAAGCAATAGAGGAGAAGGTGTCTGAACTGACCTTACCCTGTAGTCAGACTGATGATTATCTAAAATATCACCATAGAATCTTCGTCCAACAACAGATGGGAATAGAGGCAATTACCCACATTGTAGCACTGGACTGAGCTTCCAAGATCCAGTTGAAGAGTGGAAGGAGTGAGAGTATGAGCAAGGAATTCAAGACCATGAGGGGGTCATCCACTGAGACAGTTTGTTTGAGCTAATGGGAGCTCACCAACTCTAACTGGACTGGGAGTGAATGAGCATGGAAACAACCATGCCCCTCTGAAGGGGGTTGACAGTTGGGGCAGACTGGGGGGGCCACTGATAGTGACACTGGGATGTGTCTCTACTTACATATATGGCTTCATGGGATCCTATTCTCTTTGGATGTAAACCTTGCTCAACTTAATGTAGTAGGGATGGCCTTGGACTTTCCACAAGGCAGGGTGCATGGCATTCCATTATGGTTGGAATGGTGAGGGGAGGATCTGTGGAGGGAGAGGAAGGAGAGTGGGAGGAGTGGAGGGACTGAGAATTTGGATTGATATTTTTTTAACTAATAGAAAAAATAAATTCTTCAGGAATAATTAATTAAAAAAATAAAGATCAAGAGTGAATGAAATGGGTTAACACTGGGAAATGCAAAGTATTGGCTGTTTAGGAAAAATAGGCCACAATTTGGGACAAACAAAAAAGTCATAAAAAAAGTTGAAATGTAGAAAGAGTGGGTAGAAATATTTTATGTTTTACTGAGGAAATATGACAGTTCTAGTTGAATACAGAACAGTATTTAAGCCCCTGGGCTGAATGTTTTATAGGGTTCCTGGGTGTTGCCATTTCTTGTACTGTCTTTGCCAAATGATTTGCCCAAGGCAGGTCGTGGGAAAGAAAATAAACCTGTTACGGAGTCTAAGCCAATTTCCCCATCTTTTCTAATTCTACAGTAGGATCCTCTTTGTAAAAAGAAAAAATATATAATTTAATTACATTTACATTCCCTTTTTCCTTTTCTCTTCCAAATCCTCCTGTATAACCTTTCACTTTATAATTAAAAAGAACTAATTATTATTGCAGGAATACAATACATATATGTACGTATTATGTGTTCCTAAATTTAACCTATGCAATCTATATAATGTTACCTGTAGTTATACGTTATGAAATATTAATTTAAGATATACTACATTCATTTATGTTGTGGACTATTTGTTTAATGATGCGAACATGTGTTACCTTCTTTTATATTGTATTTTTTTAACCCTTTAAAGCTGTGTTATTTTGCCTATCTAAATCATCTGATTGATCTACAAAGAGCTGAACTTCCTTTTTGATCTAAGAAAGAGATGAACTGCCAAAAGAAAGGCAAAGAGAGAATTAGACAGGGTTAGCAGGCAGAGCGAATAAATAAGAGGTGAAATGTAGACTAGAGAAAACAGAGACGAGAGGGCTGAGAAAAGGAAAAGGAGAGGAGGATGCCAAGGGTCAGTCAACCAGCCACACAGTCAGCCATGGAGTAAGAAGGAAAGAAAGATACATAGAATAAAGAAAAGTAAAAAGCCCAGAGGTAAAATGTTATTAAAGAGAAATGAGACAATTTAAGTTAGAAAAGCTGGTTAGACACAAGCCAAGCTAAGAGCAGACTCTCGTAAGTAAGAACAAGTCTCTGTGCATTCCTTTGGGAGCTTGGTGACAGGCCTCCAAATAGCAAGGAGAACAACAAAACACCACAGTGTACCTATTTCAGTGTGTTCCGCCCCCGCCTTTTCTTTGCTAAATGTACAGAGTGGTTGTCTTAATATATTTTAATACATGGGTATGAAATTTTATACATATTTATCCAGCATTACAAACTAAAAAATTCATCATCTCTTGTCTCCACCCATCCCATTAATAATCCCATTTCTTCACAATTCTGTGCCTTATATCCAAATAGAACTGCATTTATTGTGGCCATATTCATGATTAAGTCAAACTATGTGCCCAGAAACAAAGGGATGGGTGAAAAAAATGAAATTTGAAGACAGAGTTTTACCCAGCAATTGATAAGAACAAAGTTATCCTGTTTACAAAATGAATGGAACTGTGGTTCATTGTGCAAGGCAAAATAAAGCAATCAGAAAAAGTGATATTGTTGGTGGTTTATCCTGGGTGAAAGTTTTCAAAAAGAAATATTGTATTTAATATAATTATGTCTATGTAACATTTTCTCATTGTTTTTAATTTAATGTGCTACCTCCTTTCCTCTACCATATGCCTTTCCTTCTTTCTGTTTCTACTTCCATTTTATAGCTATTTCCATTGTTCCAAAAGACCCAAGTGAAACTGTTTACAATACCTTTGCTGATGTATGAGCATAGGAGACATCGTTAGTCAATACCAAGCAGAGAATCTCTGGCTTTTGGCTTATAATATTCAAGAGCCACCATGATCATTGCTTCTGTCTTCCATGACTGTTGCTTTTGCATTAAGATTCCTTGCTGTTAGCAACTCCCTACTTCAGAGGTAATCAAATTTAAAATCTTTGGAGTTAAAAAATTACATAAGTAAATTAAATAAAAAAGGAGTTTGTTAAAAATTAACGATAATTGATAACAAACAGCTTTATAATTGTATTCCTTTATTATATATATATGAAGTATTATGGGGTTACATCTGCTCATGCTGAAAACTTAGAAAAACATCTTTCAAAATACCACTGAAATTTAACTGCTTATTAACTGAAATTAAGAATGATGCATAAATGACAATAGGCTTCTTATCATCATGTTCTAAATTACAATCAAAACTTATTATAATTCAGATAGGAAACCTCTTTACCTTATGTATTGTCATCCATGGAAATATTCATTTACATTTAAAGAGTGAACCATAATATCTGCTGTTGGAAAGGTTGACAAAATGTCTATTACCTAAAATTACAGATGACTTCAAACAGCTTACCAACTGCACTAGGTCACAAAGCTCAATATGAAAACTATCAGAACACTTTACTATAAATGGAACTAGAACACAGAGTAAGAGATAATCTATGAGTGTTGTAGTTTGCTGTGGTGGGAAACAAGATCCTATAATTCAATATGATAGGATTGGTAAAAATGTATCATATTCTGTGGCAGGTAATGAAATATATCTTAAAGGGAAATATTTGGGGGAAACAGTAGAAGATATATGGACTATTAACTAAAAATAGAGAAACTTTTAAAGACATTGGATTTTCATGACATTATGACCTGGAATCAATCTCTCTCTCTTTCTCTGTGTGTGTGTGTCTGTCTGTCTTTCTCTCTTAATCAAATTTCAGTGAGTCTTCCCTGAGATTTATTTTTATAAATTTATATTGCAAGTTTTTATAAATATATTTTGATGATTTTTTCCCACTCCCATGTCTGACTAGATCTTCTCTACCTCCTTCTTATAACACCTTTTACTAACTTAAGATGAATAGGAAAGAGTTGGCTTTTCACTATGTGAACATTATTCAACAGTGACAGAATTAAACTCAGGTGTATTATATTGCATTGTTTAATAAAAGAAAGAAGCCTCATATATTACACATAATAAATTTATAAAAGCCTAAAAATTGTGAACTGACTATAGTATTCAGAGGTCAATGTCTCTGGGAGGGGATTAACATTAGATGCAAGCATGGGGATGGAGTTATTCGAATTAAACCCGGTTTAACTTACATATTTAAAACAATGAAGAATGAGAGACAAAGGAAGAGAATATGTATGGGAGACAAAGACAGACACAGGGAATGATGAGACAAAGTTATAGATAGAGAGAGATGAGAGGAGGAGTCAGAGGGAAAGAATAACAAACAAGAGAAGACAGAGGAGGAAGAACAGGAGGAGTGGTGGAGGAGGAGAAAGAGGAAGAAAGAAAAAAGGAGAAGTAACAGGAAGAGAACAAACAGGACAAGTAGGAGTGACAGAAGAAGAAGAAAGAAGGAAAAGAGGAAGGAGGATGACACCTGTGTAAACATCTTGTTTTCATGTGAGTTCAAGAGAAAACTATCTACTTTTATAGTAAGTATTATAAGAATCTGTTAGTAATTATAAATATATAATTGAGTAATGATAAAATAAATCAGTCATTAACAGTAAAGAAATATCAACCTTTAGATAAGCATAGGCCTTCTCTCAAAGTCAACTTCTATATGAGACCAATATTGTTTAATACAATGGATGATATTTTGGTTTGTAGTATATAAATGAATAAACTGAATTTTCTATGTATAATAATTTTAATAGGTCTTATGTATAATGTGAATATATTTATAATATATCTGTTACAATTATAGCTGCATGTATATCTTATAATAAAATTATAATACAGTTCAATTATTCCTTTGTATATTCCTGTCCTTATCAATAGAACACAGAAATGTATCTCCTTTGCTAGTCTCTTGGACAATTTAAGTTAAATGTTGATTTTCATTGTTTTCTAAAATGTATAGAAGAAACTGAAAACAACTTTTGCCAGGGGAATTCAGCTATAGTGACTTAAAAAGGCATCTTGATTGTGAAAGGATAAATTTTTTCCCTTTCTTTTGATGGCTTTTCTATCTGTCTTGGGATCTCCACACAAAGTTTGCAAATGAGCTATTGACTCAGAGCCTAGTTTAAAATGCCATAACAATTTTCCTTAATCCACCTAGTTCTTTCTTTTAGAAGCTCTTGCATTGTTTATAAGTCTCAATTTGTTCTTCTTTCCAGAAAATCCTGTGGGTTTTTTTGGCATCTTTTTATCTGCAGCTTCATTACTCTTATCTTATTATTTGATTTTAGGAGATCTAGCCTATGGTATCATCTTGGGTTTCACCTGCTCTCTATCACCTCTTCTTTGCTTTAACATACCTATTATATAATGTTCTCTGCTAAATATCCCAGTAATTCATATATGTTGTAAGAGCCTACTTGTTCATTTCCCAACCTCCTGGAATCTCAGACATGAAATAACCACACAGAAACTATTAGCATTAGTTTCTTATTGGCTAGCTCTTACATATTTATTTAACCCATCTCCATTAATTTGTGTATCACTGTGAGCCTGTGGCTAACCAGGTAAAGTTCCTACATCTATCTCCTGTAGGCTACATAGCTGCTTTTTGGCTCTGCCTCCTTTCTCCCAGCATTCAGTTTAGTTTCCCTGCCTAACGCTACCCTGCCCTATAAACAGATCAAGGTAGCTTCTTTATTCACCAGTTCTATTCATAACATACAGAGAGGAATTCCATATAACCTCCCCATTTCTGTTTAAATAAAAAGAAAATTTTTAATTTTAACATAGTAAAATTACATATAAATACAGTTATCAAGCAAGAGTTAAAATTATAATATTTATATCTACTTTATCTATTATCATAACTAAGGTAAACTATCACTATAACTATAAATTCTTCAAATCCATCAAAGATTCCAGAAGGATATAATACTACATAAATAACAGGAAGTGCGTTGCTAGCTACTTCCAGATCTCTGGAATTGATGGAGTCATTTTGCTGCCTGGACAGTTACCCAAAGTTATTCTGTAACATTGACACATCCATATTCAGCCTATTGGATCATAGTATTCTGTAGACTTTTCCATGAAGCAGGAAATTTCAAAGACAAGTCTGCCAATATAGGCAATTTGTCAGCCACTTTATTCTATATTCTGCAGATTGGCTGGCAGACTCTTTCATGAAGCAGGAATCCTGAAGGAATGTCTCACCTTTATGCAAGTTCAGCAGTCATTTCTCTATGGGACTGCATATTCAGTTCACACTGCATACTATCAAGTAGTCCAGACAATAGCATTTTCTTGCCTAAATGGCTAGCAAACTCCATGAGGAGCCTTTTCAATGCCCATCATCCTCTTGAAGTATATTGTTGCTGACAGGAGCAAATGTTTCTCATTGTCATGTAAAGTCCTAAGTTCTTAAATATTTGAAATGACATATTCTGTAGCCTTTGGAATGTTTGAAGAATGCCTATTTATCTGAGTACATCTAGATACATTTGTCTTTGTACATCTAGAAAATCTAACTAATATGACTACAAGTTTGACTATTATAGGTTATTTTTCCCTAAACATATATTTCTTAATCATACATTGCATTTTTAAATAAACTATACAGTCACAATACCTTAATCAAAAGCAGAAATATACATATAAAAAGATTGACCCTAAATTTGCATCAATAGGCCAAGATCCATACCAAAGCAAATCTCTATAGCATATCCCCCTTTAAATGTAAAGAAACATTTAAAAACAATATTTGGAAATATCAGTGTAGTTCTCTCCAAACTGCATCCTGCTTTTTGTTGGGCAAAATAATTTTTGGGTGTGTTCCACAGCAAACTTTCAGGGGGTCTTGGTCAATCAAACCACATTACTCTAGAGGAATTCCGCAGGTTCTCATTCTCTATGGAAACTGAAGAAGAACCTCTTTTCCAAAGCAACATATCCTGAGACTCAAATTCTGAAGTCAAGATACCTTTATGTAGGTTTAATTTAGCAACCACATATTGAGCACTAATATGTTGTAAGAGCCTGCTTGTTCATTTCCCAGCCACCCCAAATCTCAGACCCAAAATAAACACACAGAAACTGTATTAATTAAATTACTGCTTGGCCTATTGGCTCTAGTTTATTATTGGCTAGCTCTTACATATTAATTTAACCCATCTTCATTAATCTGTGTATTGCCATGAGCCTATGGCTTACTGGATAATGACCTGGCTTCTGTCTCCAGTGGGGATACATGGTTTCTCTTTGACTCTGCCTCATTTCTTCCAGCATTCAGCTTAGTTTTCCCCACCTAGCTCTACCCTACCCTATCAAGAGGCCTAGACAGTTTCTTTTATCTTTTACAACTAACTTTTTATTATTATTATTATTATTACAAGAAAAATTTACATTTACTCCCCTTGTTCCCAGCCCTCCCACTCCCCCCATGCCACCACCCTCCCCCTGCTCCCTTAAGATGGGGCAGGATATCCTGCCCTCTGGGAAGCCCAAGGCCCTCCCCCCTCCATCTTGGTAGACAGTTTCTTTATTCACCAATGGTATTCACAGCATACAGAGGGGAATCTCACATTACACACACACACACACACACACACACACACACACACACACACACATATATATATATATATATATATATATGCCATTTTACTTTTGGTTGTGGGTCTACCCTTTAATGGCTGAGCCAGCTCTCCAGCCCAATGAGGAAGTCCATGCCCAACACTGACTAGATGGTCAAGCTGCACAGCTCAGAGACCTATTGTAGAACCATACATAACTCGTCCCACTCCCCCAAAAAGGCAATAAAATGATTCCTAATTATATTCTACTCATAAAATCAGGGACCCAATTATTGTCATAGAAGATTCCTCCAGCAGTTGATAGGAGGTGATACAGATACCTAACACCAAACATTAGGCATAGCTCTTGATCCCTGCAGGCATGTTAGGTACGCAGAGATGGTATTGGAGGGATCAAGGTCACCAGGGGAATGTCTCTAACAGAATCAACTAATCAGGGCTCAAAACGGCTCACAGGACTGAAGAGGCAAGCACAAATTCTTATTGAATCTGTACCACACATTCTCCATATAGGCTGTAGATTTTTATCTTGGGTATTGTTTTTTGGGACTTTTAATAATAGGAATGTGAGTGTCTCTGACTCTTTTTCCTACTCTTAGGCCCTTTTCTTCATCCTGGAATGCTTCATTTGTTTTGATATGAAAGTTTGTGCATCTTATTGCATCTTGTTAAGCCTGGTATTATTATATCTTGGTTTTCCAAGTTTGGTTGATATAACTTGGAGGTCTGCTCTTTTCTGAAGAAAACAGAAAAGCAATAGATCTGGGCCAGAGGTGAGATGACAGTGGATTAAGAAGAGGGAATGTAGGGAATGGTGTTGTTGTGAAATATTATGTGAGAGAAGTTAAATATATATATATATATATATATATATATATATATTTCAAAAGAACCAATTGTCTAATTCCTACAAATATGATGTATTTAGTTTCTTGGGTGATTCTTTTTGAAGATGGTTTATTCTCTAATCTCTTGCTAGAGCCCATTTCATAATTTTCATATTTTGTTATATAGTATAGTCTATAATAGTCTTTTTCTGTCTAATAATTATTTCCAAACAAGCAATGTCCATTTTATCAAAAAAGTGTATAAATATGTTAAAAAAGAAATAGAAGAGTTAATAGTTCAGAAATTTGATGCAGAGAAATATATAGTAGAATCCTACATCTTCACATGTTTGGTTTGCCTGGACATTGGCAATTTAGTAGTTTTCTATGATTCAAAGGGAGTTTCTGTGGTGTTAGAGTCTCTTTATTCTACCTTTATTTTTATATCTAACTTTCCTAACTAAGGAATTAATTCTATTTACTCCTCTTGTTTAAAATAGAACCTCTTCAAAACAAAGAAATAAACAAAAAACTTATGATTTAAATGATTAAACACCCAAGAAAAATAACTTAAATTTTATTTACTTAAATTATTGATGTGGGAGTGTTCTCCTATATTTTGTATTACTCTTATTGGTTGAATAAAGAGCTGCCTGGCTTAAAAGATAGGTCAGCCCTTAGATGGGCAGAGTAGACAGAACGGAAGTTCTGAGGAGAAGAAGGAAAGTGAGCCGGACGCCATGAGGCTCCCGTGGGAGATAGAGGTACCGTAGAACCATCCGGTAAGTCACCCACATCGTGGTGACATACAGACTTTTATAATGGGTTAGTTTATGAGGTGAGGGCTAGCCAGGAAAAGGCTAGAGATAATGGGCAAAGCAGTATTTAAATGAATCCAGTTTGTCATGTGGTTATTTCGGGTACAGGCGACCAGCGGTGGCTGGGGAATACAACCTGCACACCTCTCCACCTAATTACAACAGTTTGGCTGCCCAACGTGATTGGCTGACTGCACATAAAACCTGAGGGGGCTTAAAAAGGAAATCTAGATACAGATATAACGTTTAGCACAGCTGGCGGCTTGCCATAGCTCCTTTAAGAGAGATTTCCTGACTCATCAAAGCAACTCTTCAGAGCTGGTTTTGGAACGGGGCTTTCTGGCTGTGCTGCCAGCTCGAAAAGCATTTCACTGGCTTTTGTGGGACTGGATGCTTGTTTGCCTGCTCAGGATCAGGATTAAGGCAGCTGAGACCGTGGCGAATCAGCTCTACTAGAAACTGACAGTTTTGAAATACTAGTTTACAGTCTGTGCTGCCAGCGTGGCCTCTGGCTCTGGCGAGAGACAAACCATTTCGGTGGGGTTTTCTGAGTGGAATGTTGCAGCTTGCTTGCTTGATGGCATTGTGGCCTCGCTGTGTGCCCTGTGTGCCTGGAGCTGCATGGCTCAGGGGCCCATCTGGCTCAGGAAGAGCAGCTTGGCTTGGCTCCAGCTCCACCATGCTGGAATATGCTGATCTTAGGCAGGAGCTGCCTTAATTATCATAACA
>JAQHUG010000567.1:369436-402744 GCA_028555095.1 Dicrostonyx torquatus | reverse complement strand
TTCATGGCCAGGAGTTCACCAGTTAGGTCAGAGTGTTTTGATCTTACCTCAGTCCTGCTCACCTCCATAGCTGTTTTCATGGCCAGAAGTTCACCAGTTAGATCAGAGTTACGTTGTTTCAGGGCCTGAATTTCTGTACTAAAAAATCTGATAGTGTCAAACAGCTTGAAAAACAATGCACAGATTATCATAAAGGCAATAGATGCCCAAATAAGACTAGATGGGGAACACCCAAACATGTCCCAAAAAAAATTCTTAGAATGTATAAATCCTAGGGCTCTGTTGAGTTTCAAATGACAGATTAAAAGTGAAAGGATTTATAGTAGTGGAAGACATGTTACCGCATTTCACCAGTAGATGTCGCAATGGAACAAGGTTTCCGCAAGCTCAGTCCGTGGTGGCGGGACAATTTCTGTCCTCAGACTCTGGAAACACCTCTGCAAAACTCTAAAAATGTCTTGGCAAGGGCCTGAGTTGAGGGCGGAGCCTCAGTCGTAGGTGGGAGCGACAGCAATGACCAGTTCCCAAACCCTGCAATGGGTAAACGCGGGAGTGCGGAGCGGGGAAGGTGCAGAGATCAAAGGGCAGGCAGTCTGCGCCCATGTTGCAAAACCGAAAGCCGGAGCTGGGCGGGGCGCAGGCGCGTGGCTCGGGCGGTGCCGGAAGGCAGCTGCGACCTGGAAGGTTGGGGCCAAAGGGATCCGAAGCCGGGAGCAGCACCGCGGGGCCGTGCGGAAATCAGAACACAAATCCGGAAACGGCTGCACCACAAAAGCCCTGGCGCACGACCGAGCGAGCGAGAGCGGCCGAGCCAGGAGCCCGCGGCGAGCCTAGCAGGGAGGGCGGGGGCCGAGAGAAGCCGCTGGAGAGAAGCCGCAGCGTGGACGCTGAGCAAAGCCAGATCAGGGCGCGGCAGGCCACAGAGACCGGCAAAAAAGTAAAGGGGCGGGCAGAGCGAAACCTGACCACTCGGTTCGGAGGAGCAGAGGCAGGGTCGGGGTGATGCAGGAAATTAAACAGGGCCCCACCCTGGGGAGAAATATAGCCCCACCCGGCTGGGGAGGAGAAATATAGCCCCACCCGGCTGGGGGTTCTTAAAATGCCCCACGTTGGGCGCCAAGTGTGACAGGACACACGGGTTTATTAAAGACCAAAATACACACAGATTACAATACCCAATAGACCTCCTCCGTGGAAGTATGCAGGTCGGCGATCCGCGCAGAGAGAGAGCTTGTCCCATCTGGGTCGCCATTTTATACCTCTCCTGGGACCTGGTGGTTCATCCCCATTAATTAATTGAGGGGTGGCAGGGGGTTTGTTGACAAGCCAAAATGGTGAAGACCACACCCCTTCATAAATTCCCCAATTAAAAAATGGGGTAATGATCTGAAGAGAGAATTCTCAACAGAAGTTTGAATCTCCAAAAGATACTTAAGGTCAAGTTCAACTTCTTTAGAGATCAGGGAAATGCAAATCAAAACAACTTTAAGATACCATCTTACACCTGTCAGAATGGCTAAAATCAAATACACCAATGATAGCCTATGCTGGAGAGGATGTGGAGTAAGGGGATCACTCCTCCATTGCTGGCGGGAATGCAAACTCGTGCAAACACTTGGAAATCAGTTTGGCGATTTCTCAGGAAATTGGGAATCAATGTACGTCATGATCCAGCAATACCAATCTTGGGAATATACCCAAGAGATGCCCAATCAAACTACACAAAGCATTTGTGCAACTATGTTCATAGCAGCATTATTTGTAATAGCCAGAACCTGGAAACAACCTAGGTGCCCCTCAATGGAAGAATGGATCAAGAAAGTGTGGAATATATACACATTAGAATACTACTCAGTGGTAAAACAAACAATGACATCTTGAATTTTGCATGCAAATGGTTGGAAATAGAAAACACTATCCTTACTGGGATAACCCAGACCCAAAAAGATGAGTATGGCTTGTTCTCACTCATTAGTGGACTCTAGACCTAAACAAAGGACATTATGCTTATAGATCATAAGCCTAGAGAATCTAAATAGCAAGGTGAACACAAAGAAAAACATTTATAGATCCTCCTGGAAATTGGAAGAAAACAAGATTCCCAGGCAAAAGTTGAAAGCTTTGGTTGGGGCTAGGCGAGAGGGCAGAGGTGGGAGGTAGGGAAAGTGGAGAAGGGGAGGGAAAAGTAAGAGGGGAAGGGCTGGGGAAAGCTGGGAGCAGAGGGAGTGTGGAGATGGAGGAAGGGTGTTTATTGGAGAAGGGAATAAAGTATCTACATTATGGTAGTTATTATAGGATTGGCAAGATACTTGGCTCCAGAGGCGTTTCCCAGATGTCCACGGGGATGTCCCCAGCTAGGTATTTGGGCAGCAGAGGAGAAGGTGCCTTAACTAGCCTTGTCCCATATTCATATTGATGAATATCTTGATATTCACCATAGAAATCTCATCCGATGGATGGAGATAGAGACAGAGACCCACATTCCCATCAGAACAATGGACTGAGCTCCCAAGTTCAAGTTGAAGAGCAGAACGGGGGAGAAGATGAGTAAAGAAGTCAGGACCACGAGGTCCACCCACTGAGACAGTGTGCCTGATCTAATGGAGCTCACCAAATCTTCCTTCCAGCTGTGTTTGATTCAGCAGAAACTCATATAAGTCAGTGCCTCGTCTATGCAGGATCTTCTTGACTGACATATCACAAATTTATATCTGATATAAAGAGTTGATATTAGTAGGAAACTATAAGTAGAGGAGATAGTATTTTACCAGAAATGATAAAAATTTATAAGGTTATGTGATATATCAAAACGGGAATTGCCATAGAGTGATTACTGGAGTTATTCTGGCTATACTACATTATCATGTGATTGCATCATTTTTCTTTAATTGGATTTTATATATAGTGGAACAACTAATGGATTGATACAAATCAAAATGATAATATTTGGAGTGATAAAAATATAAAGCTCATTTTCATTTCAAGAAAAGTTAAGGATGGTCTATTTATCAGTTTCATTGCTAACTATTTTCTAAAAGTTAAGTGTCACCTTCATAAACAATGAAGTATAGAAGGAAAGACACATCTAAAATTTTGATAGTATGAAGAGTTGAAAGTACAACAGAAATCTATTCATTATAAAAAATTTAATAATTTTAATTGCTTCTAAATTAGTCCTTGGGTCTTAGACTTAATCAAAGTATAAAAATTATTTGTTTATTATAACCATTCTTAATTTAGCAAAATTCAATAGCATATTAAAAGTGAGTTTTTGTATTCACATTTTCATTCTATAATAGGAAAAATTTTAAAGCCCAGAACTTGAATGAATACATAAACTTAATAATAGTTTTTGGATACAAAGTGTCATGAGGAATTGGTGAGATACACCAAGAATTATCAGCGAGATTTACAAAGCTTCAAGTGGCAAAGTCAAATATAATTGGCAGGTTGCTGAAGAGTCCTGGATAGATTATTATCTAAAGTATAATTTGAAATATAAAGAGAGGATAAATTTTCCAAAAATGATTGGGAGACTAAGCTATGTAAGGGAGAAGCAGGAAAAAACTTGAGAGCATAAATCCAGAGAGAGCTGTGGGTGTTCACAGCAAGAGGAAGAACTAAGTGAGAGAAATACCCAGGAGGTGAGGTGTCTGGCTCAGAACTAAAATCCACACACCTGTGAGTTCTCAGACACAACCAGAGGCAATTAAAATGGACTTATCTGGCAGGCCTCATGAGGAAAGCTGCCTTCTCTACAGTGGAATGAACAGCAGTGAAGGTCGCAGGGCCCTGGCTGACCAAATCTTTTAACCACTCCTTGCTCCTTGTCAGATTCCTCTATTTCAGTGCTAGAGGATGGCATTGGGTTCAGACTTTTCTCAGCCCCTTTTCTTAGGTCAGGGAGGAAACTGAAGGCACTTTTATGTTGGGGATTCAGTACCCCAGTGTCTTTTTATTTCCTTAGTCTTACAGGTAAATAGTTGCAAAATGAAATTGTGTGTTTTAAGCATGTAATATGCTAATCAGAGATATAAATGCATTCATTGTAAAATTTTCACAATCAAGTCAAACCTCCACCTATCCAAATTTTCACAATTTTTGATTGTTTGATTATATGGTGAGATGCTTATGGCAATAAATAAAATCTTAGTTATATTGTATAAAATTTCATATTCTAGAGTGTTCTCTGTTTGGAACATGGCTCTTACTATTCATGCCATGCTCAGTTCATGAGTTCATCAAGTGCAGGTATTTCAATATGGATATTATATACAGTGTGATGCAGCTGTGCATATTAGATGACCTTCCCCTTCTGCAGTGGCTGGGAAATGGGCTAGAGTGAGAGCTGCAAATTCCTTTGATTAAGCCTCTTGGCTATATTACCATGGGAATTGCTTTAAAAAACAATTGAGTATGGTGATATATAGAAACCAATATTTCCCAGCTCTGTTCAGCTTCTAAAAAAAGAGACTACAAAAGAATAAAGAGGTAACATATAGTTCTGCCTGTAAACACATTTTGCTGAAGAAACTGGCATTTAAATTAGAGAATGCGTATGATGGGTCACTGTATCCATGATTTTTATGCAAGGAAGGCAAATTTTTCTAATTGATACTCAGAGAATGAAAATTATCTCTCCTCCTCTTTGTCCTTCTTCTGCTTCCTTCTCCTCTTCCTCTTTCTTCCTCTTGTCTCACTACTCCCTCTCTCCAACTCCCTCTCCCTCTCCCCTTTCCACATGTCACTTGTCTTTCGGTGCTGTCTTTCTTTGGGACTCGACCATTTCCCAGTGAACCCTCTGGATCTTTCTTGTCTTTGTCCTGGGATTGAGAGGTACTCTACTGGCTCCCCTGATTCTGAATAGTTTGAATGTGATCTAAAGTCTGCTTCTGACATTCTTGGCTCCTAGCTACCAGGCAGAATATGATGCAATTTCTCAGTTTCTCAAACTTTATAAGACACTTCCAATAATAAAGCTACTTTAGTACTTCTATATCTATTTTACTTCAGTCTATTTATCATCTATGTCTGTTTATCTACCTATCTATCTATCTATCTATCATCTATCTAATGTATCTACTTCTCTACTTCCTATGATCTATCACCTCACTCATCTATAATATTTTTGTAGTCTTCTAGGTCTTTTCTCTTAAAAGCCTTAGAAGATAGAGTATCAATCGACATAGGCAGTATAGAGTTGGAGCTAAAATAAATCCTGTAAGCAGTGACATATGTCAATTCTTGAGACTTTATCAGTGACTATGTGTAAACAAGAAGAACTTGGCAGTGTCTGGAAGGAGAATAAATAATGTCCATCCACTGATGATGTGAGGTCATGGTAAGTCATCAAAATCAAGACTGAGGTTAAGATTAATTTATTGATTAGATGTGTTTTCTACTTGTTTAGTCAGTAACAATGTCACAATGAAATGAAAATTTGAGGGTAGGTAATTTTAGTTTGAAGAGGAACTTGTGGAACAACCAAATGAAAGATGGGAAAAGAAAACAAAATAAAATATAAGCAACTGAGACAAGAAAGAATGGAAGAATAGAAGAGTGAATAAGATAGTGCTGTCATTTTCTCCTAATCAGTGATATTGAAAATTATTTCAATTTTCTTTTTTCCCTAACGTAGTGACATGAATCCATGTAGAAGCCCATAGAAGTAGATCCATTTTACTTTGACCTAAAGTGAGAGAGTTCAGACCTATTCTTGATCCTTCAAGGTTATATGAAAGGAGGTTTGACCCAAGGTGCAACTACTGACCGAATGTTTTGACCTAGGATGTGGTTAATTCATTCCTTGGGTATTGAGAAGGTAATTATTTGTTTGTTATTTATATCTTGGTTAAAAAGAAAAAAGCCTCTCAGCATCCCCCTCCTCTTTGGATTGCGGTATACAAAGCCTATGAGAAACACACACGGGGAACCTCGGTATTTACTAGATACCCTCCTAACTCTACCAGTTGTCTCTTTCTTAGTCCTCATGCTCCCCTCCAAGCATGGACAAATAAGTCAGGCCACACCTGGCTGATGTTGTCACCCAGACTTAGAACACTACAAATCCTCCAGAAGCCAACTCCAATGTCAAGACATTTGACATGCATCTGACTCACATCTTTGAAAATTAAAGGATCTGCAGTTGGTATAGCACTTGTAGGCTCATCAGTAGTCACACATCAGATTAACAAGAGAGTGTACATGGGAAAGTATTTATGTACACAGGGACCCCCAAAAATGGCTAATATGCCTTTCTTCTCTATAATGCCACAAAACGTTTAGGAAGCAGAGAGGATATTTAATATATTAAATTTATAACATTTTATTTATAGAATTTTTCCATCCAAAGCAGTATAAAATAAATTTCCATTGCTTATGAATATTTCATTATCAAAAATTATACCATATGAGAATAGAGTAAGAATTTTGCTATTTTTGTTTACATCTTATCTACAAACATACATAATTATAAAATAATGTATGTAACACAATATACTAACAAATAATATAATTTAAATCTTTTTATCTCTCATTTCATTATTTGTAACTAATGTTAGTCTGTGGTTAACCATTAATAAGTTTTCTGTCTGCATTTATGTATAGATTTATTCCCTGTAACTTTTGCACACAAAATGTTATATGTTATAAATCTCATATATGTTTTGCCAAAATGACATATTTTGGAAATCATGTGCCATAATTATCTGTAAGATTATAACAGATAATTTCAGTGTCTTAGTTTTTAATTTCAAAAAGTGTTTTAATGTGTTGTGTGTGTGTTTGTGTATGTTAGGAGTGTGACATATATATTCTGTGACATATGTACAAGAGATGATCTGTAGGAATTTGTTTTCTCCTTCCAAAGTAAGATCCAGGTATCAAAATCAGTTCTGAGATTTTCAGGGAAAATGTGTGCACTACTAAATCATCTCATGACCCTATACTTCTAAATGTTGACTCACAATTTTTAAAAAGTGTTGTTATTTCTAAAGATTTAGACATGTGTTTCTGAGTAGCATTTTTTCTTTTCAACACCACCCCAAATAAAAACAAAAGAAAAGAAAAAGAAAGATGTATCTGTTTGTATTGTACTGTAATAAGAAGAAATAGTAACTGAGAGATAGTTTTATAAGATTGAAGCTGTGCAATCTTGGTAAGACATCTCGAAGATATCTCAGATCTATAGAAAAGAGACTATTGACTGTACACACAAATATTATTAGATTGAACTACTGCAACTATTAGTTATTGTAGACATCATAAGAGTGGTAAAAAAGTGAGCATTGAAGGAACAAAGCAGTATTTCAGGTAATAGAGAAAATCATGAGAAAATACCATAATGGAGCGTCCATGAATTGTCTTTAATTTGGAGAAACATGATGAGGAGCTTGCTTGTATTTTATTGGTGAAGAAAAGGGCATTATTTCCTTAGCCATCTATATTTCTTACTTGAATCATTCAATTGCTGTTGATTGCAAATAGCAAAATGTTGGAAAGAGTATGGAAGGGACAACCTTGAGGTAAGAAAAAAAGGATATTGTTTCCTCTAGTCAACAAGGATAGTTGATTATGTAAAATATAGACTACTGAGAAGTGAACTATTGAATAGAGATTGAAGCTTTGTTATTGCTCTGGGTAGGAAATATACAAATTGTTAATCATTTCATGTGGGAGTCCCCTCTATATTTTATGAATGTTTTCTTACTATTGGTTAATAAAGAATATGTTTAGCAAGACAGAATAGAATTAGGTGGGAAGACTAAACTGAATACTGGGAGAGAGAATGCAGAGTCAGAGAGATACACCACGTAGCTGTTGAAGAAGACAGACTTATCAGTAGGCTACAGCCTCCTGGTGATACATTGATTAATAGAAATGGGTTAATTTAAGATGTAAGAGATAGTTAATAAGAAGTTGGAGCTAACCGGCCAGGTAGTGTGATAAGTTAATAAAGTTTCATGTGAATATCATGTCTGGGTGGCCAGGAAATGAATGAGCAGTCTCCATTTATAATCATTAAGAAACATATTTTGTTAAAATTATGTAACTTAGTAAGTTGATGCTGCTACTACAAAAGTGCTAAGTTTCTTAAGCTATAAATTTATGTCTCACAGTTCTGAAGGTTGTGGAAATGGCTATTAAGTGCTGGCATAGAAAAGGCTGAATTACTGAGTTTTTCGATGGTATATTCTTTTTGTGTCTTCACAGGACTGAAAAAGTAAGCTAGATTTTGCCTCTTTGTTTGAAGAATAACCATGCTATTATTAAAGTTTCAGTCTCTTAACATATCCTGAAGACAATTATCTCACAAGTAATACACCCCCTTATGAACACAGTGGGACTTGAAGCCACAATATATAAATTTTGGAGAGACACAAATATTCATGTTTTATTGTAATAACCAGAGGCAGAATGACTTAATCAGAAAGGGATATAAAAGAAAAAAAACAACTTAGCATTTCTTGATATATTCTATTACATAATTCTCAGAATGCAATAAACTTTCCTATAGAGAACCAGGTACCTAGCATAAATCTGGCATGGTTTTAACCCATTATTTTTGCTATGGAATAAGCCTTATATATATTGTGAAAATGTATTAATTTCATTGCTTAATAAAGAAGCTGAGTCTGTAGTTGAACAGGATAAGGTTAGGCAGGAGAGCCAAACTGAGAATACTGGAAGGTAAATGGGTGGAGTCTGGAGTGTCAGAGAGCAGAGAGAAGCATGTTGGGCATGCCATCCTGAGAAAAGGTACCATGTTACACAGGAAAACAAAGATAATGAATATGGGTTAATTTAAAAATAAGAGTTAGCTAGTAATAAGCCTGAGCTATTGGCTAAACATTTATAATTAATACTAACCCTCTATGTTGGTTATTTGGGAATAGGCCACTGGGATAGAAACTTCTGCCTCCAATATTTAACTTTATAATGTCTATTGTTTCGGGAAAATAGAAAGATATAACTGATATTTTACTCTGCCATCTTAAATATAGAACCTTTAAGGGGTTTCTGACTATCACTTAAGTCAGCTAAAGCAGACTGCAATTTCACAGCATGTCATGCAATCATATTGATGTTAAACCATTACACAGAAAATTTAATAAATATTTAAATCTTAAATCTATTTTATAACATTTTATTGTTGGGATGTTACTGAAACTGAACTCTTAGAAGCTGTCCTGCTTATTACTAAATTTGTGGTTTTCCTTTTTTTCAGTAATTCTCATTCTTCTGTGAAACACTATCATTCTTTTACTTAGTACTTTAAGACACATGAATTCTGTGCAATAAATTTGTCTCATTAAGGAACTGCTGATGTATACTATGGTGTGCAATGGTAATTCCCACAAGGTGACATTATTATAATAAAATAATGAAAGGATGGGACATATTAAACATATTTATTGATGATCATGCTTCATTCATTGATTTCTCAAGTCAGCTGTGGTATGTCAATAGCTATTTTCTGACTTTAGATAAAAAGAAAACATATAAGTTAAGAAAGTGATTTAATTTATTTTCTTAAATATATGTATATATCTATATACACACATACACTTTGAGTCTATCCCCTCATCAAATTCAGCTGGACCGAGACTGAATGAGCAAATGTCCTAACTGGACTCTATGAATGTGACTGCCAGAGGGGACTGACTGAGAGACCAACGATGATGGCACTGGGACCTATCTCTTCTACATGTATTGGCTATTTGGGAACCTATTCTATATGAATGCACATCTTCTTAGACTGAGATGGAGGGGGGAGGGCCCTGGGCTCCCCATAGGACAGGGTAACCTGCACCATCTTAAGGAAGCAGGGGGAGGGCAGGGGGGTAGTGGGGGAGCGGGAGGGCCGGGAACAAGGGGAGTAAATGTAAACTTTGCTTTTAACAAAAATAAATGAATAAATTAAAAAAAACAAATAAAAAAATGATTCTTTTTATCATTCTGAATCACCACTATTTCTTAATAAATATAAAATGAGAAAATATGAATCTTATTTGCAAATAATATAAAGTCTTAACCCAATCAATATTCAAAATTTTCAAAATTTATTGAAAAGAAAGATAATATAAAACAAAGGCAATAGATTTATGCTTATAGATCAATAACAATGGTTTTGACTACTTTTTTTCACAAATTCTCTTCACAGAAAATATGAATAGTCATACAAGATATGTAGTATTGTGGAATATTATTTTAAGGTATGCTACATTTGTTTATGATGTGGAACATTTATTTAATGATGCAACACTGTTTTACATTCTTTTATTATACATTTATTTAACTCTTTGAAGCTGTGTTACCTTGCCTGTCTAAAACACCTGATAGATCGAATAAAGAACTGAATGACCAACAGGAGAAAGGACAGGCAGGGCTGGCAGAGGAGCAAATAAATAGGAGAGAAAGAAAAAGAGAAGGATCAAGGCACAGGAGAAGAAAAGGGGCCAGTTACCTAACCACACAGCCATCCAATGTACAAGACTAAAATTGAGATATACAGAAATAAGAAAAGGGCTCCTAACCAGACTTCTTTTTTCTTATTTCTGTATATCTCAATTTTAGTCTTGTACATTGGATGGCTGTGTGGTTAGGTAACTGGCCCCTATCTCTTCTGCATGTATTGGCTTTTTGGGAACTTATTCTATATGGATGCACATCTTTTTAGACCGAGATGGAGGGGAGAGGGCCTTGGGCTTCCCATAGGGCAGGGTATCCTGCCCCATCTTAAGAAGTCTGAGGAGGAAATGGTAGACTGGATAATTTTAGTTAAGAAAAGCTAACTGGCGGCAAGCTAAGTTAAGCCCAAGCATTTAAAAGTAATAATAAGTGTTCATGTGTATTTGTTTGGGATCTTTGTAACGGGCCCCTCCAAAGAGTAATGACAACCAGCAACAGTATAGTACATGGGTATGTGTAAATTCTACAATTAATTATATTGAAAAATTTTAGAAAGATAGTGAGAATGTTTTCAACGTCATTTGATGTTTTTGAAATAGAAAATATGACATAAACAAAGTTTTAGTTTATGTCAAACAAGGTGTTGGTTGACATATAGATATAATTCCATTCCATTTGAAATGAACAGACTTTGTATTTTTAAAACTAATTATTCCATAAAGTAAGAAATATGTAATTTTTGATTACAGTTTCCCTTCCTTTCTGTATTCCCAGTCCTTACCCCAAGTCACCAATGCCTACCCACCCTATACTCCATCCTCATTTAGAGTCAGAAAAAAAGCATGTCTCCCATGGATATCAACAAAATATAACATAACAAGTTGTAGTATGACTAAGCACCTTGCACTGTATTAAGGGGCAAGGCAACCCAGTACAAGAAATATGTTCTAAAAGCCAGTGTAATGTTAGACACAAGAAGCAAGGGTAGAATGTAAAGAAAAGATAAAGATTAAAAGTACAGTAAATCTGTGAAATGTCAGATTCGAGGGAAGAGTTATTAGGCATACCATTTCAGAAATCATATATTGGAATAGAAGGTAATTGCGTGAAAATGGTTTTGCTTTGATTCAATGAAACAATTTGTCTATAAGTCATCTACATTTACATGGAAATTCGCTGAATGATAGAATGTGATTGGAAATTAGTATGTAAATAGCAAAGATGACTCCTGAGATATGATCCCTGATGCTGATGGCTGGCTTAAAAAACATATGTGCACATATATGCACAGGTACTTGCACATATGTGTAATCACACACAAACACACATACATACACACAAAAGAGAGAAGAGATAAAAGCCTAAGCATAGATATTAGGTACTTCACACACACAAATAAATATGTAAATAAAGATCATATTTTTAAAGAAAACAAACTAAAAGTCACACTAAATGAACAAACTAATATGTATATACGTAAGTAAAACTTATTACTTATTATACACAAAGGATATTAAAGATCTTAATATATAAAATAGGCTTGTAATGCATTCATAGTGAACATATAGGCAGAAATTTAGTGTAGTTGATTATGAAATGATTATATAAAACTAAGAGGACATAGATCATAAAGGATATATTGTTGAATTTAACTGTGATATTTATCTTTAGAGAAATTTCTAGAAAGTAGCAAATCTTTTCACAAAATTAAACAGAAATCTTTCCTAGTCTTAAATATGAAATGTTCAACTCTTGTATACGTTTTTGTTTCTATATTTCCCCTCTGCTACTGGCACTATTTGGGAGAATTGTGGAAAAATTGAGGCAGATATGAAAAATCAGATTCCTCAGATACTGTAAATGAGAATGTAAAGGTTTATCCCATGATGAGCAATTTGGATCTGTCTCTAAAAGTTGAAGATATACTTAAGCAGAAAAGGTGCACATGTCTGTGTAACTTAGAAAAACTTAAGATCATATGATAAGGCTGATGGATCATAGTTTCTCTGACAATATGTATTAAGCAAAGGCTTGGAAATAGTAGAAAAATATAAGTGGCTTAAAATAGATGTATAAAATATGTATGATGAAATTCTAACATTTTTAAGAACTAATATGTTCCCATACAATGTCTAGAAGGTAAATGTGTGAATTCAGCTGTGGTTCTCTTGATTTCAGTAGGTTCAGGTCAAAGATAGACTGAAGTTCTGGGCAGAACATGAGAGACAAGGATTATATGACACCTGTAATGATTTCTATTGTCCTAGCCTTAGTAATGAACAATTAGGGTTCTCAATATTTTTGGAAATTCGCTTGTTATATATTTTAGCCAACAAAACAGCCTGTATTTCCTTTGATTCCCAAATAAAAATATATAACAACAGTAAATTAGTGTGTTACTATAGTGAAAAAATGTTAAAGTGGTAATCATTTTCACTTATAATTACAACAAAGTATTAGACTGTATTGCTGGTCATCATTTCAAGTGCTTCTACATTGAAAAATACATTGCTATGAAGATGGACATTGTCTATTGTTTTTAGATTTCCTCCACCATGTAGTTTGCTCTAAATTCTGAAAGGAATGTGTACTGGCAAAGTTTTCTCTATTTATTGGTGTTTTCTAGCTTTCTGATATTTAAAAAAAGTATAAACAATACACTTATATTCTGTTTTCTGACCTGTAGTGACAAGATAAATAATTGTTATTTTAAATAATGCACATATATGACTTAATGATTATCATTGAAGTTATCAAGTAATATTTTAGTCATATCTCCTTTAATTTTATGATTATTTTATGATCCTGAAATTATATCTGTGCTCTTATTAATGTTATATATTGATATTTCATCTTACCCAGTGAAGAGCACACCAATTGGTTGTCTAGTGCATAAAATTAATCCATGAAATTATATATAGAATATAATTGCATATATAGAGCATGTTATATTTCATAATATAAAAGCATGCATCCAAAAATAATTAGTGAAAAAGAGAGCCCATGTATTTGACATGGACAGTGGAAAGGGGTATGTTGTAATTGTATTACAATCTGAAACACAAGACATGAATAAAATAAATAAATTTGCATAGCCATACATTAGTTATGAAAATGAGAGTGGTAAGGAGTCATACAAAACTAACACAAGTATTCAAAGCACATTTTTATCATTCTCAATTAACAATGATATTTTCATAACCAGGTCGATAGACAGACAGAGAAGAAAGTGAGAAAAACAAAATGAAAATCAATAGACTGGAACACACAATTGAAGAAAATTCCTTTAGAGTTGCTTTTTTCTTTTTGGCTTATAATATTTTTTATTTACACCATGTTATATTTTATTTATTTAAAAAGAAAACAAACTAACCTTTTAATTTCACATATCAATCCCAATTCGGCTGTGGGAACACCTTCAGCCAATAGCCTTTAAGATACCAGTCCCCGTGGGCAAAGTTTCTTATACTATAAATGCAACCATAAAGCTTGTGAAGTCTCTCTCCTGGCTGCTGAATTTGGTTCCTGTTCCCTGTTTGTGCAGAGGATTCTGATCTGTGAGTCTATCCCTAAATAAATAGCCTTTATTATACTCAATTCTGAGTTAGTGTGGGATTACTTTATAGCATCCATCTTCATCTGGCACCAATGTGAATTCCACCACCTTCCCTACTGGGATAGGCCTAAAAGGCCCAAAAAGTCCAAGGCCCAGAAGGTCTCCTACCCCTGCCCTCCCAGTTTCATTTCACCTACTAAATGTTTTTTTGCCAAAACCACCACAATGGTGCTACTGCATGGCAACTTGTCAATTTCCCAGGCTCGTGCATGCTTCCCCCCTCCCCTTTCTCTTCCCCTGCCCCATGTCAATTTGTGCATCTTGTTTTGTGTTACCTGCTTGTGAGCTCTAGGCTCCTTGATATTCTGAACACTAAAAAACTCAGTATATGTACAGAGTTAATTTAATTGTTCTAAATTTGTCAAACAAAGCATATTTGTCAGAATTTAACCAGGCACCAATGCTAGAAACCAAAGCAACACAGGACTGTTCTTGCTGCCACTGGTCACGTCTCACTGCCATGTGGCTGCAACTGTGACATCTGCTGGCCAATAAAAATTGTTAGTCCTGCAACAATTCATTGAAATCTAATGGAGACAAGTAAATTAATAAATTTGAAACTTATATGATGAAGACATTATTCAGTAAAATAGTATTCTTTTTTATACTATAGATGCAATTCTGAAAGGCTAATATGGTTTTTCTGATACATCCACTTATTGAATATTGGGACTTACCTTTGTTTTTCATGTTATATCCTTAAGAAAATGGTTTAATAACAGAACCAAGAATCAAGCACTTTTAGAAATACTGCTGTCTTTACAGACTCATAATGAACAGCTAGCTGACAATATTTATACCATTGAAAATCAAAAGTTAGCTAAAAATATTAAAACAATCGAAAAGCATAACATTAATTTCACCAACAAAATTCAATCCATGTCAAAGGGTACTGAGAAATTATCTAAAAGAATTCATACTGTTGAGATTGACAATCAAAATCCTTTAAAAAGATATTACAGGTTAGCAGATAGAGTATCTCTCCAGGAAGGCAATCTGCATGCTATTCAAATAATGTCCAAGGATGAGATGTTATTTTTAAAGGAAAAACTTCATATCTTGGAATCACATGTGCAGAATGAGGACAAGAGACTGGGTGAGTCAATGATATTGCTAGAAATATATACAGAACAAGAGATTCAGGCTTTACAAAAGTCAGTAGTAAAAAGATTTGAAATGATTAAGGAAATTATTAGAGCTAATGAACAGGGAGAGAAGGTACAAACACAGGACTTAAAATTTTCAGTATGTGTCAGAATGAGAGATGACTTGCCCAGGGTTTTTGCTTCCTACCCTGTAATCACCTCTGTAAAAGCCTCAAGTTCTAAATGTTCAAAAGGATCCAAAGAATGTAGATGGAAACCTATAGTTATGAATGATCTCAAAGAAATTTTAAAAAGCCATAGATTCTTATGGCTTTTCATTCACCGTTTGTTTGGGAGGTGGTAAAGACATGGGCTTCCAACAACAAGGTTTCCCACAATATTGCCTTCAATTAGTTTCCATGGTCCTGGAAGATAGGCCACAACTACTGTGGAAATGCTACTGGTGAAAAAAGGCAAAAAAATTCGAACAACAGGGAAAAGCAAAAGGATTTGATGCTTCTCAAGACCAAATTCTTAGTGAGGGCACTTATGCTGATCAATGGGATCAAGCTCAAGGCTGAATAAGTAATCACACATTTATTAGACATTATAGCCATCATGGATATACCTGCAATAATTAAGACAGATTATGGTCCAGCATATGTCTCTAAGAGGATGAAACAAGTTTTTGCTTATTATAATATAAAGCTTATTACAGATATATCCAGTATTCCTACAGGTCAGGTAGTTAGAAAAACAAAAATGAACTATAAATGATATGTTAAACAAACACAAAGTGATGGAAAATACTCCCAGAAGTAGATTACATAATTCTTTATGTTATGTTGAATTTTCTTAACGCTAATTGGGAAAGGAGCAATGACACCAGAAAGACATTGGATAATAGACAATGCTCAATTAAATCAGCTGGTGTATTTCAAGGATGTGTTGTCCTCAGAATGAAAAACCAGGACATATGCTACACTGGGAAAGAGGTTCTGCTCTTGTTTCCACAAGGAAAAAAGAAGCTATGGATACCATTAAAATTAATAAAGATTCTGTTTGATAATGAGAAACCTCTTGAGAAGAAATTTCAGTTCATCTTAATGTAAATATCTTATTCCCTTCTCCAATATACACCCTTACTCCACATCCTCTCCAGCATAGGTTATCGTTGGGTGTTTTTGATTTTAGCCATTCTGACAGGTGTAAGATGGTATCTCAAAGTTGGAGTCATTTTAGGATTTGCAAGAGACTTGTCTTTAGAGGGGATCCCAGGTGTCCATAGGGATATCCCCACCTAGGTACTTAGGCAGCAGATGAGAGGGTGCCTGAACTGGCCTTGTCACATAGGTACATTGATCAATATCTTGATCATCACCATAGAAATTTCACCCGATAGATGGAGACAGAGTCAGAGACCTACATCCACATCAGAACAAAGGACTGGGCTCCCAAGGTGCAGTGGAAGAGCAGAAGGTGGGAGAAGATGAGCAAGGAAGTCAGGACCACGAGGGACTGGCTCATTAACTGAGACAATGTGCCTGATCTATTGGGAACTCATCAAATCCAGCTGGACCAGGGCTGAATGAGCATATTACCAAATCGGAATCTCTGAATGTGGCTGCCAATGGGGGCTGACTGAGAAGCCAATGATAATGGCACGGGGACATATCTCTTCTGCATGTATTGGCTTTTTTTTTTTTTGAGAACCTAGTCTATATGGATACACACCTTCCTAGGCCTGGATGGAGGGGGGAGGGCCTTGGGCTTCCCACAGGGCAGGATACCCTGCCCCCTCTTTAGGAAGCAGGGGGGGAGGTGGGGTAGTGGGGGAGCGGGAGGGCCGGGGACAAGGGGAGTAATTGTAAATCTCTCTTTTATCAATAAAAAAAAGAAATTTCAGTTCATCCACAGAGATGACAGTCATATAGTAATTAAGGAAACCTTGTAAGGGTTGGAGCAGAGTTCTGTTCTTGTTTTTGAACGAAAATATTCATCTTAAAAAAGTTGAAAGACCTTGGACATCTAGAAGTCTAAAGAAGATATGTAACTGTCCAGAAAGTATCACCAAGTAAAGTGAAATATCATTTATGATGCCGTATCATATGCATGGTAATGTTTGATTACCTGAACATTAATCATTTGATTACCTGAAACATTACTTAAACATCAAAGCTGGCTTTGGAGTTGGAAAATAGCTATTCTTCTCTAAATCCTAGTACGTTGTTAAAAGAAAAATTCAGAGTTGCTGACTCATGTTAGGAGCCATCTTGTATGGGACAAAAATAAGAAAGAATTTGGGGAAAATTTTCTTTTCTTCATGCCTATTTTTGTCTCTATCATAACTTTCATTGAATATATGTCTACATAAATAATGTTTATGTTTTCCACAATGAACAATTAATTTTCCATCTATAATCTTTAAAGTTTCCAGCAAGAAGATGGGGTGCCTCAATAATGATCTCACCTGGTTAATATGGCATCTTGATATTGATAGTGCTTCTTTAAGACTGGTTTTGGGCACTAGCTGCTAAACATGATTTCAAGTTTCTTAGCTGAAATGGTGTACCGTCTTTTAACATACTGGCCAAAACTTCAAATAGGAACCTCAGAAAAACCCTATTGACTACTCAGAGACAATTTATAATTATACCAGACAGTAACTTAACCATCATTTTACTTACACAGGAAGTTATAGAAAAAACAACACCTCCATCAAGAGCTGGAAGATTCTAGAAGACGATATTTTTTCTTCCAACAAAGATTGTCGTCAGGGCTAGGGACATCAATTATGGATTGATTTTAACTGTTGGCTGTAATTTATATTTTACACTTGATATTTGTTCTTATTGTATATAGTTTTGTATTAGGCTTAAAACTCTCTTATTTAGACAAAAGGGGGCAGTACTGTGAGAATTCCTTCAGCCAATAGCCTTTACGATACCATTCCATTTGGGCATAGTCTCTTATACTAAATGTAGTCATAAAGCTTGAGTGTTCTCTCTCTCTCCTGGCTTCTGGATTCAGTTCCTCTTCCTCATTCATGCAGATGACTCTGATCTGTGAGTGTACCCTAAATAAATACCCCTTTATTATACTCATTTCTGAGCTAGTGTGGGATTACTTTATAGCATCCATCTTCACACTTTCCAATCCCTTCCTTCCTCCCATTTCCTCCACTTTCCCCCATACCACCCCCATTCACTCCTCAGAGAAGGTACAGCACAGTCCTTTGGGGGAAGTTTCAAGGCCCTCCCTACTATATTTAGTTGAACAAGGTATCCATCCAAAGTGAATATGTTCCCAAAAAGTTGATACAAACAGTCAGGATAAATCCTAGTGCCACTGTCATTGGTCCTGTAGTCTGCCCCAGTCATACAACTGTCGTCCACATTCAGAGGGTTTAGTTTGGTTCTATGCTGATTCCTTTCCTGTCCAGCTGAAGATGAGTAGCTCCCATTAGCTCAGGTGAAATGTTTCAGTGGGTGTCCCATCATGTTCTTGACCTCTTTGTTCATATTCTCATTCTTCCCACTCTTCAACTGGACTTGGGAGTTCAGTTCAGTGCTCCACTGTGTGTCTGCCTATTTCCATCAGTTGCTGTATGAAGGTTCTATGGTGATATTTAAGATTAGTCATCAATGTGACTACAGGGTAGGCCAGTTCAAGTTGGGTAGGCCAGTTCAAGTATCCTCTCCTCTATTGCTTAGGGTCCTAGCTGGGGGTATCCTTGTAGATTCCTGGGAATTTCTCTAGTGCTGGGTTCCTTGTCAATCCTATAATAGCTCCCTTAATCAAGATAATTCTTTTCCTTGCTTTTATCTCTGTCCTTCCTCCATCTTTACTCATTCCCTCAAGTTCTCAGAAATTATACACACAGTCCTCCATGGAGTTATCACTCAGAATGAAAAATTATATGGCATTAAGTGAACACGTTATTTCTCAGATATGAGGTTTATTTATGTTTTTTCTATATAGACTTTACTTACTCAAGCATATATCCTTCAACAAAATACAATGCAATTCATGTGTATGCATGTGTGTGTGTATGTGTGTGCATGTGCACCAGCACTGAAAGGGGTAAAACACTACTTTTCAGCTTCAGACATTTATCTTCTCATAACATTCATTCATGTCAATGTAAATACATCATTAATTTCTTTTTCAGTCAATAACATCTTTAGGAAAATTCCCCAATCTCTTTTCATATCTTGCTTTGTCAAGTCATATCCATCAACTGAAGAAGCTCAGTGGAAACAAACGTCATTGTGAGTTACAAGGACAAAATGGGACTAGGCTTTGCCTCATGTGCCTCATGTCACCATTATGCTACTGATATACTGAGTGATGAACCATGAATTAGGAAGGAGATGGGAAGTTTATCCGACTATAAAATTCCTAAAAATTATTAAGTCATGTCAAATTAGCCAGTCAGATGTGATGTGGTGGTTATTATTGGAAATAAGGAGACAGAAATAGAGTTTACAAATCACAATAGAACAAAAGAGACAGATAAAACAGTATGTGCTAGAGAGATAGAAATAGGTAATAAAATACCATTTTTAATAATTACTACTTTGGTTTCAACTCTTCCTAATATTTATTTCTCCTTATTTATGATATATTTCTTTATGTTGATGCATTAACTATTTATAATTTGAAATTAAACTAAAGTAGAGTAAAGAGGTTTATGTCCCTACTCACCCAACCCCATCTTGGTTAATAACATGCCAAATTATAAATATTTTTTTAAAAATCTGTGTAGGGTTAGTGAATAATGGAAAATTCTTGATGATTAATATCTATGTATCAAAATATCAAATCCTAAATTTTAATGTCAAGATTTAGCCTCAAATATATTACATAGGTTTTAATTTTATTTACTGTGGCTGTCAATATAGTCTTATTTCTCTATTTCATTTTTGATCTTTAATGAAGTATCTGTGAGTTATGATGTGGAAAAATGTCAGGATGAGAAAATGATGCTTGCCATTTTTTCTCAGCTGTGACATTTCAGTATTATGAGCTATACTTCACAAGGTCAAAAATATATGACCCCCACTGATGCACTCATTATGCATCAGTCCCAAAAATGAAGCCAGGGAAAAGAGTATATACTGAAAGGCTGGCTGGCCATGGTTTGTGAAGTGACTTGTCCAGAAGAACCTGCAATGGATATTAATTGCTGGATTTTGTGGGTAAAAGTAAACTGGAAATAAATTTGTCTCCCTAATACCTGGTATGAGCAAGAAAACAGGTGAATCATCTTATAAACAAGTCAGTGATTTTATGGGTTAAAGTTTGATTAAAGATAATTTTAATTGCTTTGTAAAGGTTTGCCATTGGTTTATTTTCTCTTGAAAATTTGTCTATCATCTCATTATGTATCAACTATATCTACCACTTACCTGTTAAGCATCAAATCTTTGAACAGAAAATAAAGATTCATTTTAAAAAGTTATATTTTTTTAGTTTTAGAAAAATTTACAGTTTTCTTCACATCCAAAGTAATCTTCTTAAATATAATCATTATCTTTATATTTGAAGAAAATCTATGCAGTCTGGTTTTAAAATCAAACTCAGGCCAAGAAATGAGAGAAGCCAAGCAGAGTTTGTACAAGATCAACAACTCAGAGATCAGCCTATATGTAAACAAGATATTATAGACAAGTCTACCCCAAATAATAAAATTTCAGTAAATGTTCATATGTAATATAACCAGTCTTCCACAATATTAACAATTTTGGGGATATTTTCTACATATGTGCCTGTGATGGCATTTTTGTGATGCTTAATTGAAGAGATAAGACTCAACCTAAATATTGTCTGCAGTGCCCCATATAGTGTTTTGAAAACTGAATAAAATGGGGAAATGGAATAAGCCTGATGAGCCCCAACACTCATTGATTTCTTAATTATAACTTGAATGCAACATGGGCAGCCTAATCATACTCTGGTTTCTAATGCCTTTCACCCATAAAGAACAATGTCACCTCAAGATAGAAACCAAAATATATCCTTCTAGCAAAAGTGAAAGAAAGATGACAGGTATCTATCTGATAAATTATTTAGTAAAATCTGAACATCCTTAACTGTGTAGATGAAGAAATAATGAAATCAGAAAAAAGAAAGCATGAAAGTGAAAAAGAAAAAACAAGATAGTAAATAGATTCCATAATGTATTGTCACAAAGCAAAGGGAGAGTAGGTTTGATATTGTGACAATTTAAAAGATTATTAATAAGAAAGTGTAACAAGTGAAAGGAATAATTAATGTATCCAATCACATAATGGGCACAAAATATTTGCCAACTTTTCATTCAACATGTTATTAATATTAAATTAGTATTATATATTAAAATATATAATACACAAAAATTTAATCACCAAGAAAGACAATGTCCAAGAAATAAATGAACTGATAAATAAATATGAAAAAACATATGGACATTTTCCAAGTAAAAAATAAAATGGATGGCAAACTTGGGAGAAGATATTTATTATCTTTAACATCAAAAAATATAAATCAAAACATGCTGAGAGTCTATCCATCTCAGTTACATAATTTATCATAAAAAATTTATAAGGCTTCAACTCTTCACAAAGAATTGAAGACAACTAAGGAACACTTCCAATGGGAGAAATAGTTTTCCGAGGGAAGAAAGACCACAGCAATTGATTGTCCAATAATAAATGCTTAACCCTGAAAATATATATACAAGTAACATAGAGACAGTGTGTGTTAAATTTAGGAATATATATGTATATATAATTATTTTTATAGCTAAAATTAGTAACAAAAGAGGCCATGCATTTGAAGGATTATTAAAAGTGTGTGGAGAGAGGAAAAGCTAAGGGATAGTATATTGTTGTACTATCAAATCAAAAAGAAAGTAATTATATGCAAAATATAATGAAAATACTGACAAGGATCTGGTCAAAACAGGAATATAATATACATAGGAAGGATATTATTAATACAGTAATTATGACACTCAATATAGAGTGTCCCCAAAGAAATAAAATATAGAATTGTGATATTAACAACCGGCAATGTTAATCAAACCAGCACTTAATACATAAACAGCCACACCTATGAGTCTTGCAGCATTGTTTACAAATCCAACCACATCAGCCTAAATTTCCATACTATGAATGACAGGCTATAGAAAATGCTGTGTATCATGCAGCTGTCAAGAAGACTACAAACTGTCATTTTCAGGGAAATTCATGAAACTAAAAATAAAAATTTCCATCTCATATGGGAAATGTTAATGTTTAAATACATATGAATTGCAATGACACTACTAAATAATGGGAAGTTGACCAGTTGGAGAAGAAAGAACAGCAAAAAATGGATAATGTGGAACATATATGATAAAATATCATATATATGCATGAAAACATCATAATGAAAGCCACAGTTTTGAACAATTGTACATAAATTAAAGTTTATTTTATAGATGGCCATTCTGATTAAATGTCTATGTGCAACAAAAGTTATTTAACAAGGCTGTTGGATGAGAGCCTAAAGGAAACTGTGGGATAAGACAGAACAAAGACAGAAATCTATGTATTAGGATAGTCAGGGATTTAGTTGGGGTGTTAGGGATATGGCTCCATAATGGAGAGTCTGCTGCCCTGAGTTTGATCTCTAGTGCCTAAAAATAAATAAGATATGAACAAGCAAGCAAACAAATAAATAAATAAGATTGGAAGGAATGATATCAGTCCTTTGGAATAATAAATAGTAACCCCAAATTATCAAGTGTGGAGACACTGTCTAGGTTTGTATTTCATATGACGTTTGATTTTTAAAGATTGAGATCTGTTTGTCTTGATAGATAGCAATGAAAAAACAGTCTTGAACTGATGAAGAGGAACATATCCATCTAGATCATACACAGGTTCTGTGAGAGTTTTCAGTGCTGTTTTGATGATGATGTCTAGAGTTAATGCAGATTTGTAGGTTAAGAGCCACTCCCCGGTTGTTTTTTCTTCTCAGACCCAACCTACAGTTTAGGAACTGCTCAGGCTATTTACATTCCTCATAAATAGCACATTTCAGTTTTTTTGTTTCTTCTCCTTCCTTGGCTCATTAGTTCAAACGACCAACCCACAACCATCAGGAAACTTGCTTTACGTTAAGGTCTTTTACTGCAATACAGACCAGGAACCAGTTCAAAGAAGAGAGAGCTGAACTGATGTCTTTGGTGCCCTTATTCATGGAGCTTCATTGTCTTCCTCCTCCATGTATTAGGGATGGTTGAGTTACATCACTCTCCTCATACACCAACGCATTCCCAATCACAGAAGCTCATCTGGCTTCTCTTGTGCACAGTATTATGTTTTCATTACATTGGCATGACACGGTGGAGTCACTGAGCACAGACTGGAACTCAGTCTCCAATTTGTTCTCATCCTCAAAGGTTGGAATGGCATAATCTTGCTCAATGCTTTAGCCCTCTAAATATATACACAGCTCCTCTGATCAGATCCCATACTGAAATGGTCATCGCATCATACTGTCATGAGACATCTTGTCAAAACATACTGAGAAAATGTCTCAAGTGTCCAACAAAAATAACTGAATATGTCATATTACATATCATTTGGGCAAAGTCTAAATTTGCCATCATTACCAGGGCATCCCCAGACAAGAGTGTAATGCCTATGGGTAATGGGTAACAGAGATAAGCCACTCTGGAAATAATTTTAGGAAACAACATCTTCTTTATGGCTCACAAGCAAACATTTATATAGAGGGAGTCTATTTACTGTTATTGGTTAGAACATTGATTCAGATTGGATAGTGAGCACTCATGCCACCAAGGTCTCTATTCAGAAGTGCCTGAAAGGAGACCTAGAGAACGCAGACTCATCCACAGTCCAAATACTGGCTACTCACACTTCTTAAGAATTCATTGTTCTGTGGCTGGAGAGATGGCTCAGAAGTTAAGAGCACTGGCTGCTCTTCCAAAGGTCCTGAGTTCAATTCCCAGCACCCGCATGGTGGCTCAGAGCCATCTGTAGAGAGATCTGGTGACGTCTTCTGGCCAGCGAGCATACAGACAGACAGAACACTGTATACATAATAAATAAATGAAAAATATAATGAAAACAATTCAGTGTTCTGACTTCATGGAATACCAAGGAGCATGGTGTACCATGCTTCTTATCAAAGCATTATGCCAAGTAAACTGGCTGCCCATTCATACCTGTATTTCCTCCTACATAAATTCCCTGTCCCCCATGCTAGGCGGTGGTGGTGCATTCCTTTAATCTCAGCACTTGGGAGGCAGAGGCAGGCGGATCTCTGTGACTTCGAGGCCAGCCTGCTCTACAAGAGCTAGTTCCAGGACAGGCTTCAAAGCCACAGAGAAACCCTGTCTCATAAAAAAAAATAAAAAAAATTCTCTGTCCCCCAAATCAAGTACAAAAAGCAAACTTTTTGTTTACTAACATGAAACTATTAAAAAAAAAACTATGCGGTTGTCTTTCTTTGTGGGAGGCCCTTATTTCTTTTTTTGGGGAGAATATAAAGAGGCTTGGATTGGTAGAATATTTCTAGGGAAATATCAGCAGAAGATGCCTCGGAAAGACTGTGGGAGACAGGGTGTGTTATACCAGAAAATATGCAGTTTAAAACATTGTAATAGGATTTAACTGTGAGATACATGGAAATAGTAGAAAGGCATGACAATATATTTTCTAACTCAAAATTTTATGAAAAGAACAGATTTAGTCATAATGGCATTAAGGAATAATGTGGTATAGATGCTGTGCCCACTAGTGAATTGCACAGAAGTCTGGTTTGCCTTCCAACCTGTGCCAAAGTTGGTGCACAGTGTAGAAGAGGTTTAATAACAATATTTATTGGCCTCCGCAAAACTAAATATTCCTGCCTTCTAAATAATCACTGATTTCTCCAATCCATATATCCTAGTTTTTATTTCATATATAGAAATCCTACATTATATTATATGCTTATTTGTGTCTGCTGTCTTGAACTTAAATATTTTAATAATTTCAAGTAAATCATTTTAATTAAGGTAATTATTTAGTTTGTATAATTTTCAACATATTTAATTATATAGCCATGTATTTCTTTAATAATAGACTCTTACTCTGTGAATTGTGTAGAAAGTTGCAACAGTATCAGATATCATAGTGTGCAAACACATTCCTATATTTACAACCTCACTAGGCCATATGTTCTCACGAGAATAGCAGTTATCTTCCAGTTATCAAATGATTGCTCTGTGATGTACAACTATACATTGCTTGTTGTGCCTACCTATTGTAATAGACTGATGTCTGGCCCACAGTAGCAATAGGCAGTAAATAATAATGCTTCCATTTAAATACGTAATTTTCCAGGTTAGAATTTCTTCTCTCTTTTCATTCACTCATTTACACTACATTACAGTTTGTGATGAGAACCTTAGTTCATATGCAGTTTTACATTCATACCCCATTTAGAATATTGTAAATATTTTAAACCAACTCAGTTGTGTCTGAGCAGGGAAAGGAAGTGTTTGGATGAACCATTTCTAAGAGATATCCTCACTTTCACTTTTCCATTGGTTCACATCTATCCTTGGTATTTTGTGTGTCATGGTGCCACAGGGAACTCAAAAGAGAGCTGACGCACCTCACTGTTAAGATCTATTCTGAAACTAAGAAGACTTGTCAGTAACAATATTTCTTCTTGCTTTTTCATTTGGGAAACAGGCATTAAACTCTGAAGGATGCAACCTTTAAGTTTCAGTGCAGAA
Source organism: Dicrostonyx torquatus (assembly GCA_028555095.1). Taxonomy (NCBI): domain Eukaryota; kingdom Metazoa; phylum Chordata; class Mammalia; order Rodentia; family Cricetidae; genus Dicrostonyx; species Dicrostonyx torquatus. The sequence goes on along the minus strand of JAQHUG010000567.1, from coordinate 376,853 downwards.
ACTTTCACCAGACTCCCACCCCAAACCAGGGAAACTATTAGGATGACTTAAAACCATCCAATTAAATATAAGTGTAGACTTCAGTTCTAATTTATAAGAAAGGACAGTTGTTGTCTGGAGAGTTGGCCAGATGGGAGGATGCTGTAGGCTTTGGCAGGGCTCAACAAAACAACTATTACTTCATCTGGCAAAGGGAGCAGCTGAGGTCCTATTACAGCCTCGGTTATCACTGTGACAACAGTAATGAACAGCCGCACAGCTTTTACCATCTTCCCTGCTACAGTAATAACTCCACATGGAAGGGAAACGGGCCCAGCCCTCTAGCTGTGTATGAGAATCCGGAACCCCTACTGGGTCTTGGGCCACTCCAGAGAAAACTACAGCCCCAGCTGGAAATGAAGAGGAAGACCTTCTAGCAGACCCAGACCTTCATTTGAATATTAGAGAATCAAACAAGGAGTTCATGGCAGAAAGCAAAAAACTCCCTCATGAGCTGTCACTGGCAGCCTTTGGACACCATCCTGTCTTACATTCCCAATGAGCCCCACCCCCACCCCCCAAAGTGAAACAAGTATTCACCATGCCCTCCAACTGACCTGTTGATTGTATCTTGCTTTGGTTTTGAAGGGAAAAAAATCCAGAAATTTATTAGATTATGAATACGTTATTAACTTTTTTTCCTAGTACTGGGCCTATGCCCAGAGTCATGTGGGTGTTTGGAAAACATTCTACCACTGAGTTATGCCCCAGCTCTCAGAAACTGTATGTAAATATAAATTTCTGGGACTTCAGTGAGACTGACAGGATGGAAAAAAAACGAGAAAAAAAATAAAAGAAAGGACAGTTGTTATTTCTATGCTAACATATTGTAAGTAGTGGGATGATTTTATATAAACCAGCCTGGATTTTGGTACATGTTTTAGTTAAAAGATTATCTTAACTTTGAATGTCAGATTTTCATTTGATGTATATTTTTCATGTCTTAAGTAGTCAAAATTTATTCAAAAAAATACACAGATTATAGTCATAAACAATAAAGACAAGACTGATTCACTAGCACCATGATGTGTTCATGTCAACCTGCTTCTGGCTTTAAAGGGTTGGATGTGCCAATTCTGAAGATCAAGAATTACCTTTTCTACTTCCTGTCCTAATATGGTCCACCTCTGCTTTTTTCACCCACTCAAACAAAAATGAAGAAGGGGAAGGAACAATAGAAAAATTTCCAAATGACAGAATTACTAACGTTATGAAAAAACAAAATTAATAATAAAAACATCTTGATTTTATTTTAATATTTTTACTTCTTTCTGTTTGTAACTGCACTGTCTATTTAATCTTCATAGGCTTTTTTTGTGCTATCGCTGTTTAATAATAACTAAAGTATGTTTGGAAATGAATCACACCAGAACCCTCTAAGCAAGGTTTTCAAGTCATATCTCTAGGTATATCTCTAATCTGACCTTTATGACCCTTTACAGTGTCTTTCCAAATAGCTAATCGAGAACAGCTGTTTTCAGAGACAACAGCTGCTTCAATTAAACAAATGAGAAAAACTGGCAAATGAAGACCCCGATACACTTTAAATAGATCATTCACTGCTCTGAAAATCATCTAGAAGTTCTGTAAAGGTCAAAGAGATAAAAATTCATGTCTGTTGCACATATAAATTCATTAAAAGCTACTTGCAGAAAACAGCTTTCACTCAAATAAAAATTGTCAAGTGTTCATTCAAAGTAGTATAGCGATTATAATGATTGGAAGCAAACTTTTCTGTCCTGCAAAAATAGAGTCCAATCTGTAGAATTTTCAAATTTGTACCCTTCTATGTTTCTTAACAAGCTACAGTATGTTCCAATCTAATGATGCAAATAGTTTTCTTGTCCTTTTTTCCCTATAACTTTACTTTTTGTTGGTAGTAACGATGTAACAAATGTAGAAATTTAACTCCCTAGCAAGGGAAAAGGAATGTTATAAAAAGGTGGTATAACTGTTTCGGTTTTGAAAAATGGGGATAAAATATCAAGAACAACAGCAATTATACAGGAGAGAAAATTGAACATTGCATACACTTGTGTTAGGAGATGACCATACAAAGGAAGATCGAAGGAGAACACAGATCACAAATATCATGGGATATCAGAGTTGTGAAGGATTTTTGTTAAAATATGTTCCTGTATCCTATAATGGGATACAGGAATTCTGAGATGGCATGGTATCTTCAGTCTACTAAACACTTCTAGGAACCCTTCTTCTTGAGAATGATTTATAAACAAGTGTTTTCTGAAGAGTGGTTTGTGGACCAGTGTCACTGTATCCCTACTTGGAAACTTGGTATAAATACCAATTTGGGGATCAACACAATTTTGGCTATAATTCTTGGAGTGTAATTAGGTTTATTGTGTTTTAATAAACCAGTGAGAGGATTTGGGACCATGGTTGAAGCTTTAAAACATTGCTTAGTAGTGTGAAGATCCCAGAGGACTGTTTAAATAACTCTCCCATTGTAATCTCAAAAGGACTCCCAAGACAGTAACTATTAACACAATCCATACTTTATTATTTAGATTTTATTTTTCAGAACCATAAATAAAATTAGCAGGACAATGAAGGGAGCACCAATCATATATTGTGGCTGACTTTGTTCTATCTGTCTCATTCTGTTTCACTATATGTCATGGAATATAAATTTGAATTAGGATATAGTTTGAAGAACAAGTTTCTAAATTATAATTCTCCATCTAGAGAACTTGATTTTTCTACCTTGTTTTAGTCAGTAATACTGAAAAGCATTTTATGTTGTTTGTAATGTCTGATGAAATTAGTCATTACGTGAAATTATGAGAACAGATTAACAATGAGGGCTTCCTCAAAGACAACAAATCTCTCCTAACAATATACCAGCATTTGTTATAATTTTTTTCTAGACAATAACTCCTGAAATAAGGTGGAATCTCAAAATAACTTTTATTTTCATTTTCATGGTTTTTAAGGATATTTAAGGTTTTAATATATACATTTATAGTGTCAGAAGTGATGACTCGGCAGTTATGAGGATTGGCTGCCCTTCCAGAGGACTCGGGTTCAATTCCCAGGGGCCTAGACTAGACTAGATTCTAGTCTCAGGGAATCCATTACTCTCTTCTGTCTTCCACAGACACTAGACATGCATGTGGTGCTCAGACATATATGTAGACAAAAACTTACACACATTAAAAAACAAGTAAATAATATATATATACATATAATGTATATGTTGTAATTTTTGTTTCTTCTTCTTATAACTGATTATTTGTGTAAGTAGTGTATCTACTATGGAAATTACAATGGAGGTTCTGCAAAAATTAAGAGTATAACAGCCACATGATTCAACTTTATGATCACTGGGCATTTGTTCAAAGAACTCATACAACAGAGATACTTATACATTTCTTGTTATTGCTGCACACTCCACAATAACTTGAAAATAGAATCTCCATATCTACCTATCAACAATAAATGGAAAAAGAAAATGCAGCATATATACACAATAAAATTTTACTCAGCTTTTGGGATACTGAAGTTATCACTCTTTTAGGAAAATGGAAAGAACCAGAAAGTATCTTTAGTAAGAAAATAGAGCCTTAGGAAAAAAAAAACCTGCAAAATCTCCCTCATAGTGAATGCTAACTTTTGTATTTATGTAGGTAAACAGTGTTTTTGAGAGTGTACACAGATCATGAAAGTGCATGGAAGAAAATGAAAAAGAACAAGAGATGTTGAGAGTTGGGAGGGAGGTTATGATGTTAAAGGAGAGTCAATGTTACTGAGTTACTGAGGGCAGGAAAGGAGTAGAGCTGAGGACAAGAAAAAAATATTAAATTGATAAGAATGGGGCTAAATGAAAAAAAACATTCTTTTGAAAAATTCTACAATTAAATGTAATTCTTTGTAAACTGATAAATAAGTTACAGAATCTGAATTAGAACACAAAAATTATTTTCCTTGTAAATGAAATGGAAGAAATATTAAGATTCTATGATTAAGATGAAGGTTCTATGATAACAATTAAAATAGTCATCAATTTGATTACAGGGGGAAGTCAATTCAGGCATCCTCTCCACTATTGCTTAGAATCTTAGCTGGGGTCATCCTGGTGAATTCCTGGAAATTACCTTAGTAGCAGGTTTCACACTAACTCTGTAATGGCTCCCTCTATCAAAATATATTTTTCCTTTTCTGTCCTTCCTCCACCTCAACTATCCTGTTCCCTCATGTTTTCCTCCCCCTTTCCCTTCTCTCCTCTCCCTCCCCTTTGCCATTGTCCTCCCTCCCATGAACCCAATTTACTCAGGAGAACTTGTTTGTTTTCCATTCCCAGGGAGATACATATATGTTTCTCTTATGGTCCCCTTTGTTATCTATCTTTTCTGGGGTTGTAGACTGTAGGCTAATTATCCTTTGCTTTATGTCTAATATCTACTTATGTGTGAGTATGTACTGTGTTTGTTTTTCTGGATCTGGGTTACCTCATTCAGGATGGTATCTTGGGGAAACTCACAGAAACAGTTTACCCAAGTTATGGGAGCTCATTGACCCTGGACTGACAACTGGGAATTCTGCATATGACCAAAACTGCCCCTCTGAATGTAGGTGACAGTTGTTTGTGTTGAGAAGTTTATGGGATCACTGTCAGTGGGATCAGGATTTATCCCTGCTACATGAACTGAGTTTTTGGAGTCCATTCCCTATGGAAGGATACCTTGCTCAGTCTAGACAAAGGGGGGAGGCTTGTTTCCCTCAAAGGTGATGTGACAGACTTTGTTAACTTCCCCCCATGGGAGGCCTTACCCTCTCTGAGGAATGGATGGAAGCCGGGGGGGGGGGGAGGTAGGGAATATGAAGAAGGGAGGAAAGGGGTACTGGAATTGGTAAGTAAAATAAAAAAAAATGATTGGGTTTTTTAAAAAAATCAATCTTTAGATTATTCAAAGCTTTCCAGTGAGTACACAGATCTAGCCATAAACACATTCCATTGTACATATGTGGAATGTAATTTAGGTCTTTGATTTTTTTTTTAACTACGAACAAACATTCTTGCTAAATATGAAGTTAAAATTATAGTAACAATAAAAAGAATGTAATTAAGGAGGAGTTGAAATACAGTGATTTTTCTTCATTTTGGGGGTATATGTTATGATTTATTACATAAGAATAAACTCACAAGCTATATTGTCTTTTTGTTGGCTACATTTTGCCAGGTAGTCTTGATTTTCCTTGCTGAACAGTATCAAAAAAACTGTATCTTTTATTTCAAATGTAATTATTAGCATTAATTCAGATAACACATGATGCATCATACAATTACATATCCCTCTATATGTTATATGTGACATATAAATAAAATATATACTAATGATAAAGTAATACTATATCATCTTTTATTTATACAATATAAGTTATGGAATTCCTTTGCTGTTTAAGAAGCTAAACAATATTTAAAATCATTAAAATTGTCATTAGGGAAGTTGGCAGCAGAGATGGAGATACCCGTTGAAACAGTTAAGAAAGGCTTAGTGAATACAGCAGCTGAGGAGCTGCTGGAGACTCAGACAATTTGTAGGGTACTGAGTTGATGTGACTAATGCATCAAAACTGAGGTAAAAGCCTGTAGAGACCAGGAAAAAGATTTGTTTGGATGAACTGAGCTAGGCTTTGTGAGTAGATGACTCAGTTTGAGTTAACACAGCAGGGACAGTTAAGAGATTCTGTTTCCTGGTTCCTTGATGCACATACTGGGTGACCAGATGACAGATAAAGGGACTGTACCATTGCAGTGATAGACCTTCTAGGGTCTATGTAAGGGGATGCACTTTTCTTGGTCTATTATGATTCATACACCAACCGTGAAAAAATTATAGGAGGTACCTTTACCATTTTCGGAATGGATTATCAGTTTCTTGTGTTGTACTGGAGAGGTGGTGATGTCTATTTGTGCAATTAGATGCAGAAGCATCCTCCCTCTGTATTTTCACCCAAAGTGTAGACAAATGCTACCTGTCAAATGGTGTTACCCGGGGAAAAGCACAGACTCAAAGTCAGTGTTTTACAAAATAAGGAGTAACTTAGAGAATAACACAACTTGATCTTGACAAATACCAACAATAATGACAAGGAAATTAGTTCTAAAAACTACAAAGATACAAGTCCATGTTCTGTGCCTTCAATGAGATTGCACACTGTGTCTCCAATTGTATAAAACTGATCCAAGCATCAATATACTAAAAGACTAAATTTCTAACTACTTTTATTTTACCATTATACATTGAGTAATACACAGAACTATCATAGATTTGTAAAATTAAAATAATAAAGAATATTTTTAAATTAAGAATATATGTGCAGTAACTATTTTTCACATTTATAACTGAGTGAAAATTATTAAAGAAATAAAGATTTGTTAATCTAACAGTGTATCCTGTGTTTTGATGTTCACATTGACAAGTAATAATAGTTATGTTTCCTTGCAAGACTGTGTGAAAGGAACAGATTTATAGCTACAAGAAAATGATATCCTTCCTATTTACTCTCTGCTACATCAAATTTATTTCATATGACTGTCCAGACAACATTAAAAAATCCTAGGAATAAAAATTTGAGGAGAAAGAATTAAACAAATATTACATTAGCGAAGCAGAGCCTCTTTTTTTTCTTTTTTTTATTGTTAAAAGAAAAATTTACATTTACTCCCCTTGTCCCAGGCCCTCCTACTCCCCCACAACCCCACCGCCCTCCCCCTACTTCCCCAATATGGGGCAATATACCCTGCCCTGTGGAAAGCCCAAGGCCCTCCCCCCTCCATCTCGGCCTAAGAAGGTGTGCATCCATATAGATTAGGTACCCAAAAGGCCAATACATGCAGAAGAGATAGGTTCCTGTGCCAATATCACTGGCCCATCTGTCAGTCCCCATTGGCAGCCACATTCAGAGAGTCCGGCTTGGTCATATGCTCCTTCAGTCCTGGTCCAGCTGGATTTGGTGAGCTCACCACAGATCAAGCGCACTGTCTCAGTTGGTGGGCCAGCCCTTCACGGTCCTGACTTCCTTGCTCATCTTCTCCCTCCTCTGCTCTTCCACTGGACCTTGGTAACTCATTCCTTCCTCTGATGTGAATGTGGGTCTCTGGCTCTATCTCCATCCATCATGCGAAAATTCTATGGTGATGATCAAGATATTCATCAATGTACTATGGGGAAAAGTCATTTCAGGCACCCTCTCATCTGCTGCACAAGTACCTAGCTAGGGACATCCCTGTGAACACTTGGGATCCCCTCTAGAGACAAGTCTCTGGACAATCATGAGATAACTCCCTTAATGTAGATACCTTATTCCCTTCTCCAATATCAACCCTTCCTCCCTCTCCACCCTCCACCACCCC
>JAQHUG010000567.1:354774-368154 GCA_028555095.1 Dicrostonyx torquatus | reverse complement strand
CCCAATTAAAAAATGGGGTAATGATCTGAACAGAGAATTCTCAACAGAAGAAATTTGAATGGCCATAAGATACTTAAGGTCATGTTCAACTTCCTTAGCTATCAGGGAAACGCAAATCTAAACGATTTTGAGATACCATCTTACACCTGTCAGAATGGCTAAAATCACAAACACCAATGACAACCTATGCTGGAGAAGATGTGGAGTAAGGGGAACACTCCTCCACTGCTGGTGGGAATGCAAACTTGTGCAACCACTTTGGTAATCAAGCAGAGCCTCTTTACTCTTTAGTATAAAACTCTCAAGTAAACTGCTATTATTTTTGCTGCCATATATTAAGAGACCCTGGGTTTCAGAGATTGTTTGTTAATTATTAAGATCTAAGAAGTAGATGGCAAAGACAAAATTAGTTTTAAAAACATAGTGACTAATTAATGCATTTACCTACTCACTTAGCAGGAACTTGAGTGAAGGTCCTTCATTAAATTAGGTCAGAGAGTTTGAGCTTAATTTTAGTCTTTAAAAGTTGCTGACAATAGGTATGGATACAAACAAGATATTCTACCTGAGGTGTGATTACTTGGTGTTTTGGATATTAAGATGACCCATAGAGGTGGATCCACTCCATCCTGACCAAAGTTCAGAGAATTCATTCACTTTCAAATAGAAAGTTTGAGCCAGGCAGTAGTGGTGCATGCCTTTAATTCTAGCACTTGGGAGGCAGGGGCATGCAGATCTCTGTGAGTTCGAAAGCAGCCTGGTATACAAGTGCTAGTTACAGGACAGGCTCCAAAACTACAGAGAAACCCTGTCTCAAAAAACCAAAATAAACAAATAAAAACAAACAAACAAATAAATAAAATAGGAGGTTTAATCCAGCGAGTGGCTGTTTACATTATTCCTGGTGTATTTGCTGCATATCCTGCCTAAAACAACAGAAGATTAATTAACTCAGAAAATAGTGGCCTGATGTCTCAAATATTAAAGAAAAGTGTTTGGTTGTTCTTTGTGTCATATGTTAAAACAGTCTTTTGCCATCTCCTCTTTTGGTATTGGTGTACTTAAACCTATAGAAAGTAAACGCAGGTGAGTACAGTATTCAGTATTCACTAAGTTGCTTAACCAGTACTATCCCATGTCTCTTTTCCTCCTACCTACCTAACATCTTTAATCCACATGCCCCTACACTGGAACGTACGAATTTAAAGTGGATGTACCATGACAAATGTCACTCCAACGTGTGGTTTATGACAGAGCCGTATTGAATCCTGCTTAACTTTTTTAGTAGATTCAGACTCCTGTGTTGAAAAGGAATTACAAAAATAATTGTTTATCTAAATGACAGCCACATACATAACCATAATTATAATAAAAACTGTATGACACTTATGTGCTATCCTTGTTTTATGTTTTTTTCTCTATACCTTAACGTTAGTGAAAAATCTTGTATGCAGACAGTCATTGCCTTTAAGAAGCTGTGGTTTTGAAGCAGACACACAAAACACAAAAGCTGTCTCCATCATGTTACTCAAGAATGTTGTTTTCCGCTGTGTGTCAGATAAATAGACACGTTTTCTGACTTCTCTCTTGATGTTAAACGACAACACGCAGTGTTTGTACATCCATTGGAGCATATCAGAGATGTACACAATATATTCTAATCATGATTCTCCCTCTGCCATCTCATCCCAGATACATCCCACTTCCACACACATTTTTCATCTCTCTCTTTAGACTCAAACAGGCCAACAAGAGAAACAAAACAAATGAGACATAATTTAAGAAAGACACAAGAGTACACATCCATAAAAACACAATATTGGAAACAATAACATATTGGCAAAAGGTTATGAGATGAAAAATAAACACCTAAGCAAAGCAATATGAGACAAATCATTTACAAAATGTCATTGACTTTGTTTTGTGTAGGGATCTATTGCTGGGCTTGGGGTTCTCTTAATTGTGGTTAATATTCTCAGTGAAACTCCATTGGAGATTATCTATTGTTTCTTCTCTATATCATTTTGGGTTTATAATTATTCTAAATTCTAGGAGATATCAAAGCATTATTTTAGTGTTCTTGTTACGTATCTCCTATTACTCACTAATTGCTTTGTAAGCCTGTCCTGATGGGATGCCTTACCTGTTCATCATGCTGAGAGCATCTCTCCTTACTTGTTCACCTTTATAACAAAAGTGAAATATATTAAACAGCACCCACTACATGTGTATGGCCTATCCTTTGGTTTTGAATTTTATAACCTAGGTATCTCTGAATTTTGCTTCTTTCACATCCACTATGTGGAAGGCACATCGTGTACCACCACTCAAAAGTTTGGATTTCCTAGGAATCAGGATTTGCAAAAAAAATTAATGTGTAGATAGTGGATAGATATAGCTCACATGTGCAACTTCTCTGAAGTAAAAGAAACAATTGAATTCAGTCAAAAAGAAATTGGAATGGAGTTAATGTCCTGTTAAAATTTTCAGTCAACCCAAAAGAGCTAGGTCAACCTACATGGACCCTTGTTTAGGCAAGAGGAAAAGGAAAATAAATGCTTCTGTCCATCAGACACAAACTATAGGTTTTGATAATAAGGGTTCTGGCCTTGAGAAAATTTGCCACCTATATTCCAGAAGCCATACAGGAAGACAGAGCTGGGCATTTTATTAACAGTGTGCCTAGCAGCTAAGAAAATAGGTTTCTCTGCTTTTGTTCATTTTGAAGGGGCACTGGGGAAGAGCACAGCAATGTCAAATTTTACTCGTCCTTTATACTATTTCCCCACATACTTGGTCCTGGTATACATCTCAGAAGCAGCAACTTTTAGAAATAAAGAGATAAATATATGCTATGCATGTAGTACAAAGATGAAAACAAACAGCATAAAAGGTTAGAGAGATAGTTCTGTGGTTAGGGAAACTTGTTCTGTATTCCGAGTTTGGTTACCAGCACACTTATTAGTTCATGATCCACTGTAACTATGACCCTAGGAGTTTTATCCCTTCTTCTGACCTTGCAAGGTACCCACACATGTATGTCACATGGGCATGCATACACACACACCATTTTAAACCTCAAAAAATAGTATAAAATGTATGTTGTCCTACCATAAATCTACTTTAGAGGAAAAAAATAATCTATATGATGTTTTTATAACATAGTACTTATAGAACATTATCTTATTTCTTTGACCATTATTGATTAACAATGTACTTGTTTTGTCTTTTATCCTGAAGGTTTTTTTCATTATGTAATTCTGTGCTACGTAAAGATTATGTTTGAGTAAAAACCATTGCATATATTTTCTAAAGAGATTTACAATGTGTAAGGATTAATTTAACTATTTTAAGTGCACAAAACACATCATTGTATTGGTATCATTTTGGTTTATACAGCTAATTAGAATATAAATTCTATTTTAAAAGCCACATTTTGTCTTTAACAATCCAGAATTAGTGCTAAATATCTAAACAAGAAACTCTTCATTTTCTTAAAATTTCTTCCCTGTCATTCAAAGAAAGGCAAAAAGCCTTTGTCTAAGTTGCCTAATTGGTGTTATTTATAGAACGTATTATGAAATTATATCATTTCTCCCTGGATGTTTGTTACACATAGCACTCTAGCAAATGACCTGCCAGAATACTGCACATGTATTTTTAATGCATTTAAAATTATCATTGATCTGAATTACTTTCAAATCATGCAAGAAAACCAAACTGTATGAAAAATAATGTCAACCATATTTACTTTAAATCTAAAAGGGACAAAAGTTTTTTGCTTTTTTCATGTTTTCTCCTTTTTATCTTCCTTCTCCTTTTTATATCCAAAGTACAATTTTGTGGCAAAATCTAGTATATAATTCAATAAGCATCAACTATACACTACCATGCTTAGAGATAACAAAGCAAAACCTTTCTTCTTTTTGCATTGCCCTGCCTCATAGTTTTTCCAAACAGATTTGGGCAGAGGAGCAGCTTAAATATCCTTTCCAGAAAGCGCAATTGGTAAACATTATTAACCCTCTGCTTTCTCCAAACTGATGTGCCAGTGTTGTAGACCACAAGTACTATGAATACATGCAAACGACTACCTGGATTTCTCAAGAAGGCTTAAAACGCCAAACAGAGAATAGACATGGGGTAGGACCATCCTGAGAGTAATTTTCTTTAGGACCTGGAGACAGAGTTCCCAGAGCTCACTAGGGCTGAGTTCAAATGAAAACATGAATCGTAGGCAATGTTTGAAGTTAATCTGTGGGCAGTGCTGTCCACAATTCCAGAAATACCAAGGTGTAAATCTAACTATGTTAATAATAATAGCTATGTTAATAGAGTTAATGTCAAGAGACAGAGGATGGTGAGATTCAAACAGTGTTACATCTCAAAGACTCCTGGGCCTTGAAGACCCAAATTTGTGTTCAGAAGGTCGTGGAGGCAAAGACATCTCCTCAGTTTGAAGATGTATTAGTGTTAGGCTTGCTAGGTTTTTGGACTTTTTCCAGGACTCACATGTCTTTTTGTGTCTTATTGTGCCTTTCATATGTCTCCAACAGATGAATAGTTTGAAACAGATACACGTGATGAACTCTCTCTGAATGGTATCCATTTCTAACTCAGAGATTTGAGTGAATGACAGCATGAGTGAAAACCTCTATGACTGCTGGAATGGAAGGAATGTATCCTATTTATGAGAAAAAAGTACGGAACTATGATTAGTATATCTCCTAAATTTAAATTTCAAACTTGATCTCCATTTTGGCATCAATGGTGAAGTATGAATTTAATAAGTCTTGAAAGTATATTTCTCTCAACTGATTGTTACCTGGTCAAATGAATGGAGGCAGCTACAGTAGGTCCTTTATTCACTTCTGCTTGTCTGCCATGTGAGTACAGAGCATTGCTCCCACTTCTTTTCTGTTGCTTCTAGCATATGCAGAAACCTAGACCATGTTACCCAGAAGGAAAAGTTATCCCTCAGACACTAAACGGGCCTGATTATTTTCCTTTTTAGCTATATGGACACCTGTAAGGCAGCTATATTTTTTGTACATAAATTTCGTAGCACCAGTATTTTGCCACCTCAGCACAAACAATAGTGACTACCCTAGGATCACTACAATTAATATTCATTTATTGTCATGTGCAACATCTCAAAATTGTTTCAATTGAAAGACTTTTCCAAGTAACTGTACAGGGTTGTTATTGACCTTGATTTGTTTAACGGGTGAGTATCTGGATTGTAATTGCTGAAGCTATTGAAGAAACCAATGATTTTGTTATGTAGCAGGGACTGAAAAGATTCTTCAACAGTTAACAGGACTTCCTGCTCTGATGGAAGAACCCATGTGGATAGCTTCTAGAGATCTGGAATCTTCTCTAGGGGTATCCCCACACATGGGCCATAATCACATATAGATGTGCAGAAACATAAATAAAAATATAAGTAATCAAAAGTTCAGTCATTGCAAAACATGAGGAATAAATTTGGTTTGGAAAATATGGGAAGTGTTTTTTCTTCTGTATATCTAGAATATAATGGAGAAAGATGTTATTAACCCCAAAAGATCCTCTGATTATAGGAGAAAAAATAAACTTGTAGCAAAAAGGCACATGGAAAAACACTTATTAGGAATAAAAATAAAATGCTGTTTAAATGGAATAGTGCAGTAATAGGTTAAGATGATTACTATAAGAATTAACAAATGTTTATTTTACTTAACTAAAATTATTTTTTAATAAAACTATACAGCATAGGAATATTTGTAGCAAATTGACCACTGAAATTGCAAACACTTCCTTGAAATAATTTTTTTTCTGTTTAGGATTTTATGCATGCACTTGCTTCATTAACACAGGAATACTGATATATTTGAGACTGCTTTTGCAAATTGGAAAAAAATGGACTGATTAAAGATTACTGGTAATATAGCTTTTATTCTGCCCTTGAGAGATCTGGGATTTATGTCTCCTAAGGTTGTTGACACATACCTTGTAAGTAATCAGCAAACCTTGAAACATAAATACAGAAATATATTTGCAAGTGGTAGAAACAAAATTATAGGCATATTTATTCATCTTATATTTTTTGACAATAGCATAAATCACCACTAATGATTAGTTTGTGAGTTTTAGTGCCTAATAGATATACAGTCAACTTCTGATTATATTCAATAATAGATGGAAGTAAAGATATAAACAATTTAGAGGAATAGATCATAGAAACAATTTTTTCCAAGTTTTCTATTCATATATATTTATTTAAATGTATTTAAGATAATATAATGTTAGCTATAGAAATACTAGTATTACTCATATAGTAGCAGTAAATATATTAGCATGATCTATAAACCCTGCTTTATTATTATAATTGATTAATTAACAATTTTATAATTTATATAGCATAGTAAATAATATCAGATAGCAATCAATACACATATTTATATTAATATATTTCACATATTAATATTAAACATTTTGTTTCTTATCTATTTATTAGTTTATATTATTAAGACAATACTGTTATCATTTACATTTCTCTGATAATTAGTAGTGTATCGACTAAAGTATATATAGACCTCCATAAGAATTTCTTGCAGGCCTGTCCTCTCCCTCCCCGTCAGTCCTCCTCTCCCCATGCCCCCTCCATTCCCTACTCGAAGAGGACACCAGAAAATGGAAGGATTTCCCATGCTCATGGATCTGTAAGATCAATATAGTAAAAATGGCAAATCTACCAAAGGCAATCTATAGATTCAATGCAATCCCCATCAAAATCCCAACAAAATTCTTCATAGACCTTGAGAGAATAATAACTAACTTTATATGGAAAAACAAAAAGCCCAGGATAGCCAAAACAATCCTATACAACAAAGAAACTTTCGGAAGCATTACCGTCCCTGACTTCAAACTCTATTATAGAGCTATGGTAATGAAAACAGCTTGGTACTGGCATAAAAACAGAGACACTGACCAATGGAATCGAATTAAAGACCCGGATATGAGTCCACAAACTTATGAACATCTAATATTTGACAAAGAAGCTAAAAATATACAATAGAAGAATGAAAGCATCTTTTACAAATGGTGCTGGCATAACTGGATGTCAACCTGTAGGAGAATGAAAATTGATCCTTATTTATCACCATGCACAAAACTTAGTCCAAATGGATTAAAGACCTCGATATAAATCTGACCACACTGAACCTGTTAACAGGGAAAGTGGGAAATAGCACAGGAGACCACTTCTTAGGTAAAACCCCAGTGGCACAGACAATGAGAGCAACAATGAATAAATAGGACCTCCTGAAACTGAGAAGCTTCTGTAAAGCAAAGGATACAGTCAGTAAGACAAAAAGACATCCTACTGAACGGGAGAAGATCTTCACCAACCCCATATGAGACAAAGACCTGATCTCCAGGATATACAAAGAACTCAAGAGACTTTGAGATACCATCTTACAACTGTCAGAATGGCTAAAATCCAAAACACCAATGATAACCTATGCTGGAGAGGATGTGGAGTAAGGGGAACACTCCTCCATTGCAGGTGGGAATGCAAACTTGTACAACCATTTTGGAAATCAGTGTGGCAGTTTCTTAGAAAACTGGAATCAACCTACCTCAGGATCCAGCAATACCACTCTTGGGAATATACCCAAGAGATGCCCAACCATACTACAAAAGCATTTGTGCAACTAAGTTCATAGCAGCATTTATTGTAATAGCCAGAACCTGGAAAAAAACTAGGTGTCCCTCAATGGAAAAATGGATCAAGAAAGTGTGGAATATATACACATTGGAATACTACTCAGTGGTAAAAAACAATGACTTCTTGAATTATGCATGCAAATGGATGAAAATAGAAAACATTACACTTAGTGATATATCCCAAACCCAAAAAGATGATTCTGGTATGTACTCACTCATTAGTGGACCCTAGCAGTAAACAAAAGACATTAAGCTTATAGCTCACAGGTCTAGAGAAGCTAAATAGCATGGTAAACCCCCCCCAAAAAAACATATATAGATCTTCCTGGATTTCGGAAGCAAACAAGATTGCCAGGCAAAACCTGGAAGAAGGGCAGTGAGAATGAGTGTGGAGGTAGGGGTTGGGGTGGCAAAATGGAGAGGGGGAGGGAGAAGGGAAGAAATGAGGAGAATTTGGGGGAGTGGGAGGGTGGAGATGGAGGAAGGGTGGATATTAGAGAAGGGAACAAGATATCTACATTAAGGGAGTCATTTTAGGATATGCAAGGAACATGTCTCTAGAGGGGATCCCAGGTGTCCACAAGGATGTCCCCTGCTGTGTATTTGGGCAGCAGAGGAGAGGGTGCCTGAACCAGCCTTGTCCCATAGTCACATTGATGAATATCTTGATCATCACCATAGAAATTTAGCCTGATGGATGGAGATAGAGTCAGAGACCCATGTTCACATCAGAACAACGTTCTGAGCTCCCAAGGTCCAGTCGAAGAGCAGAAGGGGGGGAGAAGAGCAAGGAACTCAGGACTGCGAGGGACTGGTTCATCAACTGAGACAGTGTGCTTGATCTATTTGGGAGTTCATCAAATTCAGCTGGGCAAGGACTGAAGGAGCAAATGACCAAACCGGAATCTCTTAATGTGGCTACCAATGGGGGCTGACTGAGAAACCAATGATAATGGCATGGGTTCCTATCTCTTCTGCATGTATTGGCTTTTTGGGAACCTAGTCTATATGGATGCACACCTTCTTAGGCCGTTATGGAGCGGGGAGGGCATTCCGTTTCCCACAGGGCATAGTATCCTGCCCCCTCTTAGGGAAGCAGAGGGAGGGAGGAAGGGTGGTAGGTTAGCAGGAGGACCTGGTACAAGGGGAGTAAATGTAAATTTCTCTTTTAAGAATACATACAAAAAATACAACTAAAAAAGAGAAAATAGTAAATGCACTAATCAATAAATTTTGAAGAACTTCTGATATTATTGAAAGAAAACAAGCAAAAGAGAGCTCCATAGAACAACGAACAACAATATATGATTATATGCTAGAGCCTAGGTTCATGTAAAATGAAACAAAATATAGATTAAATTGAATTAGGAATAGTTCAAGTAAGGTTCTTGGAAGAGATGGGATATAAATCAGAGTTAGGTCCTGCTTCGGATATGAAAGTCTGTCAACAAAGAAAGGGAACAATGCTGAAGCATACATTAGGTATAAAATCTTAGATGACTAAAGAAGGGAAGGAACATAACACCTCTGCAAAAGATGCAGGACTGCAGAAATGTGCTCACAGGCTTTTCTGTTACATTCTATATATTCTTATGAAATTTGATGGTTTTATTTTCAGAAAAGCATGGAACTAAATATACTACTTATTTAAGAACATGTGACAATGCTTCTTTTGTATATTTCAAACCCAAATTCTTCCCATCTTTCTTTTTAATAGATTTTTAATATACTTATGAACCCAGGAGGTACAGAAGTGCTAATAATTTCTAAAAATGCAGTTATGGTTCTTTACTTTTAAGGCAATATTTTTGCTTTAATTGTGTCTCATGTTCTCTTGTTTTTTAAAAAATAAAAATGAGATATAAAATAAGTTATACTTTATTTCAGAAGAGTACACAATTGCACAAAAGTGTATTTTTTATATCTTTATCTTAGTTAACTGTGTGGAAGTTTAACTGGTAGGGATTTTGTTTTTTATTTCTTTCTAATACAAAGTGAACCTATTATGAACAATCTGATCATTTTTTAAAATTTTTATTGATTTATAAATAATACCATTCAAAATTTCCACTTCTTCCTCTCCTACCATTTCCCTCCGGCTCCCTCACCCTCTGGTCCCCTCCCCATCTAGTCCTAAGAGTGGGCAGGGTACCCTGCCCTGTGGGAAGTCCAAGGTCCTCCCCCCTCAATCCAGGCTTAGGAAGGTGTGCATCCAAACAGACTAGGATACCAAAAAGCCAGTACGACAAATCCCAGTGCCATTATCATTGGCTTCTCAGTCAGCCCCCCATTGTCAGCCACATTCAGAGAGTCCGGTTTGATCCCATGCTCGTTCAGTCCCAGTCCAGCTGGCTTTGGTGAGCTCCTTTTAGATCAGGCACACTGTCTGAGTGGGTGGACCAACCACTTGCAGTCCTGACATCCTTGCTCATCTTCTCCCTCCTTCTGCTCTTCAACTGGACCTTGGGAGCTCAATCCAGTGCTCCGATGTGGGTCTCTGTCTCTATCTCCATCCATGGTGATGTTCAAGATATTCATCAGTGTGACTGTGGGACAAGGCCAGTTTAGGCACCCTCTCCTCCACTGACCAAGGACCTAGCTGGGGACATCCCCATAGACACCTGGGAACCGCTCTAAGGCCAAGTCTCTTGCCAACCCTAAAATGACTCCCTTAATTGAGATATTTTCTTCTCTGCTTCCATATCTGTCCTTACTCCATCTCAACCATCCCACTCCCCTGATCATTTTTCTTCTGAAAATAAATTATTCTTTCATACATAAAATACATCCTGACCATGGTTTCCTTTCCTCAAACCTCCTCAACCACCCCCAACTACCCTCTTTCCCAGATATACTCCTCTCTTTTCTCCCTTCAGGAAAAAAAAAAACAGGCCTCCAGGAGACAACAACCAAACAAGAGAAAATAGGATACAATAAGACAAGGAAAAAGCCCTCACACTGAGGCTGGACAAGGCAACGAAATGAGAGGCAAAAGTCCAAGGTCCAAGAACAGTCACACTGTCTAAGACATACCTGCTCCCACTGTTAAGAATTCCATTAAAACTAAGCTAAACTAAACTAAACCAGCTAACAGTCAAAATATACTCGCAGAGAACCTGGTGCAGACCATGTAGGTCTTGTACTTGTTACTTCAGTCTCTGTGATCCCCTGTGAGTCCTGCTTGGTGGATTCAGTCAGCCATATTTTCATTCCGTCTGACTGATCTCCCAGGGAGAGGCCGGATGGAGACCTCTATTTTAGAAATTCTCTGTGTATTACATCTGGCTGAGAGTCTCTTCATCCACTCCTATCTGCTGTCAGAGGAACTCCTCTCTGAGGACAACTGGAAAAGCCATAGACCTATTTGTAGAACAAAACATTATTAGATATATAATTATTTCATTGATTTTTTTCTTTCCTTTCCCTTTATTTCCTTTCTTCTCCCCCTTCCTTCTCTCTTTCCCTCCTCCTTTTCTTCCTCCCTCCCTCCCTTCCTCCCTCCCTCCCTCCCTCCCTCCCTCTCTCCCTCCCTCCTCCTTCTCATTCTTCTTCTTACCAATGGGAGTTTTTGGTTTCATCCTAGGTCTCTGGGTATCTAGTTGCTGGTTCCTTGCCATCCAAGCAGTGTTGGACATGCACTTCCACTCAGAGAGTAGACGCCAGAATAAAAAAAGACATTCGTTTACCTCTCCCACAAGTCCTGGGCACCATAGTCCTAGCACATCTTTCAGGCAGCTCAGATTGTAGGTCAAAGATTCTGTGATTGCTAATGTACACCTTTACTATATGTTTTGAATTCTTAAGAATATTGTTTAATATTTATTTAATCCTGCAAAGTTTTTTGTTGTTGTTTTTGTTTGATTTGTTGTTAACAGTGTGAGTCTGCATGTGGATTTGTGCACAGGAGTGAGGGTTGTAATTTTCCTCTGAAACTCGAGTTAGAGATGGTTGTGAACCATTTGGCATGACTGCTGGAATTGAACTCATGTCCCCTGGAACAGCAGAATGAAAGAAGATGATAAATTCAAATAATGCTCAACTACATGGTCAGTTCAAGGGCAGCCTAAATTGTTTGAGACCTTATATTAAAACATTATTAAAAATAACTACAACAAAATCAGTGTGCAATTCTCCCTTCATAAAATTAGAAAGTGTTTCATGAAAGTCAAGTTGAAAAGAATTGAAGGACAACCACAAACTGTATAAATTTTGTTTTATAAAATACGTATTTGAAAAATTATCTTAAGTATAAATTGCATAAAACATATCATAAAGTAACCACAATTAACATATTTGTAAACAAAAGACATGGTGGTACTGCTCTGTAACACCAGCTCTGGCGGACTGAAGACAGGTTGATACAGGAATCTTCCTAGTCAGCCACTATAATGGAGATGAAAAGCTCCAGAACAATAAGATATCTTATATCAAAACTATGATGGAGAGTAATAGAGGAAGACACTTAATGTGGACCTCTGACCCTTGCAATGCACATGCATAGACACACAAATACACAAACACACCCATATACAATGATCATATATTTCTAATAAAAAGATATTGTAAAAACAAAGTCATCTAAGAAGATGACAGAAAATATTTTGAAAAGTATTTAATATATTGTATCCTTATAGAAATTTAAATCAAAACCATAATGAAATAATCCTACAGACATATCTAAGTGGCTTAGTTCTGAAACAACCAGCTTCAAAATTTTCTATTGGCAAGATTAAGCAACATGATTTCTTGTTTATTGCTGGTGGAAATACAATATGGTACAGCCACTTGGGAACACAATTTGGCAGTTCTTCTCAAAAGTAAATATTGCATTAAAATCAAGTATAGATAATATGCTTCTAAGTATTTAAACAAATGAATGTGAAATGTATGTCCACCCATAATGAGTACTCAAATATTTATACCACCATGATTCAAACTGCTAAAACTTAAAAACAACAGCAATGCTCTTTTAGAAAAGAATGAATAAACTGGTGCGATGGTTAATTGTATATGCAAATTTACACAGTTTTGGCTAAACTAAAACTTAAATTGATAACTCTAAATAAATACCAATATTTGTTGTTCTGTATAGGGGTCTCACCATATCAGTTGAGACCTGGGTCTTTAGGCAGAGACACCTCTACAACAGGCCTGGCCTCAGTGGCTTTTCTTAGCTCTGAAGGAGATTCCACAACACCTTTCTTGTATCCATGACTGTAAAGCCAAAAGTACAAGACCAAAGCTGCCAAGTTCTGCTGCTTGCTGATGTTGGAAATTGATCCTTTTATTCAAATACATTTTCATCCAATTTCTTTTTTTGCATGGTTGCCTTCTCTACTTAAACTTTTCTTTAATTCCTTTTATAAAAGTTGAGCTGGTTTGGGTCACCACTCCCTTTATTTCCTTTAGCCTCAGGCTTTTCTTTACACTTTTTATATCCTTGAGCCTTGATCACTAGACTTAGCTCCATTACACCTCCCAGGACCCATTTTCTCCTCAACTGTACCTTCTGTATCCTTTCTCAACTTGCTCCTTTCATTAGAGATTTGCACAACAAGCCCTATTAATAACCATAGGACAGATTTAATACTAGACTGGCCTGAAATCTCCCCTGCAGATGGCATTAACATTTAGTCTCTGACAGATTCTTTTGGACAGGGACAAAAAAAA
>JAQHUG010000567.1:322887-336461 GCA_028555095.1 Dicrostonyx torquatus | reverse complement strand
AAAACTATAAAAGTATAGGCTATTTACAAAATATTAAAACTGGCTCTCTTTATTCACATTTTCTGATTTGTTTGGTCATTTGAGTATATGAATTTGAGTGTGTGCGTATGTGTGTGTTTGTGTATACGTGTGTGTGCATGAGTATGTATAGGCCTGTACAACTTTGTGTTTTATATATGTTTAGCCATACTTATTTTTTTTCTGAAAAAAATCTTCTGACTCCAAAGAAAACAACTTTTGCTGGACCTAATAATGTACCTTGAGATCATTTAAGACTGTTCCCACTCTGCTCCCAGTTTGTTTAAGTTTAACCTGCCATTAAGAGAACAATGTATCCAGCTTCATCATTGCCTGGATTTCCCATACAACTAGCTTTTAAGCTAAATGCATCATTTTAAACTTCAATTATATACTCTTCCATTCCCTGACTGAGAATAATGTATGCTTGTATGTAAGTATTTTGCTAATCATTTCCTAAAACAGTAACCAGTTTGAAAGCAACTTCAAACAAACAAAAAATGTCCCATAAATGCTAGAAGCAACATTCAGTTATAAGTTAATAACTATAATAGGTTTGTTTGTTGTTTTGAGGGCTAATCTGGGTAAGTTTTGATCACAAAGTAATTTCTTACATTGTAAAATTTTGTTGAAGATTTTTGTAAAGAATTCCTTTATTCTTTCTCACACTGTAATTTTTGTATTTAGTAAATGCAGAGCAGAGCAGAGTCATAGGGACTAGTACAAACTCAGATAAAACACAGGCAGAGACAGAGATCATGCACAGTCATGACAGACACACATGAAGAGCACACAGGCAAAGACAGGCATCAGGCATACAAAAAGGTATGCTACGAATTGGCCAGTAACAACACACCATAGACAGACTGAAGACAGAGAGGAAAGACATGAAGAATCCAAACATGAGCTCAGTCTTAGTCAAATTAATCCAAGAGGAAGTTGCTTTTACTTTTATTTCTTCATGTGTTAACCAATAAATATATGCTCATGCAGTCATTACCAAAATTAAAACTCAATAGCGGCTCACGACAAATGTACTTCTCCCTGTCTTATACTGCACTTAACACCATTTGTTATTCTTTCTCAACCCTTCAGTTGCTTTCTAACCCGTAAAATCACAATTTCCCATTTTTAAAATATCTTTCTACCTTAAAAATTTATTAGAGAAACCATAATGGAACCAATAAACTGATTGCCAGGGACCCAACACGAGGTCCAATGACTGAATGAAAAGGGAAGGCATCTTGCATAAAGAAATGAAGTAAATGGTCTCAAGACATATATATATCAATTTTCAGTGGTAGGAAAACATTGTTTGGAATGACAGGGTGGTGATAAACTTTTGGAATCTCAGCATCTGATAGCCAAAACGGGGGAGATTGACAGTTTTGAAGCCAATGAGGCCTATATAATACCCTCTCTCAAAAAAATCAATATAACAAAAAAATGGTTTTCAGACAAAAAACATGAATCAAGAAGTTCTCAAGTTTCTGTGTTGCATTAAAATTGTGGATTATTAGAAATCTACATATTAAACTAGGTGTCTATTTTATCTTGTAACCATGCAGTTTGGTAGAGGATTTTTTTAGAAGCACCTAGATTTTTCATTATCAAAATTATTCATGTAGTTTCATCATATAAGTTAAATTTCTATTTTTCATGGAAAAAAAAAACTCTGTTAGCAAACACCAATGGTTCAGTATGCAGCTTTCAGAGATGCTAACATTGCATATCTTCTGTGAGGCAAATTTTCAAACTTAGATACTTGAGGCCATTAACTGCCACAAAAATATACTTTTGTAATAAATTACAATGCTTATGTGTTTGCTGTGAATCTGGTAATCAGGGTTCCAAAACTTGGCAACAGCAAACGGGAACCAAGCGAATTTTCTAAAGTGTTTTTAAATGAACATCATAAAGCAAACCCCATTTCGTTAAGTGTTTAAAGAGGAATTCTTGAAAAGATATTTTGTTAGAGAAGCTTGGTTCCCTTGTGAGTCCTGTCACTCCATAGTAGGTGAGTTTATTTTCCACGGTGTCTGAGTTTGGGCTATTGAGTTGTTTTCCTTGTCACCTTAGGCAGCTTGATGGTTGATGGGATCACTAATAGGATATACAGTCAGTTATGGAGTTCTAAACTAGCTTGGATTAGCTATGACTGAAATCAATTACTACAGCCCACTGGTCCATGGAAATTTGGGAAAGGGGTATTCTTACATTTCTGTTTCCCCGCAAACAGCTGTAGTCATTCCCCAAGCAGAGAAAAATACTACCAGTAAAATTGATGCTAATTAGCACCAATGTTGGCAGTCAGAATACTCAGAACATAGAGAAGAAGATTCGCAAATGAGGCTGGTTAAGAGCAGTAAATTTTGTGCCACTGAAATTAGCCAAGTATAATAAATGACTTTCTTTCAATTTTCTGAAAACCATATTCTTTGCTTAACACATTAATGAACTTCTGTGATTGATTTTTAAGGTTTTGCTTTTCATTTATTATCCTGTGATGATCATTTCAAAATATTCAAAATCAGCAAACTTGGTGTATTCCTGAGATATTACAGTTTGTTCAACGTTTTCTATGCTCATATTCTTTAGCAATCAATACTGGCAAGAATTAGTCAATAAAAACTAGTCAAAGTGGTTATTTCTTTTGATGGTGGCTTAACATTTTAGCTTCACAATTTTACTATTTAGCTTAATACTTTGAGCGTAAAATAAACCAGATACTTCTATAAACCGGGGAGGGCTTTGTCTTCCCACAGGGCAGGGTATCCTGCCCCATATCAGGGAAGTAGGGGGAGGGCGGTGGGGTAGTGGGGGAGCGGGAGGGCCCTGGACAAGGGGAGTAAATGTAAATTTTTCTTTTTTTTTCACATTTGATTTTTTTTTATTACAGGAAAATTTTACATTTACTCCCCTTGTTCCCGGCCCTCCCGCTCCCTCCCCCCCCCCCCGCCCCCCCCCCGCTTCGATAGGGCAGGATACCCTGCCCTATGGGAAGCCCAAGGCCCTCCCCACTCCATCTCGGTCTAAGAAGATGTGCATCCATATAGAACAGGTTCCCAAATAGCCAATACATGCAGAAGAGATAGGTCCCAGTGCCATTATCATTGGCTTCTCAAAACAAGGTTCAACTAATTTGTTCCTTAACATTAGGAACAATATCAGTACTTAAATGTGAATGATTCATATTTTTCTGAATATGAGCTGAGGCTTAAAAACTAGATAAAGACTGCAAAAAGATGTTCATGTTTGCTGCATAAGTTATCAGTTCAGTCTAATTAACACTTTCATATTATATATTATGGCATCATTTCCCAGGGGGAAGTATTACCCATGGTAAAAATAGCTTGTTTTTTTCCAGCAAAATCTACACTGAGGTGGTTGGCTTCACTGAAAACCCACTATCTTTCGGAAAAGTCATGCAATTTACCTTCTGCAATTCATAACTGTCATACTAGGGAAGACTAATGTTTAAATTCAATCAAATATTTATGCTATCATTTTTCTTTGAAGATAGAATTGTCAATGAAGCAATATTGGATTAGGCAGCTGGTGTGACAGGAAGCATTTCATTGATTGTGGTGATGTCCTCTGTTGCCATGTCTGTGCTTTTCTATTAAGTAGCAGCATGGAGGCTAAGATGCTGGCACAGAAAATGAAAGGGTCCAAACTGGTTGAAAAACTTCCCTGGTGACTTCACTATCATACTTTCAAACAAATAAACTTTCACACCTGAAACTATTTTCACTCATAGCCGGGTCAACAGAATCCTAAGCAATTTTCTTATCCCTGCACAGATGACATAAGTGCTTTTCCTAGCAATGCTTAATTATTACTTTTGTAGCAATGTGGACACAAATGAAGAACACGAAGGAAAAGTAAACTTCTTAATAATGATAACTGTACTTTAGTAACCATAATGTATTTTCTGTGTTTGTGTTTCCTTAGAACCCTCATGAAACAAACCACATTGTGCTATAAATTTAGGCCAAACCAACTGAAGTAAATTAGAAAATTTAAATATAAAATGAAACTCTTCATTGTGATATGTTGAGTGATGAGAGTATAAGGTCTTTCTTTGAGTTTAATAAGTAGCTATAGTGGATAATTACAGTAAATATAATGTACATGTTTAACATAGTTGCAATCTGTTTCTTTTTTGTATTGAAAGGTGATAGTGTACATTGACATAAAACAAATCACTGTAGCAACAATACATTCTATGTAATTCTCTTGGTTTCTACTTAATGACATACAAAAAAGTACAATACAAAGTTTCCGCAGTGATTTCATTTCTAATGGACTTTATATATCTACATTAATTACATTTCTTTTGTAATGAGAAAACGTCATGGCCAAAAGCAACACAAAGTGCAGTTTATTGTGGTTTATTGTTTCAGGTGAAGACCATGATAATGAATGGAGTGGAGTCATGATAACATGCAATGGAAGTGTCAGCTCGTGTAGCAAACTGAGAGTTCACAACTTCAGTGGCAAACCTGAAGCTGAGAGAGTCAGCCAATAGTAAGAGGGTGTTTATCTCAAAGCCTGTTTCCAATTGTTTGACTCCTCAGTAAGGCTTCACCTACCTAAAGAGCACCAACTAGGGATGAGGTTATCTTTTCTTTTCTGTTGTGATATTCAGAAGTATTGCATCTTTTATTATTTAATTTTTTTTCCATTTTACATACTAGCCCCAGTTCCCCCTCTCTCCCCTTCCTTCGTGCCACCTTTCCTAAACTTTCCATCCACTCTTCAGAGGGGGTAAGGCCTCCCTTGGGGAGTCAACAAAGTGTGGCATATCAAGTTGAGGCGGGACCAAGGCCACCACCCTGTATCAAGGCCAACCAAAGTATCTCACCATAGGGAATTGGCTCCAAAGAGCAAATTCATGTACCCAAGGTAAGTCCTGGTGCCACTGTAAGGGGCTTCCCGGTCTTCAAGCTCCCACTAGCTTGGGTCAGTTGTCTCTATGGTTTTCCTAATAATGATCTTAACCCCCTTCCTTAATCACATGATCTCTCTTTCTTCTCTTCAACTGAACTCTAGGAGTTCAGTAGCTCTGCCCAGTGCTTGACTGTGGATCACAGCATCTGTTTCCATCAGTTACTAGAAGTAGGTTCTATGATGACAATTAGGGTTGTCACTAATCTGATTATTGGGGAAGGCCAGTTCAGGCACACTCCCCACTCTTGTTAGGAGTCTTAGCTGGGATCATCCTTGGGAGTTTCCCTAGCACCAGGTTTCTCCCTAACCCAAAAATCTCTCTCTCTATTACAATATCACTTTCCTTGCTCTCCTTCTCTATTCTCTCAACTATGCTATCTCTATTCCTTATATTCCCATCCCACATCCCCCTCTTCTAACTCCACCCTGCCAGGTTACATAAGATATCTTAACTATTTCCCTTTCCTGGGGTCCTCCATGTGTGTCCCTCTTAGGGTCCACCTTTTTATTTAGCTTCTCTGGGGTTATAGATTGTATCCTGGTTATCCTTTGGTGTTTGTCAAATATCTACTCATGAGTGAGTACATGTCGTGTTTGTCTTTCTGGGTATGAGTTACCTCACTCAGGATGCTTTTTTACAGTTCCATTCATTGGCCTAAAATTTTCAAGAAGTCTTTGTTTTTTACTGCCAAATAATACTCCATTGTGTAAATGTGTCACATTTTCTTTATTTTCTGTTTTTCAGTTGAGGGGCATCTAGGTTGTATCCAGGTGCTAACTATTGCAAATAATGCGGCTATGAGCATAGTGAACAAATATTCTTGTGGTATGATTGTGCAGCCTTTGGATATATGTCGAAGAGTGGTATTGCTGGATCTGGAGACAGATTGATTTCCATTTTTTTTGAGAAATGACCATATTAATTTCCAAAATGGCTGTAAAGTGTTCACTTTCACCAGCAATGAAGGAGTGTTCCTCTTACAGCTTCTCCAGCGTAAACTGCCATTAGTGTTCTTGATCTTAGCTTTTATGACAGTATAAGGTGGCATCTCAGGGTCGTTTTCATTTGCATTTCCCTGATGGCTAAAGATGTTGAACTATTCCTGAAATGTCTTTTGGCCATTTAATTTCCTTCTGCTGAGAATTCTCTGTTTAGATCAGTATCCCATAATTTTTCATTGGATTATTTGGTATTTTGATGTCTAAATTTTTTCGTTCTTTATATCTTTTGGCTATATGCCCTCTGTCAGATGTGGGACTGGTGAAGATCTTTTCCTATCCTATAGGCTGTCATTTTGTCTTACTGACTATGTCCTTTGCCTTACAGAAGCTTCTCTGTTTCAGAAGGTCCTCTTTATTAATTGCTGCTCTCAGTGTCTGTGCTATTAATGCCCTATTTGGGAAGTTGTCTCCTGTCCCAATGTATTCAAGGCCAGTTCCCACTTTCTCTTCTATCAGGTTTAGTGTAACTGGATTTATGTTGAAGTATTTGATCCATTTGGACTTGAGTTCTGTCCATAGGGATAGATGACACAGTAAAAATGACAAACTTGTACATTTATTAGGCATCTCCAGGTTTATACAAAGTCATTTCTTGATCAACATATTGTCAGAAAATGTCAACATAAAACACGTTGGTAAATAACTCTATTTTCAACTTGGTTTCTCAAAGTCCCTTTGTACAATCACCTCATGGATTCATCTTCTGTCTTCTTTTCTACTTTTCTCTTCAAGATCCTTGAGAGCTTGAGTGGCCCTGGACTCGGATTTTGTTCTTTTATCTTCTATTTTATAAGCACCTTCTTAGTAATTCCATGTGCTCTAGTGACTATAAATATTGCATATTTTCTCTAACTCCAGGCTATTGAGCACCCATAAACTTTACATGTTTTCATCAGTTCAGTTTGATGCCTCTGCTAGGATTAACAATAAACAAACATTTCAATCCAATTTTATTTTTACACTACTGTTTAATTCCTTCTTCCAAACCCTAGAGTTTTGATTCTCTAACAATTTCTACACAATAACTATTGATTAAGTGAATTCCTTCTTTTCAAATGTTCAAGTCAATTCTTCCCATATACCTTCTACTATATAAAACTCTATAACCATTCACAGTATAAGGACTAATATAGCATAGTTTATACCATATTTATCATCTTCTTCAAGGTCTTTCCTTCTTTTTTAGACTCTGAAACTCACTAGCTCAGAATCATGACACTGCACACATATGTGTAGGTGCACACATATACCACATACACCTATATTCATGTTAAAAGATATTGCAGGAAAGTTATACTGTGTGTGCACTAAGTCATGGAGGTTTCAATTCTGTGGTTATGCCTTCATGCAAACTTGCATATTACATTGTGTAATTTTGTAAACAGGACAATTAGAAATACATTATTATATTATCATATTTTGTAATAAAATATTTTTATTGTGATTTTAATTGTATGTACTTTTATCATTTAACTTTAAGCTTTGAAATATATTTATATTTTTAGCTTAGACAGATGTTTTGTTGCATACCTGTGAACACAGCATTGGGAAGGCTGAAGTAGAAAGGTTTGAAGGGGTAGGGGGAGAACTGTGGATGGAATGTAAAATAAAATTTAAAATCTAAAATAAAAAAGAATGTAAAACAAAGAAAGATTCGAAGTGTTGGACCAACTATAGGCAATCGATTGAGTCCCAGATTAAACTACCGAGTCTGTCTTTATCTCAGAACAAGCAAACAAAGCTTCATTCCTCTCCAAAGAACTAATATTCTATTTTCTAATCTTATTATAAAGCATATAAGAATTCCTATCTATAGATAATATACTTGTTATTTTCTCAGACTCATAAAGAATAACAAAGTCACACTATTCAGATTGTACATCAAATTTTAATTTAAAAGACTATTTTTCAATATTATAG
The DNA here is from genome assembly GCA_028555095.1 of Dicrostonyx torquatus. Classification (NCBI taxonomy): domain Eukaryota; kingdom Metazoa; phylum Chordata; class Mammalia; order Rodentia; family Cricetidae; genus Dicrostonyx; species Dicrostonyx torquatus. The sequence goes on along the minus strand of JAQHUG010000567.1, from coordinate 328,568 downwards.
GTTATCATAAAGCTGCCTGTATTTATATAAACATAGATTTTTATAATATTTACTAATATCACATATGTTTAATAATTCTGCATAATATATTGTATAAAATAAATATGAATAAATAAGGTATATTGCAGGTAATATTTAGTAGTTTTCTGTAAAATAATATTTAGAAAGAGACCCTGAAATTTGAAATCCCACATTTTGTCTTAAGATATAAAACTAGAATGGGTAAAGTAGAAACATTTTTTGAAGTATATTTTCTCTTTTTTATGGTATATGTTTGTTGTGTGCTGTGTGTGATCCTGGGTGCATACAGGAACATGAATATTGGGGATAAATTAAGGTATCAAGTACCTTCATCACCATCAAACATGTTTCTTGAGAAAAAATGTCTCGATGAAACCAGAGCTCAGCATTTTGGCTTAAAAGGCTGAGCATAATTTGATAGGATACATCTTACTCTTGTCTCAAGCAATCTGCCACTTTAGAGGCTCACTGCAAAATCTGACTTTTACCCCTGTGATGGTAATCTGAACTCTAGACCCTTTACCTATTGAGCCATCTCCTGAGCCTGAACATGTTCAGACACAGCAATAAAACATGGAGATTATCATTTTCAGACACAGGATTCAGACAACTGTTTAAATTTTTGATATTAAATATAAAAGTAAAATGTAGATGACAGATATCTGATTCTCAGATTGCTTTTACCCCCTCCCCAACTTTCTTTCTGCAAAGCATTCAGGGAATGAGCTTCCTTGAAAATCTTTCCTAGGACAACAGAAATTTTTAACCTTAGCACACATTCCATTGACCATTTTATAAGTCCTCATGCATTATAATAGTATATTGTTATATCTTGCTTTAGAAAAAAATGCAGTTGTAATCTCTGTGAATGTTCCTATTGCAGAAGATACATTATTTCTCTAGGTTCATTTTATCTTACAATATATCTTATTCTTCTATGATTGCTTAACAATATTTCATATTTTCCCCATAGTCTATATTTTTGTAGAGCATAAAATAAGCCTTAATAGGCTCATTTTACATGAGTTTGGTTGTCAGCTTATTGATATTTGTAGGGAGTTTGGATATAGTAAGGAATGAGTATTAGTGGGAAATAATTACATTATGGGAATTGCTAATTACAAAAGCAAGTATAGTAGATTCCAAGGATTTGGGGTTACTTGTCATGAGAAGATTCTTCCCTTTTCTCTGTCTGTCTCCTTACATGTTCCACAATGATGGCAAATACCATGTGTACTGTTTAGATTTTCATAAAGTTTCACAGGATAGAGTCACTTGACAACACTCAAGTTGGGAACCTTTGTTGTGAAAATGTTCATCAGACTGGCCTGTAGGTAAGCTTGTGGTTCATTTTCTTGATTAATGATTAATATTAGAGAACCCAGACTACAATGAACAGCATTTCCCCAGACAGGTTGTCTAGGATTGTATAAGAAAACTGACTTAACAAGTCATAAACAACAAATCATTAAGTAACACTGCACTGTGGTCTATACTTCACCCTTCCTTCCTTGCTTTCCCTGATGATGGACTATATTCTATATGCTAAATAGCTAAATAAACCCTTTCCTCCCCAAATTGATCTTCATCAAAGTTTTATGAGAGTATTAAAAAGTGTACTAAAACACTGTGAGAATGACCTGAGAGCTATTTTTCAGAAACCAATCTGATACTCTCATCATGTATTTGGTTGTCAAATCTGTTGACAGCATATTTTCATAATTACTGAATATATTTTTATACAATAAAAAGCTGTGAGAGTTTGTTATAACAGATAAAATGATAATACAATTAAGGGTAATATATGTGGTAACATTTCTACCATCAGTATTTCTCCCTTCATTTATTCTTCCCAATAACTCATTCTACATGGATGAAAATTTGCAAAAGGAAGATCAGGACATATTCAGATCAGTGCATTTCTAACTGCATTTGGGGAAGCTGAATTCCATTTTGTTCAATAGGAGTGACTTTCTATTCTTTTTACTCATTTTTTTGTTTAATTTTATTTTATTTTTGATGTTGTTGTTGTTTTGAGATTCACTTTTTCTGTGTCTCTGACTGTCCTGGAACTCACTCTTATAAGGCTGGCCTCAAACTTACAGAGACTCACCTCCCACTCTCTCCTAAGTGCTGGAAGTAAGGCATGTTCTACTGCCACCTGACTGACTTTCTACTCTTCTACATGATTACTTCAAATCAGTTCACCTGATAGAAAAGTAAGGTGGTAAGAGTTGAAAGTAGCTAATGGAAAGAAGAAAGAAATCTTAAGTAACACCCTTGCTTAAAATTGCAGATTAATGAGTTCCATACCTGCATGGTAAAACTTAGTGCGGATTTTTAGGTATGTGATTTTCTATTACTTCTGTGTGGACTGCCCATTCTTTCGTGTTGTGCTTCAATTTGCAGCAAAATATGACTGGCTACAGTACAGCATTATCTATCAATCTTTATTATCAAAGATAAGAACACTTTAGTTTTGGACCTATGTCTTACTGGTTTTTTTTTCTAATTTTATTTAAAATCAATCAGATAGCTAGATCCTACAATTAAGTTTTATTAAAGATCAATCCCTTTAATCCTACTTTAATCTTACACTTTCTTTCCTTTATTTACCCTTACCATTCATAGACATCAAAACCATTCATCAAACACTGATACCTGATCACCACCTTATGTTTTTGTCTTTGTTTGTTTATTTTTGTTTTTTATTTAATTATATATGTCATTTATCTATCCATCTCTCTCTCTATCATCTATCTATATCTTCTATCATCTAATCTATCTATTTTTCTATCTATCGTCATCTATCTGTCTACTTATTTATTATGTATACAGTCTTCTGCCTGGACATATGCCTGTGGGCAAGAAGAGGACACCAGATCTCATTACAGATCATTGTGAGCCACCATGTGGGTGGTGGAAATTAAACTCAAGACTTTTGGAAGAGTAGTCAGTGCTCTTAAACTCTGAACCTTGCCATCTCTCCAGGCCTATTTTGTCTGTTTGATTGTTTTTGTTTTTGTTTTAAATTACATGAGACATTGCTTTGTACTTTGAAGCAACAGTGACAGTGTTGAACTTAGCTGTGTTTTTGGAACATTACTCATTGCAATTTGATACCATGATCTTAATTAATAACCTTTGTCCTTTGCCTGAATATGTATGCAATTGACACAAAAATGACAAAAATTCTTCCAGTAAAAATGAGGAAATTATTACATTGAGAATTATCAATTTGAACATATCAGAACACTGTCATGTAAGACAACTCTTAGTGAGTTTTGATAGACTTTCTAATATAAGAAGTCATTAAAATAAGCCAGATATTATTTACTTGATCTTTTTATTTCTCATGATGAACTAACTCAATTAGTGATTTAATGATAACATATAGAGGCATATATATGTTTTGTAGAAGAATAGAATAAAATGTGGGTGAAAACTGTTGCACTTTTTATGCGGTGTGGATAGTTTTAATTAGAACATATAACAGTTAAAAAAATCTATTTAATCTAAAGAATCATTTCCAAAAACTTGGATATAGAAAGTTACATCTTTAATAGCTCCAAGTTGACCTCTACTATCTCATTCTTAGAAGTACAAACTAGCCACATAACCACAGACATTAACATTGTTATATAATATTTGTTTGATACATCTGCTACATCAAGAGCTTATATGAGAATTCACCAGTTTTAAAAGTCACTGTCCTTGGGCTGCTGTCTTCTGCTCCAGCCTCCTTTCTGGAACTTACATTGCCTTATAGTTAAAAATCTGGTGTCCTTTTCTCTCCATACTGCAACCTTCTCATTCACCGGTTCAATTGTAAATTACCATTTCCTCCATGTAGCTTGACAGATAACAAACAGCCAAGATGTATGTTTTGTACTTTAACCAACCTCTTGACTTCAAATGGTTAATTGGAACTGAGATTGAGAGGCCATTGAATGATCTATGGCATTTCTCGGGAAAGTCTAGAAATCTACTTGGAGAAATATCTAAGTGCCAGAAATAGAAAAGGAGAGCAGATATGAATTAATGACCCTGTAATTATTACTGTGAACTTTCACCACATTTTTGCCCTTACTCCAACACAAAGTAGATTTGGTGTGAAATCTACTTTTTTGAGAGTGTCTACAACTTGACAGCTGAATACATTTTGTGGACCAGAGTATCACTTTATACGAGGAAAATCAATAAAGTTCAAGAAAAGATACTGGCGATACTGATCTGTCTACCAATTATATGGCATTGCTCCACACTTCCCTGACAGGCATATGATTTTATACTCCATTAAAGCATGGGAAATAACTCTAAAAGTACTTCCAAATAAACTCCAAAGTTGGTCTCACTAGATTTACAGAATGTCCTTCTCACACACAACAGTTTAATAGTCTATTTTCTACATCTGACTGTAATGCTGTGTGGTTGGCCTCACGAATCTGCAAGCCTGTGTGTTTTCAGTCTTGAATGTCATGTATACTGTTCTATGAATCACTTACTCTTAGTAATTAATTTATCTACCATAAAGTATCAAAAACGGGTACCTTAACATTTTTCACAAGAAAAATTTTGAATTAAAAAATAAAATGCTATGCTTCACTAGTATGGGAAAAAGAAGGAAAAGTGACTTCACCTGGGTAAGAGATCATCCAGAAACATCTAAACAGAGATATTAAGTTTCACGTTCAGTATGTATTTACTTGCAGCATCCACATATGCATATATTATATATTTATATGCAATAAAATTTTATAAATTTATGTACATAATCTGAATGGTTCAGTTATATTTTGACAATGAGGTGTTAGGTTTGAGGAAGCAATCTACCTTTCCTTGGGAGTTCTTATTACAGTCCCTGGTGGGTTATCAGAAGCCTTAAAACCACAGGTGGCACCACCTTGTAGCTTCTATGTGTCATGACACTGAATCCCAAGCCTGTCAAATTCACTGCTGCTTTTATTATTTTTAGATGCACTACACATATCCTCTAAAAACACAAATCACGCTTCTGCAGGTGCCAGGTTTTAAAAATTTGCAGACTGATAAACTAGACGTGTTATAACAATTCCTGAAATAAATAAAGTTGCTCCAATACCATTCCTCAAATATACCAAAGTATTCAAGGCCTGGGGCACAGATGGCTGCAACCACACGTCTGTCTTGGTTGGTTTGCAAGTATGAAATGTCTGCTCGCCATGCCACCTCACTCTAAGTATGAAAAGAAAGAAAATAGAAACAGAAAGTAAAATAAAATAAAAAGCTTTACCTGGTTTTCATCAAAGAGGTTTTGGATTTTGTTCCCCCTGAGACGGCTGCTAGCTACTGTGCCTTCATGTTAACCTTTATACTGAACGGAATTCAAAGGCCTTTAAAACTCATTGAAGATGTGCTGTGTGACTCAGCCATTGTACTTACTATAGCAGGTATCCCTGCTTGAGATTAAGTTATATTCACTTTAAGATTTATGTGAGGGAACAAGGTGCCTCGTGGGAGAGGACTTGTTCTGAGGATGTAGTGATACAGGTTTGTTTCAAGAATGGCAGGTCAGCATCAGAGATAAAGGGTCGCTGTTCTCTCTTAGTTTACCCTTCAACCTTGCTCCTGTGGATGTACACTGAAGTCCACAGGCAACTCCATGAGGAATAAACGACGTG
>JAQHUG010000567.1:260995-276395 GCA_028555095.1 Dicrostonyx torquatus | reverse complement strand
TTTCTTTGGCATATTGCAAAACAGAATATAACCAGGTTGCATTGGTATAGATCTAGGTTTATTGATACACATTTAAGGTAAATTTTATTATATGTGTATTTCAGAACTTGACTAAGGTATTGTGTTTGTGCAGCTCATTTAAAATGTAATGTATAATTAAAATATAGGTTAATAGATTATCATCTACAATAGTTAGGTTTTCTAGAGGTACAGAGATATATTTCAGATGAATAGTTATTATTCTTTAAGCATATATATCTATATATCTATATCTCTATATATCTCTCTCTATATATATGTCTAAAAATCATTTTATTTTTGAAAGATGAAAGACCTTAATTGGTATTGTTTCACCAAAATTAATTCACATGCCATTTTAAAAAATCTAAATTATGAATGAAATATTCATTTATTATAGGAAATAGAGATTATTCTTCTAAAATATAAAATCTAATAATTTTAGGGTGATAAATCTATTTTCTTTGATTCAGACTCCAAAGTTTATTCAGAGTATAATGTGCATATATCAGGTTGAAAATTCTTAGTTGTACATAAATGAAGAGACTTCAAGTATGTATTAGCTTCAAAAGTAGCTAAATAGTATCAGGAGGAATGCAGAACATATCAAAAGACTGATTTTGTCATCAGTAATAACATTTGAAAGAGTATATATAACAATAAAAATGATTACCCAATTAGAGTGTTTTATTACTGCTCAGAGTTTAATGATAGAAGAAACTTTAAGGGAGAGAATTGAATTGATGAAGTTGTTTCTCATAGAAGTAAAGGTTTCAGTTTGGAAAGTACTTTATTTTGGTGCAGTATTCTCTACTTATGCTTTTATTTTGTATGGGTTCATTTATCTATAATCAACCAACAACCAAACAAAATATATTAACATAAAATTTTAGAATTCAGTAAATCATGAATTTCAAAGATGTGTTCTATTATGACAGAATGAAATTTAACATTTTCTTTGTTAGGATCCATTCCCATTATGTGTCACTTATATGAGGAGAGAAAGAGAGACAGAGAGACTATCCATATATGTGAGATAAGAAACTATGCATGTTTCAGAGTGTGTGTGTGTGTGTGTGTGTGTGTGTGCTTGCATATGTTATTATCATTGCAGATTGATATATAGTCATCTTTTTAAAATTTATCCACACATTAGATCCCATACAAGTAATTGGATGAAAATTGGAAATACACACACACACACTCTCTCTCACACACACACACACACACACACACACACACACACTTAGATTTTCCCCAGATTATTATTTAATTATTTTTTAATTCATTAAAAAAAACTATCTTTTCTCATTTTACATTTCATATCCAGTTTCCCTCCCCTCCTCCTGCTTCCTTCACCTTCCCCCTATCCAACCCCACATCCCAGCCCCCACCCACTCCTCAGAGTGGGTAAGGCTTCCCATGTGGAGTCAACAAGGTCTAGTACATTGCTATGAGGCAGGACCAAGGCCCTCCCCACTATATCTAGTCTGAGCAATATATCACTCCAGAAAAAAAAATGAGTTTCAAAAAGTCAGGAATCTACAAGAGTGACCCCAGATAAGACCCTAAGCAACAGTGAACTGGCCTTGCCCTGTGTTCAGATTGATAACTATCTTAAATGTCATCATAGAACCTATATCCAGCAACCTATATCCAGACGTAAATATTCCCAGCAGAACACTGGTCTGTGCTCCCAAAGTCCAGTCAAAGAAAGGGAGAAGTGAGAATATGAGCAAAGAGATCAAGACCACGATGGGGATACCCACTGAAACACTTTACCTGAGCTAACAGGAGCCTACCAACTCCAGTCTGTCAATGTGGGAACCAGCATAGGATCAAACTTGACTTCTGAATGTGGGTGACAGTCACATGGCTGTGGAAGACTGTGGCCCACTATCAGTAAGACCAGAATTTATCCTTATTGCTTGCTATGGCTTTTTCAAATCAATTTTAGATATTTTAAATGGATTAAGCCTCATGAATATGTAAAGATGGAGATGTTATAGATTTAGATATTGATATATTCTTTAACTTTATCTTCTACACTATATTAGAAGAATGGTTTGACATTTCATTTGTGACAAAACTGTCAAGATCTTAAAATCTTCTGAAGAAGCAGGTAAGAGTTCCTCATAACAGTGGTTGTAAGCCTGGAAAAGGAAAATAAAATGAACCTGCTGTTGTAGGATAATGTATTTGTATACTGTGTCTCTGTTATAGCACCTTTGGATTAGTTTTATAAAGAGCTGAATGGTCAATACCTAGGCAAGGGATGATAGCCAGGACTTCTGAGATAGGATATCTGGAAGCAAGGGAGGAGGAGTTGGTAACCAAGACAAGAGAAAATCATACATGCAGAATGGAGGAGTGGTGAAGAGCCATTTTTGCATAATGTAGATTAATAGAAACAGGTAGTTTAAGTTATAAGAGTTAGTTTGTAATAAGCCTAAGCCAAGGTTTTTGTAATTAAATCTCTATGTCAATATTTGGGGGCTGACAGTTCAAAGAAAGTTTGACAATAGGTGTCCAACATGGGGATCATGAATAGCCACATAGGATCTGAGAAAGCTGACAAAGTTCCAAACATAAAGCTCGACATGGATTGTCTAGTAACCACAGTCTCCCAAGCAAGCTGAGTGCTCACAGCATACAGAGACATGACTCCTTTAAGTTTCCATGTTGTGCAACTGAGCTCTTGAACAGCTAGAGTTCTACTGTAAGGTACAGACATATGCACCTTAGTTGCCCACTAACTCCCCTAAGCTGGGACAATAGGATGGGCATCAAAAGACACTCCATATGGAGTTTGCTTTCAATGTGGCACAGTTAGTCTCTGATCAAGAAACTGCCCTTGTCTTGACTGCTGAGAATATGTTGCCTAAGTGGACTAGCAGGACACACAAAAGCGTGACTACCAAGCATTCCCAAGACAGAGTAGGTCCGTCTTTCAAAATCCCTGATTCACAGAAAATTCTTTCAGATATTCTAAAACCGTATATAGGATAAAAATGATGATATATTAATGTTGCAGATGAAACTTGGGTGACTATCCAGGCAGCCAGATGTCTCTGTTATTTCTATAGTTTTGGAAGTTGTTTGCTCTGCACTAGATGCTTACTTGGGTGATATTTCACCCATCTTGGGTCTTGATGGGAGTTAAAAACAATATAGTTGTACATTTCCTTTGTTACTAAATTCATCACATAAACTTACAAAACAGATATAAAGTTTATAAAGGTTCAGATACAGGAAAGCTTAAGTTGTTATGTGAGAAAACATTATAAAGTATAAAAATATATTTTTAGGTTGTTAATACAAGTTATGATATAAAGTGTTTCAGGTATAAAACTTTGAACTCAACAATCTAGGATATATAATAAAGTATTCTCTCCAATTATGCCAAATACTAATGGTCTAGACAGTGTGAATGCAATTCTTACTTGATAATTGTTCTTATTTTATGTAGTTTTACTGTGTTAGAACTGTTCCTTTTTATTTAGAAGAAGTGAGGAAATGTTGTGATATCATCTTTCTGTACACTGTGACAATATGTCTCTGTTAAAGCACCTTCTCATTGGTTTAATAAAGAGTTGAACAACCAATAGCTATATTGGAAAGGATAGACAGAAATTTTGGCAGAGATGGGAACATTAGGAATGAGACAGATGGAACTAGGGAGTGAACCATAGAAAAGTAGAATGTACAGAAAAGAGAAGAAGTAAGGAATCATGTGGCAGAAATTATATTAATACAATTAAATTAATTTAACTTATAGAAACTAATTGGGAACAAGCCTAACCTAAGGCCAAACATTCATAATTAATAATAAGTTTAAATGTCACTATGTTGGAGCTTGTTGTCCAAAGGCAGTCCAACAAGAAAGACTTGCGATAGTATGCAACAATTTTTACTGAGTAATATAAATTGTAGTATTCAAATAAATGAGAATTTTTGGTCATATTAAAAATAATTTTTCAAGGTACTTAATTGAACATTTGAAATCTACTATTTTTATGGCTGTGTATTGATAATTATTATAATCTTGGAATGTTAATGTTTTGATCATTGATTTTATTAATTAATTTATTTATTATTTTATTTCTTATTCTTTATTCAGGTAAAGAACAGTTTTAATATCAGTATCATAATATATCTCATGTATTTAATTCTTTTTCTCATATCTTAATTAAAATGTTTTATGACAATTAAAATTTCAAATAAAAATTTTCTTAACTTTCACAGTACATTGAATTTCAATGAGGAATCTAGATATTCTCTGCTATAAATACACCTCCTTCAGCAGGGGATCAAATCTGCTACATGAAGAGAGCTCTGTCATTTAATTCCAAGTGACTTGTTCATTTGCTAAGCACATATTTTGTAGCACAACATTAATTGTAACTGAAGATAATTAGAGATGAGACAATATATGCACATTTATATCAAATTATATAGAATTTATTTTGCTTACCTTAGACTTTAGATTATTTCTCATTGAATTTATAGAAGCACTTACCTTAGACTTTAGAAGATCTCTCATTGAATCTATAGAAAATAGTTCAGTGCCAAAATATATGTACTTCAGTGTCCTTTAGAAGATTTCTATAAATAAGATCCCATATGTTGTTCAATTAGAAGTTCTTTTCTTCTGAGAACATAAGTGATATTTAGCAACAAGGTCTCCTTCTGTGCTTTTAAGTCACGGACATGAATACTCTTGTGATGTATCCAACTACATCATGCCATATGACAATATTCAAGAACTCACAACTCTATGGTTTTATTACTTGCTTTGTAAAATAATCATACCTTCTAATTATATTGGAGCAATCACTGTATCATTTATATTGAATATGTATGTTTTGTTACTCTATTTAAGCAATAAAAAAGAGATGAAAGTCCTTACAGTGAGTGGAAGTCTTAAAACTTAGAGATACATAGCTCGCAGTATTTAACACATAGCTGTTTTCTTAGGTATAAATCACAAATGGATCATTCAAGTGTAGAGAAGAAAACACAGAAGTTGAGCACTTGAGGCTTCAAGAAAACATTGGAGTCTCTGGAATCATCATGAGAATAGTAGCTCCTAGCTTCTTTAAATGCCCCATGGAAGTCTGGTGCTATGCAACTACTACCCTCAGACTTGTGGTAAAGAGAATTATATTTCTAAGTTACAGATATTTGCACATGTCCTGTGCTTAAAATTATTTGGAAAGGTGTGGACTCCTGCAAAGAAAACACAGGCATCAGTAAATTCAATTTGGAAATCTAAGAAGAAAAGTAGAAAACCAAAGTATGTTATGGAAAAAAATGTGCAGTGCCAAAAATCCAATGCCAAAAAGAAATTTAACTTCTGAGAAACCCATGGCTGTTAAAAAAGAAATACCAGATTGCATCAGGATTTTAAGGGAACATCAAAGGGTTATGACAAAGGCCCTTGAATTCAGGAGAGGATAGCAGCAGAGAGCTAATGGCATGATTAGAGAGCTAATGGCATGATATTGTAGATGAGCTGATCTGTGGAGAAGGGGATATTTCATGTTTTGTGGGCAAAAGCAAGAAAAGAAAGTATCTTGTTTAATTTCAGGAATTTATGAGTGTGTTTTAAGAGAGCATTAAGAACATTAAGCAAAAAGAACATTAAGGAATGTTCCTTTTGAGAAAGGAGCAGTCTACTTATCTCCTTCACATGAACTGTACCCATAGTCCATCTGTGAAAAGCTAGAGGAACACTGGTTTAGAAAGAACCCTGAAGTAAAGAACATGATTAAGATAAATAGGATGGTAACCATGGAAATATGACCTTACATATTTATTCACACATTATGAAGCATTCTAAACTAACTAATGGATTGCTCCATGAATATGAACTGTAGTATAAGGTAATTTTTCAATCAACTTACTATGTGACCATGAGGAGGCCGACTTACTGAATACCTGTATTGAGATACTACAGATAACTTTAAATGTTCATCAATGAAAATAGCATTTCAGTGTGTTTTAGATTCCAGACATACAATCATTTCAAATCAAACTGATACCATCTTTGAGGTACATATTTATAGAAAAAATTCATTAAGAAATATTGAAAATATCCTCTCGAGTAGGAAAGGGAAGAAGAAAATTTGAAGAAGCCCATTATTGAAAGGGCTATGCTTTGGAAAAGAATTAAACTAGCACATATACAAGAGTTGCTGGAGTGAAAATGAGATGAGGGAATGGAAAGGCTGAAAATTTGCCCTGGGGAAGAGTCATTTTAGAAAATAAAACATGCAAGAGACCAAAGGAGCAGTATCATGGAAATTACATTTCACACAGATCTATAATAAATAAGTTAGAGGTCATTGTTGGGGGAGGCTGCTTGTTCAGTTCCCTGCTGCCCAGATTCCCAAAATAATCACACGGAAGTCTTTATTAATTGCAACCGGTTTGCCAAAAGCTTAAGCATATTTCTGGCTAACTCTTATATCTTAAATTAATTAATTTCTATTAATCTGTGTATTGCCAAGTGGTTGTGGTTTATTAGCAATGTTCCAGTGTGTCCAACTCCTAGGGGTGATTACATGCTTTCTCCCTGACTTCGCCTACTCTCTTTCTCTACATCTCTGTTTGGATTTTCTAGCCTGACTTTACTTTGTTAAACCATTGGCTAAAAACAGCTTTATTCATTAACCAATAAAAGCAACACATATACAAAAGCACTTCCCACTCCATGTCATGATCACTATTGATCTATTAAAAAAAAATGGAAAAAGTCAAAGAGGAAAAGCCAGAGACAAGACCAAGCTCATGCTATGTTGTGGGGACTCTTTTTTTAAATTAACAGCATTGACTAGACTAGAGTCAACAGAGATTCTTTCTATAAAATGCAATCTTGGTCTATCAAACTATTTTTATAGGCTGAAATGTTATAACTAAATTCTGTAATCTGTAAATGAACAACTCCATAGATCAAATTAATAAATATTTTAGTGATATTGTACATTAGATCAGAAGAGTTTGAAAAGCTAAAACAGAGGGAAGTAGAAGGCAGGACCTAAAGGTCTATCACTTACCTATCATCTACCTATTTATCTATCTATTATTAATCATCTATCTGTTTATGTAACATCTATATATCTATGAGAAAGTGAGAGACAGTGTGAAAAAGGCAGATAATATACAATATATTCTTTCATGTAATGGAATATATCCAATATATCTATTTAATGGATAGGAAACAATTCTGATATGTCTCATAAATGAAAATTTTTACTTACCTAAATCTTTGTAATACAATTTTAAATTTTTGTCTCTATGAGAATCCAGCATTAACTCAATGGCCACATTATAGGTGATTATCTGAAATTTATTTCTTCATTAAACCTTTAAGTTTTATACCATCTATGTACAGACTTATTTTCTATAGAAATATAATTATGAATAAAAGTTTTACTGTTCTAAAAGAACAGCAACATCAAACCACTACAAATGTCACTTTTCTGTTTGTTGCAGGAAATTTGATTTCAATGTGAAACCTGAGACCTGTGCTAATAAAATCAACCTTGAGTTAGGAAGTAGAGTCAGAAATTAGGAGACAGCAATTAGCCTCAGAGAGTTCAGAGGAGACAGAAAGATAGACAAAGGAACACTCTTGTAGGAGAGTGGAAGGACTTCCAATATTAAGGTCCTTTTTTGGAACACCTGGAGAGCAGCTCTTTTGCCAAATCTCTGGACAAAAATGGCAGGTCATCTGGTTGTTTCTTGACCATTCTGAGCTATCAAGATTTCACCTAAATATCTGCTGACTCCTGAGTTTTTATTGAAATGTTAGAGATTTTGTTAAAAATTACATTTGGCTACAAGAACAGAGCCAGTGATGGCAGTACCAGAAATGTCACCGGTTGAATCCTGAAAGGCAGGGTACACAGATGGTAGGTAAAAGAACAATAGTTTGAGCCTGGTCTACAAGTCTTGTTTAAGGATAGGCTTCAAAGCTACAGAGAAACCTTGTCTCAAAAAACAAAACAAACTAACAAAAAAGGGAGTATTTTTAGGTGCAGCCACTAAGCCTATTTAAATCAACATCTGGCCATCCATCCTGGGGCACAAATACATGAGCAGAAAAGCCACACCAGCTGGAGCTCTCACAGTCAGCTTCTACATTCATTAGAAATTTTTTAACTGATAATGCTTCTTTAGGCAACTCCAGAGGTCTCACACTTGGAAAATGCAGAAGGGACCCTGAGCTTGCCACTCGTCTCACTGCTGCAGGCCAACTAAGAATTCAGCAGATCTTGTGAGACATGTGATGAATTCTTAAGGAGAGATTAAGTAATATTAAAAAAAAATTCTCTCCCGGACATCAAGATGGAGGGCATGAATAATCCATATAGTGCTACTATAGATGGCTTGAAAATGAAAAAAAATGGAGTAATCAACTTAGCTAGAATTGCCATAATACCAACTATAATTACTACCAGTTTGATAATTCACATATTATACTTAAAATGTGGTTTGATAACTGCCAAATATGAAAATTTGACTGATAAGATACAAGACTTAGAAAGGCTTACTCCTGATAAGATATGTCTTAGAATGAGTTACTATTGAAAATGAGTAAAAGTTTACTGATATGATACAAAGCTTAGATAGACCTACTAATGAAAATAAGAAAAAAAATTCAGAAACAGACAGGAATTCAGACAAGAATCTACCACACCAGTACATGATGAACTTGAAGAGAACCAGCCAAAGTTATTAGAAAAACAATCTTAGTTCTTCCAGTTACTATACAAGAATGACCATGAGATGAAAGGGACCAACCCCAAGTTTATACAGAAGTTAAATGAAATCCTATAGAAATTATAGATTTGGGAAGGCTAAAGAAGTGGCCATTTCATATGGTATGCATTAATCATATATGAAACAAATGTTAAATTCATGGAAAAATCAGAATAGAATTATTACACAAGACTAGAAAGATTTAATTAAAGCAATATTGGAAGCTGGTCCTCGGTGATAATAGAGAAGATTGTGGACAGAGGAAATTAGGGTGACATAACACAATGAAATAGGGCTAGAAGCATTAATACTTCCAACACTAGCTTCTAGGTGAAGGCCAATATGCTGAATTTACAAGACAGTGTAAATTTGATGATCACATTTGCCCCTATGTCCTAAATGCTTTGGACAAAGTTGGATAATCAAGTCATTTATTAAAATTATACAAGGCCCTATAGAAGCCTTAACTGATATTTTAGAAATATTGATTTCATCAGTGGGTAGAATAATATCAGATCCAGAAGTCAGACAAATATTAATTGAATCTTTGGCTTTTGAAAATGCTAATTCAGAATGTAAAAAGATGATTAGGCCTTTAAACAAACAATAAGTATTTTTGGCAAACTACCTTAAGTGATAAGTGACCAAATCTAAAATTACAAATAAGTGGCATGGAAAATTGTAGGTTTATTGAACAAAGATACATACGTAACAATAATTTTAAAAAAAAAATTGGCATCCACATCATGTTTGGGAGGTAAATATTCAACTTTTAGAGTTTAGAGCCTTATCTCAGATAAGGCAAACTAAAAGATAAGTCAGGTTTATAGGTCCATAAGTACAGATAGGAAAATTGAAATCACGAGTGGCTGATAGAGCAATGAATTTATATGGACACGATTTGATTCATCAATGGAAAACATAGATTAACATTCCTCAAATTTCAGAAATAAAACAAAATAAAAAGTATTTCTAAGAAAAATATTAAAAAGAATTATTAAGAGGAATCACAGACTGATTAGTTTGTACATAAGCAGGGTACTACAGCTTTTGGCCTTTCAAAGGTACTAACAACCTTACCTCTAAAATGGTTAACAGACTATCCGTATGGATGGAACAAGGCCTTTGAGACTAGAAAAACTGCAGGCCTAAAAGAGCTGGTAATGGAACAGTTAAATGCTCAACATTTTGAAGAACTGACAAGTCCTTGGAATATTCCTCTATTTTGTTATTAAAAAGAAATGGGGAAACTAGAGAATGGTAACAGATCTGAGAGCTACAAATATGGTGATTCAGACAATGGCTTCTTATATCCTGGCATCCTTTTGCCTTCTTTATTACTTAAAAGATTAACTATTGTACTATTTGATATGAAAGACTAGTTTTAATATACCTTTACAAAAATAGTACAGACAAAAATTTTGCTTCCATAGTGCCTACCTTTAACCATTTCCAGTCTGTTAAAAAGTATCAGTGGAATGTTATTGCACAAGGAATGGTAAAGCAGTCACACCTCGGGTCAATATTTTATACAATAGTCATTAGAAAAAAATTTGTAAGCAGTTTCTTTAATTTAGAATTTTCTATCTCATGGATGATATCTTGCTGGATGATTCAAATGCAGATAGTTTAGAAAAATGTGTTTGATGAAATACAGAGGATTTTGACTTGTTGAGGATTACAAGTTGTCCTGAAAAATTACAGAAAGGAGATTCTATCTATTATTTAGAATATAAGTTTACAGAAGCAATTAGAGGAGATCAATAACTAAATCGGAATGAGTTTTCAAAAATTGCTGTGATTTATTAACTAGATAAAATCTAAAATTGGTTTAACTAGTCAATATTTAAGTAATTGGTTTCAAACCTTACATGGTGATAAGAACTTAAATAGTCTCAGAAAATTATAAGTTGAGGCCAAGAGAGAACTGTTTCTTTTAGATAAGAAATTACAGGATATACTCATGAATCTCTTGAATCCATAGCTTAATTATATCCTAGTCACTCTGTATTCTCCTCTTTCTACTACAGGATTTCTTATGCAGAGAGTAGATAATATCTTAGAATGGATATTTTTACAATACAGAGGAAAAAATTAAAGTCTTATGTAGAAAAATGTTTCTGAATTCATTCTGATATGTACTAAGCTTTCATCAATTGGTAGAAATAGGCCCATCAGAAAATGTGGTATCTTTTACTAATGCTGAATTTGTTTTATTATGGACAGAAAATGAACACTGTCAAAGAGCTTGCAATATTTTTAAAGAGAGATTAGAAATATCCCAAATAAGAGATTTTGTTGTTTAAGTACTAAATAGATTCTCCCTCATATAATAAAAGTAACACCAATTTTATAGCCATTACATACTGTACTGATGTAAATAAATCAAAAGAGGCAGGTTATAAGGCAGGAAAAATAAAAAAATAGTGCAAAAACATTACAATTTAGTTCATAAACAGAATTATATGCTATTGTTATATTATTACTAGATTTAACAGAATATCTTAATGAAATTACTGATTCTCAATATGCAGAAAGATTTGTTTTATACATTGAAACCACTGAACATATTCCAGTTGATTCAGAATTAACTGTGTTATTTATTCAACTCTAACAAGTAATCAGAAATAGAAATCTTAATTGTATATTATACAAAGCAGATACCATACAGTTCTACCAGTCCTCTGACACAATGTAATGATAAAATTAGTCATCTATTGGTAGTAAATCTACTAGAAGGCCCTGAGATTCTTAACGCAGAAGGACAAAAGAAAACCAAAAGTAAGGGACTTATCTCATGATCCTTTGCTTTTATTCTGATGCTCTAAAAGTTTTCTTAAGATATATTATATCAAAATCTATAAGATTGTGATATCTTTTGTGTATATGTATACAGGTAATGTAATCATATATATATATATATATATATATGTTTATTTGTAATATCCCAAATTTTGTTGGGATATTAGTAGCCTTATGTTGTACTAACTAATTCTAGAAATAGGATTCACCTAGCTTACTGTATGGGTTTTGAGATTTGAGTCAGAAACAGGTAATTAGGAACTAAATTTGTGTAACCTGAATGCCTTATTTAATTGTGGTCCCCTAACCTTTCATAAATATGCTAAATGTGGCATTTAAAATAATTAAGTTTTCTACAATGAACCACAGTCATTCTGAAGAGCAATATTTGAAGTCTCCAAGGCTCTAAAGCAATGACTGTATCTGGATTGTGTCAATGCCATTAAGTTGACAAACACCACCTAAGGACCAGTTTTGTACTGCAAACTGCTCAGGAGAACTCCAGAACTGAAAGCTGAGATGGTCCAGCCTAACAGATTACTCTATCCAGGATGTTAGTTAAACCCTACACCCCACCTAGTGACTGTGCAAGAAATAATTCAACTAGCTCTTCCAGGATTTTGCCATTATTTCAATTTCTCAAGATGCCTCAACAATACTCTTACTCCCAGACAGCAGAAAATAATTTGAAAAACACAACACCCACATCCCCAAAAGATGGGGTAGGTGTGTTTTTTGTTTGTTTTGTTTTTGTTTTTCTTCATTTTTTTGTCACTTGATAGGTTATAGATGTTTCTTGCTGTTTAGGACGCTTAGTTACAAGTTGTTATTGACCGTGGTCAGGGAAGAAGCTGAACAAAAAAAGTTAAATTAAGCCATTTCTTCCTTTTTTCCTTCCTGCCTTCCTATCTCTTTTTCTTTCTTCTATTCTTCTTCACTTCTATCTAGTGTTGAAAAAAATGGAGATGCAAATAAAAATAAACAAAAGGGCAGACATAGCAAAGATAAGATAAAATTGTAGATTATTTAATATACTCAAAAGCAACTACTAGTTTCAAATATTTCATTTTGCCAAGGAACTTTGCATATTGACACATATTTAATGCATTTTTGCTATTACACACTGTATATGTTTCTACTCCTCTTTAAGGTTTTGTATGTATACAGCCCATTTAGAAGTGTGCTGTAAAGTTCTAGTTATTGACAGCTATTATTTAAAACTTTTTATGATAAGTAAGAAATGCAGGTTAATAGTCATCTATGTTTAACAATCAAACTTACAGTCATGTTACTTGTGTTCTCAAGGTTAAACAGGTAGATAGGTGTTCTTCCAACACTTCAGAGATTTAAAAGATATTACAATTAAGATGTTTTAATAGCATAAGTCATTTCATGAGAGTGAGATGTCTGATGTTTGAATCATGAATCTACATCAGATAAGATGATGGGCATCAAAGAATGGAGTTTGTTTTCAGTGTGTCAAAGCTAGCTATTGGGTAAGAAATAGCTATGGCCCCAACTACTGTCCAAATTGGACAAGAAAGACACAAAGAATGTAAAATGTTTGACTTTGCCATGGCAAGTTAGGCCAATCTTTCAAAATTCCTTCTTTGCAGAAAAGTCTGTTAGATATTCTAGGGCTATAGAAAATAGATGGAGCTCCAATGTTGGAGAGGTGACTTAAGTGACTATTCAAGAAGTCAGTTCTCTGTGTCATTTCTATAGCCTTGGAAGTTGCTTGCTCTGCATGTCCTGTTTACTCAGGTAATATTTTATCCTTCTTAGGTCTCTAATGGTGCTGAAAACCTAGACAACTATAATTTTACCAAATCCAAAAAAGAAATTCAGAAAAGAAATATAAATTTTATAAAGATTGAGAAAAGTAAAAACTTAAGTCGTTTATCTCAGAAAACGTTTTAAGGTATAAAAGAATATTTTTAGGTTGGTATAACATGTTATGACAGAAAGTGGCTTAGATATAAAACTTTTGACTCACTAAAATTGTATTGATAATAGAGTTCTTTCTCTAAATTCGGCAAGTACAAATGGACTGAACATTATGAATGTAATTCTCACATCATAATTGTTCTTATAGTATATAGTTTACCATGTTAAATTTAAAATCTTTTTATTTAGATTATAAAGGAGAAATGTTGTGGCATATTTAATCGCACTGTGAATCCTGAAACTAAGTAAAACCAAATTTGAATCAGGCAGTAGAACCAGAAACTAGTTGTCAGCCATAGAGTTATGGAGGAGCCAGGAAAATGGACAGAGAGACACATAGGAAGGGGTATGGAAGGTCTTGGAGATTTTTTTGGTCTTTTTGCTTTGGGACAGCTGGAGAGAAGCCTCACTTTCTGGGTCTCTGAAAAAACACTGAAGGTCAGCTGGTTGTTTCCCAGCATCTATGAACTAGCAGGTTTTCACTGAAATATATGGCTTTCGTGTTTGTTTTCCATAAATAGAATTTTAGATATTTGGTTAAACACTACATTTCATGGCAGTATCAGAGTCAGTGCTGGCAGGACCAGAAAATCTTACAGGTTGTATCCTGACCTGTGGACCACTTACTGCAGGGCCTCTGGGCTGAATATAGTAGATAAAACAGAAGATTCAGATAAAGCTGCTAAGGTGATGGAAAAACATCATCTCTTCTTTACTCATGAGTCCATTCTTGATCTGAGGATATTTGAAAGTATTTTTTATATTACTCTCTTTTGTTTGCTGTTCCTGGTGATGTATTATGCACATATTCTTTCATATGTTTAAGAAGTATTTGGCATTTTAACATATTTAGAATCTTATGTATTGCTGATGGTAATAGTAATTTACATATAAGAGAGTAGTATCAACTCTTTGAGTATAACTCCATAAATTCCTTTACAGGGTTACTTTTAAGATTTTTCTCTTTTAAAACCTTTAAAGTTCATCATTTCAAAACAAGTTGAATATTGGAATGAGTACCGGAACTTTTGAAATGGGTAGTACCACCATAAATCAGAGAGTTGAAACAAAAGACATGATATCTGAATCTTGTTTGACAATGTTTTTAATTTCAAGAATAAAGCAAAGGTTAGGAGATCTTTTTGATTAGTTTCTAACTGCTCATTTACTAAAATGTATATGTTACTGAAATTTATTGAGTTGATCTAGTATTAGAATTATACAAAATTTATGGAAGATACAGAAGAGTGGTATTATAATTAATGGCAATGAAAGTTCATTATTCTTTATACTGTCACAAATAGAATGCACATAAAGCTAAAGGATATAATTATAATTCAATGAAGAAACTGCTTGACAAATATTTTTTTAAGTTCCATCATTAATTGTTATATTACTTTAAAGGAAGTTTTAGGTTGCTGACACCTAGGATCACTAGGAACAGTGTGATGTCTGTGCTTTACCTTTACACAAGAGGTAGGTGGGGCATGCATAGCCAGGAGGAGCTTCAGGATAGAAGGACAGACAAACATGGAATTGAATTCAAAGCTAAAAGGAAAATTCATGCAACATTATTTAGACCTTGTTAATTTTAGGGAAATTATAATTATAGACATATATGTATTTACATTCAAATGCATACACACATATACACAGCACAAGTTTAATCATAAATAGAAAGAAAAATTGCTAGCAGATTGTTTAAATATAATTTTAAAAATATTCCTTAAAGCCTGCCCAACTGGACGGGTAAGACCAAAGGCTAGGCCCCAGGCGCTCTGCTCCATTGGGTGGCCCCCTCTCCACATCCCCAAGCTTTTCTGTGTCCCACACCCCAGAGTGCCCCTGGGCAAAGCTCCCCTTTGAC
>JAQHUG010000567.1:243569-254565 GCA_028555095.1 Dicrostonyx torquatus | reverse complement strand
AAAAAAATATTCCTTAAATATTCTTTTATCTTAAAATTAATAATGAATAAAGGAAAACCAAAGTGGAGATATACTCACAAAAGTTCTTATTCCTATCTTTTAATAGAATGGAAGATTTAAAGGCTGCTAGCTAGTGTTATCTACTAGATAAAAAACAAAGAATTTAAACATGGAATGAAAAGATTAAAACAATCACAAAATTGTCTAATAGTTTTAAAATATTTGCCTCTGGAGAGATATTTATTTCAATGTCTTTGTTGTCAATCATGTGTTTCATAAACTGGTTTTCCAAAAGTTTCAATGTTGACAATTTATATAAAAAGCAAATGATTTGGTTCCTAATTTCACAATTATCAAATTAATAACATAATTTCTTTTTGTAAGCAGATCTCTCAGTTTGCTGTAAACTAATGAGATGTCAAATTAAGCCATTTCTTCTTGTTAAACTACAGAAGAAAAATGTTTAGTGGATATTAAATACATGCCAATTCATGACCTGCTTGTAGTACACATGTTTAACCCTGACAATTTCTTAGTTATCAGTCTTTTTCTTTTCATACAACTAGTTCGACATCACAGTTATACCAGCTTTGAAATAAACACTTTGAGGTTAGTATTATAATGTAGGATTATTAGGAAAACTAAGACAGAATCAATAATATATCGCTTCTGTTAAAGAAAGTATAACATAGGAAAGGGTTTATTTATATAAGATTTAAATGCAGAAGGATTTATTTAGACTGGATCCATTCTTTATCAACACTACGACTGAAATGTCAAGAAGGAAAGAAACAATTGACATTAATAATCATATAAAGAAACCCTGATAGTTTTATGTAACGAATTAAGTCAATCTTTGAAGGAACTATTACTAGAATTACTATAACCATACTTTTAAAATGGAGATTAGTAATTCATAATGTTGTGATTATTTTACTGGTTATTATTAGCTTCTCACACTGAAGAATCAGGGTAAAAAATCTAACTAAAATATTCTAGAAATATCATAAAAAATTTACAATTGGTAGAAGTTAAGGATTATAGATTAATCATCTTACTAAAATTTTTAAACTTACAATACTAGCTTGAAATGTAAAGTTTTTATAAGTTCCATTTTATCAGAAGCTTATATAGAAAGGTGCAATTATGCTTTTAATAGAAAAGTATCTTCTGAATTCTTTACCCGCAAATCAAAATATTCATTTACTTTACAACAAATATGAAATATAAACATTTTAACCTCTATCCCACACTTCAAATATGGATCTTAAACAATGAAGTAATTAGTATAACCTTCTATAATCTTATAAAAACATTCATAGCAGGATGCATATAGATGGAAGTTTCTGTACTACCCAGTCTTACATAAATTCAATCCAAAATAAATACACAAAGGCTAATACTAATTATAAACTGTTTGGTCTATTGCTCCGGCTTATTACCAACTACCTCTTTTAACTTAAATTAAGCCATAATTTTAAGCTTTGTTTAGTCATATGGTTTGGTACCTTTTCTTAGTAAAGCATTCTCATCTTGCTTCTTCTTTTACCAGTGTCTTGCTGGTGACTGCATTTTTGGCGTTCTTCCCAGAATTCTCCCCATACTTCCTGCCTGGCTACTGGTCAATCAGCATTTTATTAAGCCAATATTAGTGACAAAACTTTATAATGTACAAGAGCATTATCCCCAAGCATTTCCCCATTTTTCTTTTCAAAACTAGAATGATGAATCTAATATCTTATGTTTAGCTTTTTTCCTGAACATTATCCATAACAACTTGTAAGCAACACAGTAATCAAAGACAAACATCCATAATCCATTTTTTTAGGAATGTAGGTGTAGTTTTCTAGGTTACTTCCTGTTGATTGGGGGCATTGCTAATCTTTGTTGGCCTTTGTGAAAATTTAGGATTATGGTAGTGTCTTGACTGGAGTATTATGTGAGGCTGGACCATCTCAACCAGTTACCTTGAAGCTGTTTTGGATATAGAACTCAGAGGAAACCACAAAAGAGGCTCTCTGAGATGTTATATCATCTGAGGCATCTACCCTTATACAAGATTTTTCAAAGGGTCTTCCTTAATTAAACTTGTTTTTTCTTAACTCATAATGAATCCACATCCCTCATTTCCTGTGGAAATAAAAGTAGAACCTCTTTCCCAAAGTAACGTATCTTTTGACTTAAACTTTGAAGTCAGAATATTTTTTAAATATATAGGTTGGTTTACGTCAGCAGCATTTATAATCAAATGTCTTTTGGTATCTATTGCTCCTTCCTCAGTAGTCAAACAGTTCAAAGGCAACACAGTAATATACAGGATCCAGACTTTGTGTATTTTTTAATCTTTATGTTTCTATTTTGTAGTACTCTACTTTTTAAGGACTTTACTATTTTTTTCTTCTCTTCCAGGCCTCCATATGTTTTGAAACACACTGTAAACTGTTTAGATATTTTTTCATCTGAATCTGTCTTTGTTGTATATCTCTATCCTTTTTTTTGACCACATGAGTCTCTAAGCAGTATAGATAAAAATTAAGCAACTATTGGCACCTGGCTCTGCCCCATTTCTTGGTTTCCTGTGAGTGTAGTTTCTTGGCAGAGTAACTGCCATAAGCTATATTCATTGGCACATTAATGAAACCACGGTGGAGGAGAGCCTGAGGGGTTGAAAGGTCGAATTGAAGGAAGAATAGAAAAGGAGAGTAAGGAAAGAGATATTTTGATGGAGGGAGCCATTATGTGGTTAGGAGAAATCTGGCACTAGGAAAATTCTCAGGAATTCACAAGGATGACCCCAGTTAAGACCCTAAGCAATAGAGGAGGGGGTGCATGAACCAACCTTCCTCTGTAATCAGATTGATATTTACCTTAATTATCATTATAGAATCTCTATCTAGAATCTGATGGAAACAGACGCAAAAAATCACAGCTAAGCCCTGGGCTGAGCTCCTAGAGTCCAGTTGTTGAGAGGGACGGCAATAATATGAGCAAAGGAGGTAAGAACATGATGGGGAAACCCTCTGAAACATCTAACTTGAGCAAATGGAAACTCACTGACTCTGGACTGACAGCTGAAGAAACTGCATTATGACAAAACTAAGCCCTCTGAATATGGGCGACAGTTGTATGACTTGAAAAGTTTGTGGGAACACTAGAAGTTCAAATCAGTATTTATCACTACTGCATGAACTGCCTTTTTGGCACCCCTTTCCTATGGAGAGATACTTTTCTCTGCTTTGGTACAGGGAAGAGGGCTTTGATACTACCTCAAGTGATATGACAGACTTTGATGACTCCCAATGGGAGACCTCACCCTCTCTGAGGAGTGGATGGGGAGGAGGAAGGGTAATGTGGAGAGAGTGGGAGGAGGACAGTGAGAAGGATCTAGGATTGTTATGTAAAATAATACTGTATTAAAATAAAAAAAAAGCAAAAAAGGAAAAAACCAAATAAAAAAAAAGCTATGCTAGACTCAGTTCTTTTGTGTCACAGAATCATTTTCCAAGGTCCCTCAGGTTTTATGTGGATATAATTGCTAAATGCTGGGTGTCATTTGTCGACAGAAGTTTCTGTCCTGCCCGGTTCAGCAGACTAAATTATTATTAAATAAACACACATCAGATTATATTAATTATAAACTGTTTGGCTTTTTACCTCAGGTTCTTTACCTTATATCTTGGTAACTTTTCTCAAGAAGGCATTCTCATCTAGCTTCCTCTGTGTCTGACTGGTGACTTCACCTCTACCTTTCCTCCTTTCAGAGTTCTTCTAGTCTGGTCACCCCCTCCTATATTTTCTCCCTGCCTACTGGCCAATAAGCATTTTATTAAGCCAATGCAAGAGGCAAATATTTAAAGTGTACATGAATATTATCCCACAGTAATATGCAAGCTTTTATTTTTAACAGTATGTAATAGAATTGCCTGGACATGGCAATTATACCAACAATATTAAGTTTTATTTTTTTTTCACAATAAGATTTTTATTCAAGGAATTTTAAACAAACTCCAACCACATAAATGCATTGGTCTAACTACAAGTGACATACTATGGTGTATTGCTTAGACTTTTGTCAACTTGACACAAGTTATCTGGGAAGAGGAATGTCATTTGAGAAAAATCTTACATTAAAGTGGTCCTATAAGCAAGTTGAAGTAGCATTTTCTTGGTCAATTCCTGATGTTAGGTGGGACAGCCTACTTCACTGTGGTGGTACCAGCCATGCAAAGATTGCTTTGAATTGTGCATATAAGCAGGTTTCATACTCTACCCTGTTTTTAGCTTTAGTTCCTGCTTCCAGATTCCCACCCTTTTAATTCTAGAAGTTCTAGTCATGAATTGTCTCCATGATAGGGTGTGACCTGAGAGTTATAAATTAAAGTAAACCCTTTCATTTCTATGCTCATTTCTATGTTCTTGCTTTATAGCAAAAACCCCTAACTAGGACAGATGGTGGTCTTAAATTTACATATTGTTCATGATGCTATTTGTCCATAAGTATAAATGTCTTATTAATATTTTTGGCATATGTCATATGGTTTACACAAGTAAAATTATTCTTTCTTTATTCAAAATTATATGACAATCTTAAATGTAAAACAGTAGCAATATTAAATAATAAATGCTGTAACATATTAAAGTTTGAAATCACCACAAGATCCTTTGGAAATTTATCAAATGAGTTTAGACTAAAAAATAAACTCTATTCAACATTACTTTTTATGGTAAGACAATTATATTTCAATATGCAAAAAATCACAATGGAGATTGCTCTGGGGTAAATATGAAATGATTATTCTTTGGAATTAAAATGTGAACATAGGATTAATTTTGTCTCCATATCCCCCCCCCAAATAAAACAGTATAATTGTGTCTTGGAAAATAATTCCAAATTGGCAAACTGTCAAATGGTAGTTTATTTAATATCAAAATACCACATTCTCACTGAAGACCAATAATAGAATTATTGAATAATTTTGCAGGCACTGATACTGTAATGGTCTAGTCTTTGACACAAAACTCTGGTTACTAATGGAGATGTAATATTTCTCAGTGGATCAGTTAAAGACAGGATGGGAGGGGAAAGCTGCTTAATTCAATGATCCAACTTTCTAGTATGAATAAAAATGTCCAGAAATATAATGAATTCTGTCTTTTAGATGCCTGCTTCATCACACCACTCATCTGCATGTTTGAAGTATTTCTTCTCTCTAGGAATCTGCCAATATGGTTATGTTCCTTGAAGAAAAATGTTTTTCAAGTATAATGTACTTACTACATAAAACCTCATAACTCACTGTACAGTATGATGTTTTAAAGGCACTAAGTATTTCTAAAATTACACATTACATAAATAGGTAAGAAATGTGCATTTTTCTTAAATATATTCTTAGATTGATACATATGCATTGACATAGATAGTTATAAATATGTTGAAATACTTGTATCACAGCTTGCAATCTTCTGTGCTTTTTTGCAAAATTTAAGCTTTAATTATCATTTATTTCATCAGGAATTTTTATACCTGAGGTAATTTAAGATCTAGATGTTAGTATTGGATTCAGATGTATTTGTTTTTTATGAGATTTGTTTTGTGGTATAACATAGTACTTGTTATACTTGTTACATAGTACTTGATCTCTGCAATGGTTTAAATATTGTAATAATTAATTATATAATTCATTGGGTAGGAATAATGTATTCTGAATCTTATAATTTTGTTTGATTGTTTTAGTTTTGCTATGTGTTTTTGAGGTAGGGCATCCTGTAACCTAGTCTATAATCAAGTTTCCTATGAAGGTTAAAATTACATTACCTCTGTTTCTACTTTCAAATTGTTGGGATTAAAGAGCTGTGTTTCCATTACCAATATAATTTTTTAATTATTCAGTAGTATATTCTAGTATTTAGCAAATTTCTGGCAAGTAAAATTAGTAACTGTTTATAAATTTCTTTTATTGATTGATATATGGGTCCCTTGAGAGTTGATACATCTAAACTCTGGAGACATGTCATATTGTATTATGGATATGTATATGTAATAGTGCCTTATTGGTTTTGATCCTAACTCTGAAGCTTAAACTCAGCAAGTTTAATTTAATGGATGAGTTATATACATTAGTCCTTCTTTTTTGTTTGTTTATTTAGTTTTTCTGAGTCTGGGTTTCTCTGTACCTTTGTATGGTGTCCTGGAACTACCTCTTGTAGACCAGGCTAGCCTCAAACTCACAGAGATCCACCTGCCTCTGCGATAAAAGGTGTACACCACCACCACACAGCCTATCTTTATTTCTTCTTACCATCCAATTTTCCCTCCCTTTTTTCCTTATCTATCTATCTGTCTGTCTGTCTACCTATCATCTATCTATCTCTCTGTATTTAAATGCAGGCATTATCTCAGAGTAAAAGTTTGGGAAAATATCTTCCAATCAAATGGACCTAAGAAGCAATATGGTGTACCTATCCTAATATCTAATAAAATAAACTTCAAACAAAAGTTAATCAAACAGATGGAGAAGGAAGTTTTATATTCATCACAAGAAGTTCCATTAAAATGAAGTCTCAATTCTGAACATTTATGCTACAAATAAAAGGGCATCCCTATTTGTAAACGAAACATTACTAAAGCTTAAATCACTTGTCAACTTCACACACCAATAGTGGAAGACTCCTAACATCCCACTCTCACCAGTGGACAGGACTGTCAGACAGAAACATAGCAGAGAAACATTTGAATTAACAGATGTTATGTCTCAAATTGACCTAACAAACATCTATACATCATTTCATCTAAAATATAAAAAATATATCTTCTTTACAGAACCTCTTGGAACCTTCCCTAAAACTGACCAAATACTCAGTCACAAAGGAAGTATCAGTCAATACATACAAAAAATTGAAATAAGCACCTGTGTTTTGTTGGATCACCATGTCTTAAATTTAGAATTCAGCAACAAAACAAACTACAGAAAATCTAAAAAATAATGGAACCTGAACCACTTCAAATGAATTGCCACTAGATCAAGGAAGAAATTGAAAAAGAAATTAAAGACTTCTTAGATTTCAATGAAAATAAATGTAGAATATACCTAAATGTGTGGGGCAGTATGAAAACAGTACTGAGCAGAAAAGTCACTAAGAAAACACACTAGGTTCCTACATGAAAAATTTGGAGAACTCTCACACTAGCAACTTGACAGCATACCTAAAAGCTCAGGAAAAACGAAGCAAACTTACCCAAAAGGAATAAACAGCAGTGAATAATCAAACTCAGGGCTGAAATAAATAAAATAGAAACAAAGAGAAGAATACAAAGAATCAGTGAAAGAAGGTGCTGTAGGAAATCCTTCAGGCAGTAGACTTTAAGTTACCAGCCTACTTGGGCATGTCCTCTTATACTATAATTGCCAATATAAGGCACGTGCACAACATTCTCACTTCTGACTGCTGGATTTGGTGGCTATTCCTTGCTCAAGCATAGGACGGTGATATGTGAGTCTACCCCTAAATATAACACTTTATTTTACTCAATTTTGAGCTAGTGTGGGATTTCTTTTTAGTGATCTATTCATCTGGTGCCCCCGATCCCAACTCCTCACCTACCAGGTAGACTGGTCTGAAGGCCCAAAATGTCCATGGCCCAGAAGGTCGCCCACCCCTGCTCACCTGACTTGCTTTACCTACTAAGCCCATTTTTGTAAAACGCCGCCAAAGTAGAGCTATGCATGGTGACTTGGAAATTTCCTCGGCTCACGCACAACCCCCCTCCACTGCCATGTTACCTGCTATGCAGTGACCTGCACAGCTTCCGGTTTGACTGCCTTGTGAGTTCTGGGCTCCTTGATCTGTGTACAGAATTGACTTAACTGCTTTTAATTTGTCAAGCAAAACATATTTGTCAGTTTTTAACCAGGCACCAAGGCAGAAAATGGCAAGGACTGTTTGTGCTGCCACCAGTTGTGCTGCTGGCAGTTGCTACTCTCTCCCATGTGGCTGCAACCATGAAACCTGCTGGGTAATAAAGAATATTATACCCAAAAAAATTTACTGAAATCTCATAACAAAGGTAACTATTTGATTAATAAATAAATCCAGTGACTTCTGTAGAAAACCATACTGTTCTTGATGTTGGAATAAACATGGAGGATGAATCAAAAATTCCATAGGAAATAGGAAATGTATATTCTGACAGACTATAAATGATCAAAGACCAAGGCTGAGAGTGCATATTAATGACAT
The DNA here is from genome assembly GCA_028555095.1 of Dicrostonyx torquatus. NCBI lineage: Eukaryota > Metazoa > Chordata > Mammalia > Rodentia > Cricetidae > Dicrostonyx > Dicrostonyx torquatus. The sequence goes on along the minus strand of JAQHUG010000567.1, from coordinate 246,327 downwards.
TGTAATTGTGAGTTTGATAGACATGGGTGTGAATATATCACTATTCCAGAATCATAGGGTTCCAATTCCTAGGAATTGAACATCTGCCTCTTAAACTGGCCAATTTGGATGCCAAGTGAAACAAAAAATGAGATGTGTTGGATGCATAGAGCCAGAAGGACAGAAAGGGAAGCTGAGGCCATATATAGCTAATATCACAGTAAATTTATGGGGTCATGACCTATGCAGCAATGGAATACCCATATTAATATTCCTGAAGCCCCCAAAACTTATGTTTCTGGGGAAGATATTATAAGGTACTATAGAGAAAGGTCACCAGTAATTCAGAGTATACAAGAACACAAAGTAACTAACAAACCTTTATAGACACCAAATGGTTCTACCTTTAAAACGGTTACTGAGAAACCAATATGGATTAAACAATGGCCTTTAACAGAAGAAAAACTACAGGGTTTAGAAGAGTGAAAACTGGAGCAACTTTATGATCACCATGTTGAAGAATCAACCAGTGCTTGTAATTCTCCTGTATTTGTTGTGGTTTCTGTGTTTGTTGCCATCTACTGCAATACAAAGCTCTGAACAACAAAAAAAAAAGAAATCTAGTAAATGGAGACAGACCACCCCTTATCTAACCTAACCAAAATACACAGAAAAAATATCCAAAATAACAAAATCAGAAAGAAATAAGAAGAGGGACATAATAACAGACACTGAGGAATCCAGAGAGTCATTAGGTCATACTTCAAAATTTTGTACTCCACAAAATTGGAAAATCTAAAAGAACTGGAAAATTCTCTGGATAGGTAAAACATACCAAATTTAATCAAGACCAGATAAACAATTTAAGTAGACCTATAACTCCTAAGAGAATAAGCAGTCATTGAATGTCTCCCAACAAAACAAAATCTTGCACCAGAAAGATTCTGTGGAGAATTTTACTAGAATTTCAAAGATGTGCCAATTACAATGCTTTTCAAATTGTTCCACACAGTAGAAATATAAGTATCATTCCAAATTCTTGATAAGGCCATGGTTACCTTGTTACCCAAATTACAAAATGCTGCAATAGAACCTCCATCATAAATATTGATGTCAAAATAGTTACTAAAATTATGGCAAAATGGATCCAAGAATACAAAATATCAACCAATATCAACCCCCAAGTTAAGTAGGCCTTATTCCAGAGATGCAGTGTTGGTTCATTATATGAAAATCTGTCAATATAATCCACTATATAAAATATAAAAACAACTGACAGAAGAAAACACAATTATCTCATTAGATTCTCCAAAAGCCTTTGAACAATCTAACACCCCTTCATGATAATGGTCTTTGAGACATCAGCGATACAGGGATCATACCTAAAAAGCAATATACAGAATGCAGACAGCCAATATCAAATTTAAATGATGAGAAAATCAAAGTAATTCCATTGAAATCAGGAACAAGACAAGGCTATCTATTCTTTCGGTATTAATCCAATATAGTACTAGAAGTCCTAGCTAAAGCAATGAGAACACAAAAGGAGATCAAGGGGATACAAATTGGAAAAGAAGAAGTCAAACTTTTGCTATTTGCAGATGATATGACTGTATGACTGTATATATAAGTAACTTCAAGATTCTACCAGGGCACTCCTATAGCTGATAAATACCTTCAGTAAAGTGTTGGGATACAGAATTAACTAAAAGAAAACCAGTAGCTCTCCTATAAACAGATGATATACATAGGAGAAAGAAATCAGAGGAACATAACCCTTCACAACAGCCACAAATAGTGTAAAGTATCTTGGGGTAATCTAACCAAATAAGTGAAAGACCAGTTTTTAAGTTTTTGAAGAAAGAATTCAAAGAAGATATTATAAAATTGATATATCTGCAATATTAATGGATTGGTAGCATAATCATAGTGACAAATCCATCTCATCAAAAGCAATCTACATTTTCAAGGCAATCCGTATCAAAATTCCAATACAATTCTTCACAGATTTTGAAAGAGCAATATTCAACTTCATATGGAAAAACAAATAACCAAGGATAGCTAAAACATCAAAATGCCAAATAATCCAATTAAAAATGTGGTATATATCTAAACAAAGAGTTTTCAACAGAAGAATCTCACATGGCCAAAACACACACACACACACACACACACACACACACAGACAGACACACACACACACACATATGTTCAGCATCCTTAGTCATAAGGAAAATGCAAATCAAATCTACTCTGAGATATCATCTTTTACCTATTAGAATGACTAAGATAAAAGAAAGAAATGACAGTTTATACTGGACAGGATATGGAGTAAGGGAAATAGTCCTCCACTGTTAGTGGGAGTGCAAAATTGTTCAGTCACTTTGGAAATCAAAATGGCAGTTTCTCAGAAAAATGTGAATCAATCTACCTCAAGACTCAGCTATACCAGTCTTGAACATTTACTCAAAGAATGCTCAATTCTACCACAAGGATACTTGGTCAACTATGTTCATACAGCATTATTCATAATAATCAGAACCTGGAAGCAATCCAGATGCTTCTCAACTGAAGAATGGATAAAAAAGTGTAGTACATTTACACAGTGTATCATTACTCAGCTCTGAACCGCAATGACTTCATGAAATTTGTTGGCAAATGTATGGAATTAGAAAAACATCATTCTTAGTGAGGTAATCCAAGCAAGACAAGCATGGCATGTACTTACTGATAAGTGGATGCCTGTAGTAAAGTACAGGATAACCAACCTAAAATTCAC
>JAQHUG010000567.1:191444-206638 GCA_028555095.1 Dicrostonyx torquatus | reverse complement strand
AAAAAAAATTAAAAAATAGAAAAGTAGATGTCAAAGCAATATCACAGATTATAGTCTATATCCATTAACAGAAAACCTGAAAGATACACTGTAATAATTTTCACAATCATTGTTGAAGGCAAAGTTTATTATAATTTGCATTCTCATAAGTTTCAACTCCTAGTACTGCAAAATATAAGAATACTTTTCTGAAATTTGCCAATATGTAGAATAGTGCTTTAAAAACAAAAAGTGTCATTACAAGATCAAACAGTCAAAAATTAGTTGTCGATTTATTTCTTTACTTACTGATCACATTGTGTGTGCATAAGGATATATGTAGATAGAGGTTTCTGTCCCATTTATTCCCACAGCCATTCAGTCTCAAAGAAACACACAGAGGACTAGATTAATTATAAACTGGTTGGCCTAGTAGATAAAATTTTCTTATTTACTAACTCACATTTTTCATTAACCCATAACTTTTGTCTGTGTTAGCCACATGGCATGATACCTTTTATAAGTGAGGTGTTCTCATTTGTGTCCTCTACATCTGGGTGACGACTGCTGACTGAGCCTTTCCCAGAATTCTCCTGTTCTTATTGCCCTGCCTATATACTTCCTGCCTGGTTACTGGCCAATCACCATTTTATCAAACTAATACAAGTGACAAATCTTCACAGGGTACAAACCACTGTCAAGCATAATATGTGTTGGTGTATGTGAATGTTTGTATGATTTGTAAGCACAAATCCATATAGGGGCAAAAAAGGAAAAGATTTAATGTCAAGTGTTTTCCACAATTTAACTCCACTAACATAATAGGCATGTTATTCTTCTCGAACCCAAAGTTCATCTGTTCTTCTTAAAGAGTAATACCATTTGCTACTGGGATCTATCATCACTGCCTTCCATGAACTGAAATTTAACTGAGTGCCATGCACACCCACCTTTCATATGAGTGGTGTGGAAGCAAACTCTAGTCTACACACTTCTGTGGTATGTGCTTTATACACCAAGGACTGTCTCCTCAAATACTAATAATAATAATTTGAAAATAATATTATTTTAAGAAAAAATTATAAAATGGACTATGCTTCCCCCTAGTAGTTAAATATCATACAATATTAACAGTTAAAATTAAATCAAAGTAAATTTTCATGTTGTAAAATTGAAAAAAGAAACCTATCACATAAAACTTATCGGTGATGATTAAACTTAGAAGTGTTTTTTAGACATCACTGTTTTCCTTTTTCTAATTTAACAACTCTCTTGCAATGTCTAAGAATATTTAGAAACCATAACAAAAACTGTATGAGAGCTCCGGGAGTTATATTTGGAACTATGAATTCTAAGCCTAAATAGCAATATATGGAAAGGTTAATAAATTCATACAGCATTTGCAATAAACTAAAATATACTTGATTGTTCATGACTGTTAAAATCACAATCAGCATGCAGTCGGATGAGTTTTGTGAGTCATTGTGCACGCATTGTAACCTGAGCTGGGATGTTAATGGTTTTACTCAAATTATGAATGCTCCACTGCAGAATATAAGACAGACTTCATTATAAATGAGTAGGCTTTATTCAACAGCAGAAAATTATTGCTTAACACGTCCTTGAAGTTCTACTCTTTGTGAACTTTTATATACTTGGAATGTTTCAAGCATCATCATTTAAGTGCAAAGCAAGCACAGTATATTTTTTCACTTTATAGTCAGACTGCTATATTCCTTCACATTCATTCATGTGATATTTAAACTTAATTTGGAAATGTCCATTTTAATTTTCATAATATGAAATTCAAATTATGTGATATGTAATAAAACCTAATGCAACTTATCTATTAAATATGCCTTGTTACACTTGTATTAAACTTAGCAGTACACTTTTAAATTTTAAAACACAATAAACGTTGAAACTCATATTCGAAATACATAAGTGGTGCCTATAAATAGTCCTAAAATGAGATGGAAGCCATGAATAAGAAATTTATCACTTATAACTTTTCTGTGATAAGCAATGTGGTTGAGACATCTCAGGTTTGTGTGAGCGTGTGTGTGTCATCTCCCGTTAATCACTCTTTTGTCCTCTTTTCTTCTTCTTCTTCTTCTTCTTCTTCTTCTTCTTCTTCTTCTTCTTCTTCTTTTCTTCTTCTTTTTCTTTTTTCTTCTTTTTAACAGAAGTAAGTTTTTATTTCCATGTTTCTCAGATTAATTTGTCTGATTTGGTTGTTTTGAAAGGATTACTCAAAGAAACCAAATCCCATATCCTCATCTGATTGCTCGACTTTTCTTGGCTTCAGCCTTCTCTCGGCTGTAGTAGCAGCAGGAACAACAGTCGTGGCAGCAGACACAGGGACAGCAGCCACAAATGCAGATGGATCAGCTAAGAAGTCTTGACCTTTTCAGCAAATGGGAAGGTGTACTCAGTCTCCACAGACAGAGCCAGAACCTGCTTGTAAAAACTGGAGACAAAGTAGGAGCCAGCTCAGAAATGTTTGACATCACAGAGCAGACGCTGCACTCTCGCTTTCTAAAAGGTGTCTGAAATATTGTCAATGGTTGTCTGCAGTTTGGTTACCCAACTGTTGTCTCAGTGCCACATTCTTCTTTTTTAGTTTATTTTTTGAGACATTTCTCCCTATATAGGCTTGGAAACGCTGTTACTGTGTAGAACGGAATGACTTTATACTCACAAATAGTCACCTGTCTCTGCCTTCTGAGTACTGGGATTAAAGGCATGCAGCACAGCATCATGATAGAATCGCTTTTCTTGCTTTGCTGCTCTTGTATGGACATCATCATTTTCCTTGGCCTCTTTAGCATGACAAAATATTTTCTGCTTTTTAATCTAAAACCTCCTTGAGCCATGTCTATAAGCAGAGGGCTGTTTGTTCATTCCCGGCTGCCCAGACACGAAATAATCACACAGAAATTATATTATTTGCAATACTGCTTCACCAATAGCTTAAGCGTATTTGTAGCTAGTTATTATATCCTAAACTAACCCATCTCCATTAATCTGGCATCACCACAAAGTCATGATCAACTGGCAAAGTTACATCTAACTTCTGTCTCCTGCAGCGGCTACATGGCTTCTCCCTGACTCTTCCTTCTTTCCCCCTCTACCTGTTTGCAATTCCAGTCTTGCTCTATTCTGCTAAGCCATTGGTCAAAACAGTTTTATTCATTAATCACTCAAAGCAACACATATGTAGAATGACTTCCCACACAACGTGTCTTTTTTTTTCTTAAACTATTGTCATTGCCTTTAACTCTGGAAGTGAAGTACATCAGCCTGCGATAAACTATGTCAGGAGACAGAAGCACTATGTGTAGAACAGACACAAGGTACTTGTTTTGCATACCCTCAAACAGATGCTGCATTTGCAATGTAAAAAGATGATACAAGAACTTTAAAAATGTATTACAAAATTCAAATATCAGTATCCTAAATAATTTTAATGGAACACATTCACATAATTTGCTATTGGCTTTGAAAGTGAACCTTTAAAGTTTAGTACGTTCACTATGTAGTTACAGATCTATCTAATTTCAACATTTCTGTCATACTGAAGAAAGTTGCATGGGCCTCTGTACACTCTGCCAACCACAAAGCTACATTTTCCTCTAATAATTATAATTACCAATCAATAAGCATAATTAATTTATTGAGATAAATATGATTTAATGTTAAATTTAAAATGAGTATTAATGTCAATATAATAGCTATACACCAATAAATACCTGTAGCATAAATAATAAAAACTCAGAGACAGAAATTGGGGTTCAACCAAAATCTAGAAAAACAAGACAGATAAGCCACAAATCTCATCTCTCCCAAGGCTGGGCAACTNATAAGAAATTTATCACTTATAACTTTTCTGTGATAAGCAATGTGGTTGAGACATCTCAGGTTTGTGTGAGCGTGTGTGTGTCATCTCCCGTTAATCACTCTTTTGTCCTCTTTTCTTCTTCTTCTTCTTCTTCTTCTTCTTCTTCTTCTTCTTCTTCTTCTTCTTTTCTTCTTCTTTTTCTTTTTTCTTCTTTTTAACAGAAGTAAGTTTTTATTTCCATGTTTCTCAGATTAATTTGTCTGATTTGGTTGTTTTGAAAGGATTACTCAAAGAAACCAAATCCCATATCCTCATCTGATTGCTCGACTTTTCTTGGCTTCAGCCTTCTCTCGGCTGTAGTAGCAGCAGGAACAACAGTCGTGGCAGCAGACACAGGGACAGCAGCCACAAATGCAGATGGATCAGCTAAGAAGTCTTGACCTTTTCAGCAAATGGGAAGGTGTACTCAGTCTCCACAGACAGAGTCAGAACCTGCTTGTAAAAACTGGAGACAAAGTAGGAGCCAGCTCAGAAATGTTTGACATCACAGAGCAGACTCTGCACTCTCGCTTTCTAAAAGGTGTCTGAAATATTGTCAATGGTTGTCTGCAGTTTGGTTACCCAACTGTTGTCTCAGTGCCACATTCTTCTTTTTTAGTTTATTTTTTGAGACATTTCTCCCTATATAGGCTTGGAAACGCTGTTACTGTGTAGAACGGAATGACTTTATACTCACAAATAGTCACCTGTCTCTGCCTTCTGAGTACTGGGATTAAAGGCATGCAGCACAGCATCATGATAGAATCGCTTTTCTTGCTTTGCTGCTCTTGTATGGACATCATCATTTTCCTTGGCCTCTTTAGCATGACAAAATATTTTCTGCTTTTTAATCTAAAACCTCCTTGAGCCATGTCTATAAGCAGAGGGCTGTTTGTTCATTCCCGGCTGCCCAGACACGAAATAATCACACAGAAATTATATTATTTGCAATACTGCTTCACCAATAGCTTAAGCGTATTTGTAGCTAGTTATTATATCCTAAACTAACCCATCTCCATTAATCTGGCATCACCACAAAGTCATGATCAACTGGCAAAGTTACATCTAACTTCTGTCTCCTGCAGCGGCTACATGGCTTCTCCCTGACTCTTCCTTCTTTCCCCCTCTACCTGTTTGCAATTCCAGTCTTGCTCTATTCTGCTAAGCCATTGGTCAAAACAGTTTTATTCATTAATCACTCAAAGCAACACATATGTAGAATGACTTCCCACACAACGTGTCTTTTTTTTTCTTAAACTATTGTCATTGCCTTTAACTCTGGAAGTGAAGTACATCAGCCTGCGATAAACTATGTCAGGAGACAGAAGCACTATGTGTAGAACAGACACAAGGTACTTGTTTTGCATACCCTCAAACAGATGCTGCATTTGCAATGTAAAAAGATGATACAAGAACTTTAAAAATGTATTACAAAATTCAAATATCAGTATCCTAAATAATTTTAATGGAACACATTCACATAATTTGCTATTGGCTTTGAAAGTGAACCTTTAAAGTTTAGTACGTTCACTATGTAGTTACAGATCTATCTAATTTCAACATTTCTGTCATACTGAAGAAAGTTGCATGGGCCTCTGTACACTCTGCCAACCACAAAGCTACATTTTCCTCTAATAATTATAATTACCAATCAATAAGCATAATTAATTTATTGAGATAAATATGATTTAATGTTAAATTTAAAATGAGTATTAATGTCAATATAATAGCTATACACCAATAAATACCTGTAGCATAAATAATAAAAACTCAGAGACAGAAATTGGGGTTCAACCAAAATCTAGAAAAACAAGACAGATAAGCCACAAATCTCATCTCTCCCAAGGCTGGGCAACTGTAAACCTAGCAGATTACGCCTCTCTCTCCTCTCATTTTATATTCCCTCTAGTGCTGCGACTAAAGGCATAACTCCCGAGTACTGGGATTAAAGTTGTAGGCCAACAACACCTGGATTTGTTTCTGCATTGATCCTGTGTAGCCCAGAGTAGCCTTGAACTCACAGAGATCTATCTGCCTCTCTCTCCCAAATTCTGGGATTAAATGTGTGTGTCACCATTACCTGACCTCTAGTGACTTTATCTTTGACTCTGGTCTTCAGGAAAGATTTATTTATTAAAATGCAAATAATATACCACTATACATACCCTTACATACAAATACAATTTAAAAATGATATTTCTGAATCATAAAATTTGCTAAAAATTTTCTATGGATAATTGTAACTACAATTTCTTTAATGTTTAAAATTTTAATAAAAATCCTGAGATAAATAATCAAAGATTTTCAAGCATAAAATATATTATTGCAATCAATAGGAAGAATATTTTGCATTTATCTCTAGAAATTGTACACATTAATTAATCTAATTATAGCCAAATATGGTCAGATTATTTGGCAAGATTTACATATTTTTTAATAATTGTGTTAGATATGGGGAGTGAACCTCTCTCTTTGTGCATGTAACTTAATGCATTTTAAGTTTGTTTGGGTGTCAAAATGCCCTTCATTACTCTGAATCTTCTCAGAAAGTTGCATTATGATTCTTTGGTAATTGCTGCCAGAACATTTCTTGATGATGATTAATAATTAGGGTATCATCTAGTACTTCTCTTTTTAAGAGACCTTTATCAACATTAACACTCTGACCTTTTTAATTGCATGGATTAAAGCTAGAAATTGCTGGTTATTAATGATCTGTACTTTCAATTCCTGATGCTTAAAATAATATTTGCTTTCTCGGTTGATTTGAGCAACTTTACCTTTCACTGAGCAAGCCTGACTTTAAATGGGAAGCTTACTGGGTATTAATTTGATATGCATTACCCTTTCTGCTACAATTAAGTTGTAGTGTTTGCTTAATCATCCTTGACGCATGTATGTTGTTTTAATTATAGATTTTTGACTGGGTCTCCTGCATCTACACATGTACACACACCTCTTTTTAGAAAAATAAAAAAAGACCATTTATAAGGTACTATGCATTTCTTGTGTTTTACAAAAGTCAGATTGTGGTTTTTGCATTTGTCACTCAAACATGTGGAAGAATGACAAATGAAGTGAGGCAATATTGAGAAGGCAGAGCTCTGCCTGACAACTAATGACACCTTTGCTATGCAATTTCCCAATTAGGCAGGATGTGTTTTTCTCATTCTGGAGAATATTGAAAATACTGTGGTATGATTTAAAAGAATTTTAACTGACATATTAGGAGAGAAAGCAATTTAGAGGAAAAATAGACATGGAACCAAAATACAATTATAATTAATATAATGACATTTAAACTTGAAATTAGTATTCATGTGTATTTTGTAAGGGTATAATATGTACATAATATTATTTTTGTGCACATATAATGTAAGTATCTATCTGGCACACACGCATATGTAAAAATGTATAGCAGTTCTATTTTAAAATATTTTTGTGATATAGCAGAGAAAGTTTTATTGCCAACCATAGAACATATTAAACATTTTATCCTATTTGATATTAATCATCTACATGATAATAAGAAGAGGTTAGCACTATGGCCATACTGTCCATAGATTTATCTGCACATGTTATGAACAAGTGGAGGTAGACTTATGAGAAAGCTGGTACACAGAAACAAAGAATCTCTTTTGTTCTTAAAATATAGAAATATCCACACCGAATCATTTTAATTTAGATGTGACCAGGTCTACCGGTTCTCACAGTTTGATCATGAGAATTGTGACTCTGTCAGCCAGTTCTGGGGAAAAATGCTTTTCTTGCTAAAAGCAATATACTAGGCTATGTACACATACGTATATGCAGCTAAATCATTTTCACATGTAGTTTATGCTTTGGCTACTACATACCTTATTGGGATTGCACGTTGTTAGTAATGATATGCTACATTTTTTCAAGCTACAGGGAAGTTCTAGAATAAACTGACTTCATTTCTGTTTTTTCATTTTGTGTGTGTATTTTGGTTTTATTTTTTTTTCAAAGAAGTTTCATTACGGAGTCCAGCCTGCTTTAAATATACAATATTCCTGTCATTGCTGTCCTAAAAACCTCACCCAAAACATTATGTAAAGCAGAAATAGTTTTGCTATATTTCAGAGAACTGCCATCTATAAAAATTGAGGCTTTTTTGTTTTTAGACAAATTGTCTTAAAGCCGTCAAAGGATAGTTTTTTTTCCTTGCACATCTTATTTTAACCATAAATGACACTTTAATTTTTGAGTGGAAAAGGAATTTCTTTTTGAAAATTTATATATGGGATCATCTTAAGAGATAGAAAAGGCTTACCAAATGCAGTTCAAAATAAACAGCAAAAATGTATAACTCTTTGTTTCATAATCTCTTAGAATTAATGCATATAAAGAAATCGTCAAAGTAAGGGGGAAAGGAAATAAATAGGCAAAAGTAATATGTGAGTGTGTTTGCCTTCCTCCTACTGACCTTAGCTACTATAGCTTCAACTTTAATAACATTACTGAAGAAATCGCAATTACATTACATTTTAGGAGAAATCTTACTTAAAATCTTTCATGATAATTTGAAATGTAAAGTACAAAATGATAAATAATGATAATTACTATAAATATTACTAAATATTTATTCGTAAATATTAATGTCTTAGGATATTTAATTATATCTTTAAATCACAACAATAAGTATCATACAAATAAGAAACATGTGACTGGTCTGTTACTCTACATGACACATAATTTGGTCAAAAGACCTTAAGGTACTCCTAACCATACCTATTTTATTCTGAAAGAAACAGTTTTCAAATGTAGCTTAGATTTCAACTAATCCTCAGAAAATAATTAATATTTAAGCCATAAAATTCATATTTATAGTCATACTAAGAAGGATCGGAAGATGTAATAAGGAAAATTTCCAAAACTAGTACAGGCAGCAAAAATTAGTCCTTGGAATTCAATATCATGAATGCAGCACATTAATAGTTTATTATAGAAATATCTCAAGTACTTAGATATTATAATATCATTAATTTTTATGTTATATGTTGTAGTGTGTTGAGTGTATCTGCCTACCACTTCACAGGTAAAGACCTAGGTTTCAGGTAGAAAAAAGACTTTAGTATCACTTGACTAGTGGCTGTGCTGGTCCTGTGCAACCTTTTCTAAAGACATTGCAACATAGTACTGGAGTCACTGAGATTGTTCCCAAATAAAACGATTGAAGACTTGGAACTCAAATGAGCCACAGAGAGTTAACCCAGTGCAATGGCACATTGAAGAAAAGTTATGATATATTTTCAAAGGTTCTTAAATCCTAGAACTTGATTCTCTACATAAGAGTCTTTAAGCTTTTACTGCCTATGACCAATTTTCACCTTGCCTATGACCAATTTTCACCTAAGAAAGTTTTATATATCTCGAACTACATATATGTACCAGACAGAAATACAAAGTAACCTATGAATTTTAGATACTGATAAATTTATTTCTAACATTTATTTAATAGAAATATAATTATAAATTTGTAAAACACAAATTTACATGCTAATGAGATAGATATGGTTACTTATTTTTATAAATAATTCAATTAGCTAATTATTTGAAAATGCAGAATGTACGAAATTGTCAATATTTTCTGAGTTAGTCATTAATTTGATTTTATTATAATTATCAATGCTAATAATTCTGTTTCAAATATAAAAACTGGCAGACAAATTATAAAATCATTTTGGGGAGCCCCTGAGAATTCTATCTCCAACCAAAACAAAAATTCACTTAATGATTTCTTTTGTGAAACTAAAGCCAACAAATCATACAGCAACTTCTAAATCAAATTATATAACATAAAACAAGGAAAATATTCTCATATGATACATATAGAAAAATTGTGGTAGAAAAATATAAAGTTGTCCATATGTAAATAAGTCATGTGTCTACAAGGTTGAGGCATTCTATATAGAACAGAACATTACAGTTTATAACATATGAGAATCTTCAATTCAACTGAGGTATTCCAAGGGATAAGTGATGTTCAGGACAAAGTGTATGTGAGTATATTCACTACCAGGGCTACAGTGAAAAGTATTGTTTTGCCACAAGGATGGATTACTGTTTTAAACACATCAGAGTAATTATTTTGTTTGATTTTAAATTAATTTTGGTCATAACATATTTCAGAATTTTTTGGTGGCAAATTTTTCCTGGCTTCCCTTTTAGTTATAGTACCACAAATGGAATTGTGACCAAGTTGTCTTAGGTCCCGCAAAATCTTTTCCACTGCCACATAGTGTCCTGGGTTCTTCAAGGAATTGATGTCATCAGAAATACTATGGAAACAAATTTGGTACAAATAATCTTATCACATTCTCATTCAACACCACATCAAAAAATCTATATGGAAATTGCTAATACTTGAAATTCAGATAGCTTCTGAGAATATTCTCTGTGAAGATTATGTTTGTCTTGCCAGCTAGGTGTTATAGTTATTGTTACACTGTGAAGACACATGAGGGATGAATCACCATGGAGTTATACAGTTGAAACTCATGCATGAGAATGCATGTTGAAGCACTGTATCTAGAAGATCGGAGAATAAACAACAAATGTTTCATTTTCTTCACAGACATGTAAAGCATAGGACTAGATGACAACTCCCCTCAGAGAAATGTCCCCTCAGGAAATACATCTAATTACAGCCTCAGATTAATTACCTAAGTTGGATATTAAATGAATCAATCAATGTTCAGCCTCTTTAATTTCATGTTTCATTGGTTTTCATTGGTATTGCAAAGTATGATGTATATTAACTACTATTATTAGAAATCAAGTTGGTGTTGCAAATGGTTGGTAAAGTGGTCACTCTGAAATTTTAATATGTCATCATATCATTCAAAATTCATTTTGAGGTATTAATGTTTTCAAATCCAAAAGGTGTACTGCATGGGTGAAAAAGGACACTTACAAAAGACATAAGGTTATGTTTAAATAATATCTTCATGGAGGAATTATTTGTTCTAAATGATAAATTGATGGTAGTTCCCATAATTTTGAATGTGTTATTATTTTTCAGTTGTTATTGAGTGATGAACTTTTGACACAAGAAAATCCAGCTTGGTGACTTTTTCTATAATGTTTGTTCAATTATTTGGGGATTTGGAATGAAAAATGTATCTCATAATATGTATGCATTTATATGTGGTTTTGTAAATATTGAGAAGGCTACTTGTATTCTAAATTTTGGTTTTAGAAACTAGTTTTAGGTTGAAGTTAATTTTTTTAATTACTTGAAAATCATTTAGGAGCAATTAAAAGACATTTATCTCAATTAAATTGAAAATCTGTAGATGTAATAACCTCAGATTGAATAAATATTGATCCAAACAATCATATTATTTTTTTGTCTTTACAACTTTGACTGCTTGTGTATTCCTTGTTCTCTACATATGTTATCTATCTGTTCATTTCTCTACTCCATATCTATCTAGTATCTATCATCTAACAATTATGATCTTTCTCTAGTCTCTCCCTATTCTGATTTCTCTTTTCTCTCTGTCTCCATCAAATATACACACAAACAAATACATAAATATGTATAAACGCACATATATTATGCAATGCATAAAAATATGATATTTTGTTCTATGTTCTAGTTATTTTGATCTATGTGTATATATAAATCCGGTGTATCCTCAAAATTATACTTTATATATCTGTACTGTCATATCTCTTAGTTAATGGCCTCTATTCAAGGATATGAATAGTTATAGCTTCCCTTATTTCAGAACAACTTATAAAGTCAGATGTAACTAAATGACTGAAAATGTAAGTTAATGTTCATTGAATCAATGCATTTAAAGCCATTTTGAAGATAAGCTGATATGATACTTGATTTTCAAGTTTCCACAGGAAAAAAATAAGAAAAGTCCTTCTTGCAGGCTAAGTTGCTTAAGTTGCTCTCAGAATATTATGAAAAAAATGATTTTTTATGAATATATTCACATTTGAATTAAAGTTTGGTCATAACTTCTTGGATTGATATTCTGATTACTAAATATTCTTTAATTTTGAGTAGTCCATCAGTATAAACACACAAAGTAAAAAAGACTGGGCAATCAATTATCTTTTTGCTGAATGTTTGTAGTTGAACAAAAAAACGTATAGTACATCCTTAGTTGTTACTTTGTTAGTTTTTTCTTCACTGTTCTTAGGTTATCTCATTGTCAACTCCATTTCATTTTGTTATGAGTCTCTAAATTTGAAGGGTTAAATTTTCTAGCTCCCTAGGGTTATATTTATCTTTCCAATATCTTAACATCAATATTAAAATGATTTCATTTAATATTTTCCTTGCTACCTTATTGACTTGTCTTTACTGAGAACTGAATATGCCTTTTTATTCCTCATTTCAGAAGGCATGACATCAACATCCAATATACACCATAATGTATCCACAGCGAACATCCTACGTGTATGCTGCTGTGCTAGTAGATCCAAAATTTACTGGGAGTGCAGAATGTTATCTTCAAAAATATACAAACCGTAATCCAGAAAACTGATCACATCTTTTACCATTTTCAGTTTACCTTATGAAAGTGCCTTTAGCTCAAGGAACGTTCTGAGCAGCTGCTCTTTGGATCCAGAAACATGATTTCCAGATACTAACAGTGTCTCCTTTAATCACTTTAATAATATCCTTGTGATTATTTTTTTACTTTTTGCATTATCTAGCAAATATATTCTACTATTAAGTAGTATAAATAGCAATATATGTGTTTGACAATATATTTTTGGTGTGCATTTATTTTGTAATGATTTTCCAAGGGAATTTGGAAAGTAAAAATGGAAATTATTCAGCCAATATAGTATTCAATATTTAGCAAACAAAGGTAGACTAAGAAAGAAATGAACTTAAGTTGTTCAAAGGAGAAAAGAATCTTTGTTATATCAGAAGAGAGTGTTCAGTGATCAGACTCTTGTTAAACTCTGTGATGTCTGTAACATAATAACATTAGTTTATTTAGTCCATTGATTTAAACAATTTAAAAATGTTTTGCTAATTCAGTTGTTTTAATTGTTGTTTTAATATATGACTTAATTTTGTACTCTATATGTTTATTATTGTGCTGTTTCATATTGTCTTAGGCAATTTGGTAAATATTTACAAACCCCTAATTATTGCCTTTGTCTAGAAATCTCTATTTGCTTTTAGAATTGAGTTCACCATCTTTTTATATTGAAAACTGAACTACAGTATTATTTATTTGGATAAAGTATTCCTGCCATATTGTAAAAGTAAGAAAGAAATACACTTTGCATCATTTTAAAACTTACGTAATAAAAGCATCAAAAGTCTTTTTTACAATTTTCTACCAATTTTGTAAAAATATTCGTTAATACCTCAAAATATTTCCAACTGATTATGACTTACTTAGCTTGACCGTTATTTGCTTACCAGTAA
The DNA here is from genome assembly GCA_028555095.1 of Dicrostonyx torquatus. Lineage (NCBI taxonomy): Eukaryota > Metazoa > Chordata > Mammalia > Rodentia > Cricetidae > Dicrostonyx > Dicrostonyx torquatus. The sequence goes on along the minus strand of JAQHUG010000567.1, from coordinate 193,346 downwards.
AGCAAGACCCAATTGTCAAGAATATGCTATGAGGCCAGGTGCAGGTTAAAAAACAACATTATCTATTATATCATAGTATTTAATAAAAAGAAATTTATAGAAATATGAAGAATAAGTTTTCTATAAGAATTAGCCCTGTAGGCCCAACAGGGATGCACAGATCTTCTCAGGAAGAGAAAACAGAGTTTTCCTGGATGGACTAGGAGCAGTGGGAAAAGGGAACTTGAGATATTAGGGTGGGGTGGGTGGAGGCAGAGAGTGCTGAAGGTTGTGCTTGTGAAGGGGATCATTTCAGAGTCAGGTAGATACCTGATGCAAGGGAAACTATCACAAATCTACAAGGATAACCCCAGCTAAGTCTCACAGCAATAATGGATACGTAGCTTGAACTGGTCATCTCCCGAGATCAGATTGGTGACTACCCAAATCATCATCAGTTAGCAGTTATCCAGTAACTGATAGAAGCTGATAAGTCAATAACAAGTTACAATCTACAACACCACAGAAGGTAGACACAGAGTAAGGGGATAGCAAGGAAATGTAGATCTTCCTAGGAAAGGAAAATAACTAGATAGTTATGGATGACTGGGGAGACAACTAGAATGGGAGGAACAAGTAAAAGGGAACAAGGGAAAGTAGACAGGACAGACAGCTAAAATTAAGGCCCATTGGAAGGGTAATATGGAAACATAATACAGTAGAAGATTCTTAAAATACATAAATATATGAAGGTGCTATAAACAAACTCACCAAATAATGGGTGTGAAGAAACTACCACAACTCAGTAGCTCTTATTACCAAATCAAACTTCTAGTACCTGGAATTGGTCGCATATCACTGAGTTGTTGTCCAGAGAAGTACCATGGGAACTCCCAAACAACCCAGGATGTTCACAAGTCTTTCAATTGCTCTCCAACAATGATGGCAAGGCCCCATTGCTGAAGAATTTGCACAATTTATTGACCATGAAAAAGCCAAGCTGATTTCTACTTAAAGAATTCATCCTTACTGACAATATTCTTAGTATTAAAAGCTATTCTGCACACTATCAAAAAGGATCATTGACACAAAATAAGATATGAACCCTTCAGCCTAGAAAGGTTCCCTACCTGAAAGATATGCTTGTGTAATGATGGCACAAAAGCTCATGGGAGTAACCACCCAATAGCTTATTTGACTTATGCTCCACTCCATGAGACAGAACTTATACTTGAGACTGCCTGGGTATCCAAGAATCTGAGAGTAGATATACAAAGAACTGAGGAAAAACTAATACTACTTTTCAAATTAAGAAAAATACCAATAAAATGGCACTTACTGACATATCATATTCTCAGATAGCATAGTCTTGCTCAGCAGTCATTATAAAAGGTTGCTTTTGAAATAGGTTGGATCAAATATAGAAACTTATAGCCAAACAAAAGGCAGGGATTGAGAGAACTTAAACATTCAGTGCCAAATGGGACATCTCTGGCATATATCTTTTTACAGGGCTCAGGAAACCATGCAGAAGAGGAGGCAGAAAGAGAAAATGGAAGACACCAAACTAATATGGCATTCCAAACACAACGGGACCATTATACTTGTGAACTGAAAGACCAAAGCAGCACACACAAGGCCTACATGCATCTACACTGGATGATATCAAGAGGTTTAAGAAGTTGACATATGTCTCCATCACTAATCTAAAAGCTACACCCAAGTGATTACCTCTTACAAATGAAGATTTAGTGTTCTCCAAGAGAGTATCACTGGGGAAAGAAACTACTCTAAGGGGTAGACTATATGACTAGTAGTATGTAGTGAAGAGAAAATAAACTCAGTCTATATTTGGAGGTTCTTTGTCCCATAATGTTGTATACAAACTTTTTTCCTTTTTTAATTTTTAATTCCACATATTTT
>JAQHUG010000567.1:148616-160084 GCA_028555095.1 Dicrostonyx torquatus | reverse complement strand
AGATAAAATATTGTATACATAATAAATAAATATTTAAAAAAAAAGAAAGAAAAGTCTTCTGGATACTATGGGCCTGTAAGCTAAAGATGGTTGCCCCAATAGTACAGAAAAACTTTGGGTGACTGTGCAGGCAGTGAGATGTCTCTGTCATTTCCAGAGTTTATGAAGTTGTTCATAATGAACTTCCTGTTGACTTAGGTAATATTATATCCTTCTGGATTCTTTGATGGAGTTGAAAAATTTATAGTTATAGTTATAGTTTTCCTTACTTATGATAAAAGATAAAGTTGATATAAATATTGTAATTATAAATCTTGCTTGAGAACTGTTTTGTTATATGTAATTATACTATGTTAAAGATAAAGCCTTCCTTTTTGTTTAAACAGAAAATGGGAAATGGTGAAGGAGTTTCTTCTGTTTGTGTGTTGTTTTCATTGGTAAATGAATGAAGAAACTGCTTGTCCTAGTTGCTAGGGTATATCTTAGGTTGGGGGGGGGGAGACAGAACTGAATGCTGGGAGGAAGAAAGGCAGAGGAGGAGGGGAACATCATGGAGCCGCCAGAGACAGACATGCTGGATCTTTCCTGGTAATCCACTGTCACATGGCAATATACATCTTAATAGAAATGTGTTAAATCAAGATGTGAGATTTAGCTGATAAGGGGCTAGAGCAAATGGGTCAAGCAGTGTTTTAATTAATACAATTTCTGTGTGGTTATTTCGGGGATAAGCTACCTGGGCAGCTGGGAGGAACCAAGCAGCCCTTCCCTGGAAAATGTGTCTTCTGTGAAATAATAATGTAGGCTTGGAAACCCTTCATTGTCCTTTCACTAAAGTGTATTTTAATCTCAATATGATGTTACCTAAATGGCAGTTATCAATTTGCAATTAAATTTTTGGAAGCAATAAATATTTTCCCTCAAGACATAGCGCATCCCATCAATTACATGTCTCTTCCACCTGAATGTACTAGAAAAGGAGGTTAGTTCTCTGTGCTACTCAGAGAGGGATATAGATGTCATTATAACTGAGTCAACCAGGCTTGGGGAAATAGGCTTATAGTCCCAGGTACTCAGGAGAATGAGGCAGGTAGAAGGATCACAAATTCATAGACTCCCTGGCTTTAGGGTGGTTTCTAACTCAACATGAACAAAGTACAGAGATATTATTTCTAAAAATGAAAAAAAGTAAAGAAGTGGTAATACAGTTCAGGAATAGAACACCTGTCTACCCTATAGAAGACCCTAGTTCAACTGGTAGAACCACTATAAAAGTATCAATTAAAATTAAGAAAGGAAATATTGATCACCTAATACACATTTGCCCATTGTTACAGTTAACTTATTTTGTGTCCATTTACTTAATTATTCTATATAAGAACCCACCAATTATAAAGTAAATCAAATTTCAATTACAAATTGAATTTATTCAAGATTTTTTCATTTCAATTTTGGCACCAACTGTTGTGTGATATTTTTATTGTGTTCTGACAAATAAAGCTTGCTTGGAGTCAGAGGGCAGAGCTAGCCACTAGCTGACGAAAATTAACCCTGGGGGACTGTAGACAGATAGGAGAGAGTGAGGTGGTATTTTGTTTGTGCTTTAACAATAAGAACTTACCTAAAGATTAGAGGGTGCTGCTAGGCACTAGTTAATCATAAAGGCCAGGCAGTGGTGCTACATACATTTCATCTCCGCACTTAGGAGGTAGATGTACGAAGATGAGGAGTTCAAAGTCACACAAGGCTACATGAGATTTAACCAGTTTAAAAGATAAAAGGATCCCACATCTTTGATCATAGCACTTGAGATCTCATGCCTTTATTTCTAGCACCAGGGACGTGGAGACAGGAGGCTGAGCAGAGAGAGAGGAATATAAGACAGGAGGAGAAAGGAGCTCACTCCTTTCAATCTGAGGATTCAGTAGAGATGAGAAGTCTCTCTAGTGGTTGGCTCTTTAATTCTCTGATATTTCAGCATTTACCTCAATATCTGGCTCGAGTTTTTGTTACTAAGACCAACTAGAATTCAGGCTAAAAAGAGAAGTAGTAAGGCAAGGTTAAGAGGATCTCAGCCCTTTCAAGGAAGGAAAGAAGAGGTAGGAGGTGACTGTTGGCTGCTCCCCTGCTTCTCTGATATTTCAGGCTCTTACACCTGTGTTACTCAGAGAGGGATATAGATGTCATTATAACTGAGTCAACCAGTCTGATACCTGACTCATGATTTTTTTTCATTAAAAAAGAATAATTAGTTAAGTCTTCAGCCAACATATCAAGTACATTATGGCCAGAAAGCTGGAACAGCTGATAAAATTTCTTTCTGGGCAGAGCTTAATATATAGTTTAATTACTTCTTCCCACAGTGATAAGATAGAACAGACTCCAGAAAGTTATTCATTATCCAACACATATGTGCCTTGACATGTGCTCTATATTCCACACATAAAACGTATATACATGGAATAATAATAATTAAAATGAAGTAAACGCTTAATCCAATGTCTGTTATCAAATGAAGCATAGAAATATTATGAAGCATTCAAATATACAAGGTAGAATGTACCTTGAACATGCAGACTAACTGAAATAAGAGCAAGTGTTCTAGAGTGCAGATGTTTGATAGTAAAAGCATGATGGCTCAGATGTTTCATGTATCTGACACAATGCAATGATAACTTTAAATTATTTTAATGTAATTTCTCTTTCTCTCTCACTCCCTCCCCATGTCCTGTGTCTGTTTCTCAGTTTCTCTCTCTGTCTCTCACTCTCTCTCTTTCTCTATCTCTCTCTGTGTGAGCTGAGTTTCAAACTCAGAATGTGTGAATGCGAGGAAAGAGAATCATGAAAATAAATTGTGCAACTCAAGTTTCAGTATTGGCTTTTTCCTTTAATGTTTTACTTCACACTACCCAATAATCTGAATCAAGATTTCTAACAATTTTATTTCATATTGAGTCATTCATTTTTTCTTATATCAAACAATATTTTTATAGAGAATTGTGTTTCAGATTCATGATATATTGAATTGATTTTTGAGAAAATCTTGCCAATGAATTGAAAGCCAAATAGTCTCTGATCTTGTTCTACAGCTAAATTGAGAGAGTGATAAATATGTGAAATAAAATGTACTAGTAACTATGAGAAAACCTCCTACAGCAGTAACAGGAGAAAATTTAATCCCAGTGTCAGCACTCTAATTAGAAATTTATATATGTCTCACCCATGCATTATCGCTCAGGGATCACAATGATCACAGACAGGTATGGGAATCACTGTTGCTCTGATACCGGAAACAAGCTCCTCAATCATTGTCTTGATAAATGCCTGTACTGGGTGGCTGTTATTAGTAGGGGGATACATAATTTTATGACTGTTTCATGAAGAATATATCTTAGTTTTATGAAAAATGAGAAATTCAAATATAGAATCTTTTTCTCTTTTACTTTTTATAATAACTAATGCAATGTCTAGCGTGTCCTTTTGTTAATCCCATCTGATTTATGTTTGACCCATGAATCAATTTATTCAGGTCGTACAAAATGTTCTGCTTGTTCATTAAGATTTTGATGTATTCCTGAATGGATATCTTGCTGAGTTTTTCTTGTGATAATCTTTATTTTACTCAAATTAATTTTTATATTACTTTCCCTTGTTCCATCAGCTAAAACTTCTACAATGAATAGAGCTATCTATCCCAAGGAACAAAATGTATTCATGAGTGTGAACTGGCTTCATGGCACCAACTCTACATCATCTGAGTTACTTGAATGATTAAAAGGTTTTTCTAGATCATGTAATATTTTAAATAAATCCTCTTTCAGAGAGTTCAAGCTCAAATTTGTAATATTTTGGAGGATAACTAAATAATAATTCATTTATTTAATATGTATTTGCACTGCAATTTAAATAAGTATTGTACCATAAGAAAATTACTTTAATGCCTGTCTTGCTCTCTGTTTTCTGTTGTAATTTCAGTGACATCTCTCCCTGCATTCCTTAGGTTGCTTCCTCAACTCTGGAGCTTAACCTCCATAGCATCAGGTAACTCAGAATGGAAGTGATTAAAATGTGGAGACACTTAAATATTTCCAGCCATTTAGTGATAAAAATGCTAAGTCAAAATCAAGTGCATGATAAATCAGGCTTTTTTGCTGAGCTCACTCACATCAGCTGGGTTGCTATATGTTGTTTCAGAATAGTTTTCTTCTCTCTCTACTACATCTGCCTAGAACATCTTGGGATATGTTCAAATAAACTGATTTCATCTACTGTAGAGTTTTCTTCTGCTACATGAACACAATGCTTTAAACAAACCAAATTTGATATTTTCCTATAATTACTCTATATGATGATACAAAATTAGAGTGTCTCTGGGTGATATTCTACTAAGATTTATTTTTTATGTTTTTTTTATTTCTTTTAAATTTCGTTTTACATTCCAACCACATTTCTCCCACCTACCCCTGCTCCTGTTCCCTTCTTCTCCACACAACTCACCCCCCATCCACTCATTCCAATGTGTAAGGGTTTCCATGGGAGGTCAACAAAGCCTGGCACATTGAGTTGAGAAAGAGCCAACTTTTCTCCTTTGCATTAAAGCTGAGCAAGGCTGCTACCACAGGGAATGGGCTCCAATAAGCTAGAACATGTACTAGGGATATTGTCCAGTGTGGTGGGTAGTCTGTTCAGATTTCTTATTTTAAAAAAACTGGTCTTTGAGATTTTGCTGCATCTCTAAAAAAAAAAAAAATTAAAGAACTTTAATGTATACACCATGCCCAGCCCTGGGTGACACACAGAAAATAAACTCTGTGATATCATGCAAATTTTTGTTTTCTAATAATTTTTGTTGGTTTTTATGTCATACTAGTTCTTTACTCATATTATGGCTGAGATACTGTGTTTTTATTAACTGTGTATGTGTGCTTCTATTTCTTTTTAATATTTGATATCTTTACTCGTTTACTTGTTTGCCTATGTTATTTTTTTCTAAAGAAAGATAAAGACTGTGGAGCAGGGTGGGTGAGAAGAAACTTTCAGGGCATGGAGGATGAAAAAGTATGATCAGAATATATTGCATGAAAGTATTTATTGTCAAAATATAATAAGCAAATCTAAAACAATTTTTAGTTTATTTGGAGAGGGCAAGGTGGGTGGCTTAAAGGTGCTGCCAAATTTGCCAATTGTTTCCATTTAAAAGAAACAAGGGTCTTTGTTCCCAGACTTTTAAAACAGTTGCCTTATCAAATATCTGCAGTCAACAGGAGGTCTCACTCTTTGCATGTCAAGACATATAAAAATGCAAACTGAGTCCAAAAATACATGTGTAGATGAAATCTTTGGACATCCTTATTGCTCAAGCAAATAGGAGATTTCCTGTATTTAACTTGTACAGAACATAGGTTTTGTATTGGCAGAAGGGTTTTCCCTAAACTCAGGCAATAATCCCATAGAGGTTACCAATGAGGGTTTCATAAGGGAACCTAATGGGCCATGGAGTGTGTGACACGGTTAGAGTTCTTCCAGGCAGTCTCTGATCAAACAATGTATCCTGAGCTATGGAAGCTTTCTTGAGTGCCTGGAATGTGGAGTATATGCTAGGAGAACTCTATGTAGTGAAGAGATAGCTCAGGAAAGTCCACATGTTGCCTGTTGCCTGAGAGACCACAGGGATGGGAATGACCAGGACCTATACAGCTTTCACAGTGCTGGTCTGTGCTTCAGTTGGAGGAGGAACTGTAAGAACATGTGCTTTCTCTAATAGCTAAGTCTTTCTTTAATTCATTTTCTCATATCTACTGGCCCTGATCTATCCTTTTGAAGGGGAGCAGGGTTATTCTGCCTCTGCATTTTGGAAGCATGAATTTTTTTAAATATCTTTAATTTCTAAGACTTTCTTTGAGCTGCAGAAAGGGTCTTGGCCACAAAGGCAAAAATTTATAGTTTGGATTTGAAATATCCACCGATCTCCTATCTATTAAAGGTTCAATATCCAGCCTGTGGTTCTGTGCTCATGGAAACTTCTGACATAATGCTCTCTGAAAAGAATTGGTCATTTGGAACTGTATTATTTTCAGGTACATTAAAAACCCCCACTGGATTTCCCATCATGACCTGAAAAGGGATCCTCAACCATGCTTTAAATGATGTATTTGTCACAGAGGTTGGTGAACTAGAATATCTGAACTTGAGAGGTAAAATATCCCTCTTCTCTTCTCTACAGCAGTGGGTACCTGACTGAAATACATTTTATTTTCAGTTTTAGCATTTATTTAAGGATTACTGTTCATATTAACTTGAATAGGTTGCTTATTTTCAAAATAGCAATCTATAATGGAGGCACAGTGGTAATAGAGCCGTATGAGAATAAGTTGGCAGTTATGTGGCTTAGCTTAGTTCCCAATACACACTGAGTACCATTAAAGTATATATCAGATATATATGCAAAATTTCATGCTTTTGAGAATTTCAAGATTAATATTTTAAAAACATATCACTTGTTCCAACATGAAAAGAACCAAAATTTTGTAATGACATATCAAATCCTTAGAATAATGTTTTTCATTTTACATCTTAAAATTATTCAAAGGTTTACTGAGGAATATGATATTAAAAATTAAGTATTTGAGACTACATGTTTAAAATGTCAGCTTTCTAAAAAACATTCTTACATTTATCCTTTCTCTAAAATAAAAATCCTATAGAATCTCAATTTCCTTTTATTACAAGTACAGCTAAATTAGTTAATGGATAAAACACATTCTTTTAGGAATGCATATAATTTTAACACAGATTTGATTTTATTCTTTTTGTTGTTATTGTTTTTTCAAGACAGGGTTTCTCTGTGGCTTTGGAGCCTGCGCTGGAACTAGCTCTTGTAGACCAGGCTGGTCTCGAACTCACAAAGATCCGCCTGCCACTGCCTCCCGAGTGCTGTGATTAAAGGCTTGATCCTATTCTTTTAACTGTTAAGAACTCAGAAATAGAAGACACCAGAACATTGTCTTTGGCTATTTAACGTATACAAATACTGCAATTACTAATTACAAATCAGTGGTGCACGCCTTTAATCCCAGCACTTGAGAAGCAGAGGCAGGTGGTCTCTGTGAGTTTGCAGCCAACCTGGTCTACAGAGCGAGTTCCAGCACAAGTTCCAAAGCCATAGAGAAACTCTGTGTTGAAAAACCAAAAACCAAATGATAAATAAGTAACTACAACAACAACAAAACCAGAAAACAAATGGAACACTGGGCAGAAAGTCAGGGAATAACTATTCTCAGTAATAAAGAAAAAGATGCAATTAATAAGAACCCAATAAGAAAGTGTTCTGTTTGGGACTAGTCAAAAGAATGAGCTTAGATTTTTAATATCTTCATGTTAAGACTGTTCAATGGTTTTTTACAAGAATGATTTTTTTAACCTTTATTGTGAACTACATAATTATTTATTTAGAAAATAGTATGCATAAATCATAGCATACTGATTTCCTCACTATTGAACTGAAAGTTAAATTACAGAAGTGTATTAACATAGTGTTTTGCTTCAATAATTTTGGATATAAATTTGAAAGTCATGTATTATAACTTATTTTGTCGTTATTATAAAGCTTCAACTTATATGATAAAATTTTTATATATTCTCTTTTCTATTATATTATCTTTTTCATTAAAAAGAAAATAAACTTTTTTTTTCATTTTACATACCAATCCCAATTCCCACTCCCTCCTTTCCTACCATTCCCTGCACATATCCCTCTCACCCCCCATCCACTCCTCAGAGAGGGTAAAACACATTGCTTTGGGGAAGGTCCTAGGCCCTCCCAACTATATCTAGGCTGAGCAAGGTGTCCCTCCAAAGAAAATAGTTTCCTAAAAAGACAGTACATGCAGTAAGGATAAGTCCTGATGCCACTGTGAGAGTCCATGCAGTATGTCCCAGCCATATAACTGTCACCCACATTCAGAGGGGCTAGTTTCGACCTGTGTTGTTTCCTTGCCTGCCTGGCTAGAGTTGGTGAGCTCCCATTTACTCAAGGAAAACTGTTTCAGTGGTCTTGACCGCTTTGATGACATGTTCAGTCCAGTTCTCCACTGTGGTTTTCTGCCTCTGCTTCCATCAGTTTCTGGAAGATACTTATCAGTCAGCTGGTTGTTGGTGGTGCACACCTTAAATCCCAGCCCTCAGAAGACAGAGCAGGTGGATCTGTGTGAGTTCAAGGACAGCCTAGTTTCAGGTCAGGCTCGAAAGCTATAGAGAAACCCTGTCTTGGGAAAAAAAACCAGACAAACAAAAAAACAAAGTAAAACGAAAAATATTCATCAATCTTACTTACTACAGGGCAAGTTCGGGCACCCACTCCTCTATTGCTTGGGTCTTAGAGTCATCCTTGTGGTGGGGTCATCCTTATGAATTTCTGGGAACTTCTCTAGTGCCAAGATTCTTGCTAGCCCCATAATGGCTCCCGCAATCAAAACATCTGTTTACTTGCTCTCACCTCTGTCCTTTCTCCATCTCAAGTATCCTGTTCCCTCAAGTTCTCCTCCCCTCTCCCCTTCTACCCTTGTATTCCCCTTCTGCCCTTCCTACTCCCACCATGCCCATACTCCTAATTTTGTCAGGCAATCTTGCCTATTTACCCTTTTCAGGTGGATATATGCATGTTTTTCTTAGGGTTCACCATGTTGCTTATCTGCTCTAGGATCATGATCTATAGGCTCAATATCCTTTGCTTTAGAGCTAGTATCCACTTATTGGTATGTACATACCATGTTTGTCTTACTGGGTCTGGGTTACCTCACTCAGGATGTTTTATTGTTGTTTTATCCATTTGCATGCAAATTTCAAGATGTCATTGCTTTTTACAGCTGAGTAGTACTCTAATGTGTAAATGTGCCTCATTTTCCTTATCCATTCTTTGGTTGAGGAACATGTAGGTTGTTTCCAGGTTCTGGCTATTAAAATAATGCCTTGTGACCATAGCTGAAAAAAGTGTCCTTGAAGTATGATTCAGCCTCTCTTGGGTATATGTCCAAGAGGGGTATTGCTGGGTCCTGAGGTTGGTTGATTCCTAATTTTCTGAAAAATTGCCATACTGATTTTCAAAGTGGTTGTACAACATTTCCAAAGTGGTTGTATTAATATCCAAAGTGGTTGTATTCTTAATCAATTCACATAATTAATATGTGAATAATTCTTTAGACATTGCACCATACTATTTTTAAATCATGATGCTCTACTAATTAAAATAATTAGACTTGAAAACTCAACTAGTGTTTTCTTTTGTTTATTCTTATGAGCATACTAAATTTTAAGTAAATTATAATTCTATAAGGTATTAGACATATATTTATAAATAATATAAAGGAAAATTGGTGACAAACATACTTGAACAAAATATCTTCTTGCCAAGAGTCCAAAGAGTAGGCAAAAGAGAGATCTACACCACATTAAGATGTGTATCTGATGAAGGTAAGAGTTAAATATTGAAAAGCAGACATTTACCTCTGTCTCTTACTGCAATGTTAACTATCAGAACCATAATTTCACTAATTCAAAACTATATTCTTCTGTCATAATGTTGATTCAGGAAATGTAACATTCATAATCATTTTCAAGTGAGATTTCAAATATCTGCTTTGTATCATAAATACCAAAACCAAAATAAATCATTTTAATCAATTTCCAAAGGTGAAGGAATATTGCAAAGTAATTCTGTGAAGAAACCATACATCTATGCCTTTAGCTATTATTACATGTATTCTGATATCTGAGTATTTTCAAATAAAATTCAAAAGCATCCCGCAGTCAGATTATTGCATAATTTAAAGTATGATGTCTTAAAATCCCAATGACTAAATTGGGAGAAGTTACAGGTAATCAAAATACTCTTTCATCCATGAAGTAACCTGTGCAATTCTAAAAAAAATTGAATGATATTAACATGTCAAATAAGAAATTGATAAGGCCAACTTATAATGAGTAATATAATTAAAATATAAAATGGTAACATTATCTTAAAGGCAGATAGCATATTTTGAGACTATTGGTTTAGGATAAAGTTTTTATTTCTTTCTTGAAATATTTGGTTTTTTTATATAGTAGTGGTGCTCTTTTATGTTCAATTTTGTGTCCTAATAATTTGCTTAAAGTCTCATAGGAGTCTTTCTTTTGGGCTTTGTGAACTTTTGTTTATAGAATCATTATCATCGGCAAATAAGAATATTTTGACTTCTTCTTTTTCCTTTTTTATACCACTGTATCTCCTCAGTCACCTTTATGTAGAGTTATATATCTACATTCATAAAAAAAGATTACAGCATCAGTTCTCAACCTATGGGTCAAATGACCCATATGGGGGCCAAATGACCCTTTCACAGGTATTGTATATCAGATATTTACTTTAAAGTTACTAACAGTAACAAAACTATAGTTTTCAAGTTGCAACAAAATTATTTTATTGTAGGTGTCATCACAACATGGGTAACTGTATTAAAGAGCTACAGCATTAGAAAGGGTGAGAATCACTGGATTAGAGTATAATTCGTTTCCATGGCCTTTGTGTGGTATTGGTTTCAAGAGTACTTACTTTATGAAATGCATATGTACATACTCTTTATTTTTCTGCTTTCTAGAACAATTTGAACAATATCGTTGCTAGTAGTTCTTTGAGGTATGGTAGAATCTTGAAATGAATCCATTTGGTTCTTTGCTTATTTTAATTGAGGAATTTTTAAACATTGCTTTTCTCTCGTGGGTTATTATAAGAATATTAAAATTATTCAATTAATTTTTCATTTTTATGTGTATGCATGTTCAGTTAAATATACGTATGTGTGCCATGTACATGCCTTGTGCCCTTAATGGAAAAAATAAAGCATAATAATTCCTGGAACTGACTGGAATTACAGACAGATATTAGCTTCTATAAGGTTGATGGGAACTGAATGTGGTCCCACAGTAGATCAGCAGGTATTTTAACCTCTAAACTATCTTTCAACAATCACTGACTTTATAATCAATTTTATTGGTGCAACTCTGGATTTTCCCAACTCTTCCATGTGTCTTGTGGTACCTTTTGACTTTCATGGCCAATTTTAACACACTAGATATTTTTACTGCTCACAGATGTATATAACTAGCAGAACTCCAATGATTACACAAACATATCTTTATTATTGCTTTGTGAAGCAAATCTTAGTAACAATATGTTGAAATTCTGCTATAGGTGTTGTTTGCTATAAATAATAAGAGGATGGCACTGATTCAAGATATTTGAAGTTTTGACTTTCTTCTACTGCAAGCAATTATATTACTATATCTAACTTATTTTCTTTATATATTTTATTTTGGAAGTCTTATCTGGAGTATTATTAAGCTTCATTTTAATTAACTAGATGTAACTTAATAATGAGACTTTTAAGAAATTGAGAAATCATAATATTGTTTGACCAATGATAGAAAACTGCTTT
>JAQHUG010000567.1:62706-83592 GCA_028555095.1 Dicrostonyx torquatus | reverse complement strand
TAAATTAGACATAAACTATTACTGTTTTATTATTTGTAGGAACTGAATATTATGGATAATAAAGTACAATGCTCTATAGAAAATCAAATAATTTCTTATGGTTAATTAATTTTTAATCTTAGCACTCAGGAGGCAAGGCAGGTAAATCTCTTTGAGTCTGAGGACAAAATGGCTTGCAAAGCAATTTCCAGGCTAGCCAAAATTATATGATAAAATCTTGTGTAGAATAAAAATGCTAAGCTATTATAATCATTTCATATTACAGTTAATATTTATAACGACAAACATGTTATAGTACTTTTGTAGAAACAGACATTCAGCTCAATGGGATGGATACCTAGGAAATTGTGCTAGGTCTGTATCATTTAGTCTCTCCAAAAATCTATCCAAAATGAAACAAATACTTTAGAGCAATAACCCAAAATGATGAAACTCTGATGAGAAAGAAGAGTGAAAACATTTGAAGGTATAGACATAGGAAATGACTTTCTTAGTAGGAAACTTAAAGATCAGGAAGTAAAAGGAAGAACTGACATTTTTATTGACTCTGATATAGACTTCCAAACAGAAAAGCATTCAATTCTTACAATGAAGAGAGAGACTAAAGAATGGTAGAAAATATGTAAGCTGATTAGGAATTAATATATTTTTTTAATATAAAAAAATCACCTGATAAAAAACTAATAATCTATTTAATACATATGCAAATGAATTGAACAGACAGTTTATGAAGGAAACACACATGGCCAATTCACACATTAAGCAATTTTCAATGCTATCACATATCTTCCTATATATCTATGGCTGTGCTTCTGTTTCAATTCAGTTTCCATATAATGTCTATAAGTAGACATGAACTACTGAAGCTAAATGACTTGTAGTTTCTTTCTCATAAAAAAAATGATAGCAATAATTTGACCATTAGCTTGAATTTTCATAGTAATCTACCTTTTTACACATCTTTTTGGAGGTTTGTTTTAAGATGAAGAGCATTTTTGAAGCACTATAGAGTCCATACTGGCTTCAAGCTTAATACACACCTCCTCTCTGAGCTTTCCAAGGACAAGGACTGCAGGTATTCTATACTGAAATTGGCTTATACTTCTTTAAATGTGTTCATAGTTTCAGATTTCTTCATGTAAAATTAGAATATGAAATCTTATAATTACATAATTATAAATATTTTGGGTGACAAGGTGATAATTTGATGCATTTATGTCTAATATAGTAAACCACAGCATTTTATTCCCTTTAGAATGTTTTAACTTTATTATAATTTAATTGCCCTTTCTATATAAGACCAGTGTGATATTGTAGTGGGGTACACAATGTGAACTGATTAAAGTATGGTAATTCATGTTCCTATTTTGCAGTAAGTTATATTATCTGTCTAGGGACTTTAAATTTCTTTCATATTTGTTTAATGACAAGTGTTAATCCTTTTAACTCAGCCAGGAGACTATCTTCTCTACTTAAAGAAGATAAGTAAAATTACTGACAAAATTTTTCTCCCAGTGTTTTTTGTCTACATTGATTCATAAAAGAGCATTAGTGTCCATTATTCAAATACTATGATTTCTTTAAACTTTGCTTACATTCCCTGACACTACATTATATGAAACAGAATTTTCTTTGATTCATTCTTTAATTTATTAATTTTTATATTGCATGAGTGTATTTCCTGCATGTATGTCTATGTACAAACTAGATGCCTGATTTCATCAAGGCAAGAGGAGGGTTTTGAATTCCATGGATTTGAACTTACAGGAGGTTCATGAGATTTCACATGTTTTTCAAATCAAAACTGGATCCATTGAGAGGAGTTAATGCTCTTAACTGCTGATCCATATCGCTAGTGCCCTAAATTTAAATTTTATAACATATGTCCAGAACCATTTCTATTTACTTCCACTAGTATATCCTTTTCAATGGTCTGTTAGAATTTTATTCCTGATTTATCTTTTTTTAATGGGTTAGAATTTATCTTACATAGAAGTTTATTAAAATAAATATTTTGGTTTTAATTTGTCTTTATATTTATGTATATACATGTGCGTATATAATTTATGCATGCTATTTATCTTCTTGTAATAATCACCACAACATATAACTGTATCAAACCTAAAACCTGTCAGATTCACACTAGTCCTAGTGACTATTTAATTTTGAAAATATTTTAGAGTAGGTATTCTAAAAATTGCATAGATTACTTTGCTTCTGGTAATTATTATGAAAATTAACACATAGAAAACATTGCAACAAATATATCTTCTGAAAAAAATAACTGTTGACCCATAAAAATTCAAGTTGAACCTATTAGATTAATGTTTTCCAATTCACTTCTTGATATTTTACTGTTCTATTTTTCTATGTTCTTTCTATATAAAAAAACTTAAAAAAAATATCTACTTATTTACCATTTGCTTATGTCTCACAGTTATATCATGATAGTTCTTTCATCCATAAATAACCAGGTTACTCCTGAGTTCTCAAAAATGTCTGGTCATTGAGGAAATTCAAAGATCCAACTCTCGTAATGTAGTTATGGAGTTTAGTACATCTGCTCAATTAAAATATTGCTATATAAACAACCTCATAAATGGAGTTTAAAAGTCTCATAGAAACACTTCAGGTTTAATCAAGTTTGTATCTGTTGTTTTGTTTGTTTGTTTGTATTATAGGTGAGGAGCAGATCCATACCTTGGTGTTTTTGTGAGTAAGTTCCCTGTTTTTATACAACAATGCTGAACTACCCAAAAGAATAAAAAGGGTGTGTGTGTGTGTGTGTGTGTGTGTGTGTGTGTGTGTGATAGTTTTAGTTAGCAGAACTCTTAAATTCAGACAAGAAATATAATTCAACTGAATTCTTTCATTAATCAAAAATTTGGTAACAGCTAGTGATAATCTTAGGAGCAATGCATGATTATCCAACTAAAATACTACCTTATTATAGAATATAAACTATTCAAATATTACAAGTCAACAATGATTACATTTTTGTAGTATTTATACCCTCCTGGAATTAACAGTAAAAACTATTAATATCTTAACCAGATATTTGTTAGTGGTGGTGGTTGTTGGACTTTGTTACAGTTTTTGTTTGTTTGCTTGCTTACTGTTTCTACTAAGGAAGAGTTTTCTTTGAGAAGAAATGTATAGTTTTACCACAGATGAGTATAGTGTATATCAAAGGTAGTGACATGCATGTATTAAAGCCATTGTGCACAAAGAAGATATGTTCGATTATTGTAAATATTTACAGTCATTAACTTTGAAATCATATTCACTTTTATAGAAGGCAAATACAAATATGGTTCATTAGTCATCAAAAGACCTTGTTGCTAGTAGATCCAATGTTGTGAAAAGGGGGCAGCTGTGTCCCACTGCTGAGAAGTGGGGCCGTTTTCCTGGTGCCTGGCTCCCAAGTGCCAGCTAGCTTATGCCCAAAATAACCACACAACAATTATATTCATTTAAACTCTGCCTGGCCCATTATCACTAGCCTCTTCTTGGCTAGCCCTCACATCATAAACTAACCCATTCCTAATAATCTGTGTGTCACCACGAGGTGGTGACTTACCGGAAAAGTCTAACCTGCATCCATCTCTGGCGGGAGCATAATGGCTTCTGCCCACTTCCTTTCTTTCCCAGCCTTCTTTTCTCTTTTCCCAACCTATCTAAGTCCTGCCCTATTAAAAGGCCCAGGCAGCTTCTCTATTAGCCAATAAAAGCACAGAAATACAGAAGAATCCTCCTACACCAATCCAAAAAGAAATTTTTCATCATATTCAATTCATTGTTCACAATTGGTCTATGTGTTAGCCCTACAACCCAACTGTTTTTCAAGCCCATGACACATAACTGAGGCCGTTATATCCAATTACTTAATATTGATATAAATGTTGTGGTCAATTAGCAAGGAGTAATGAGAAAACCTTGAAATTTTATACCAATTCAAAAAACAAACAAACAAGCAAACAAAAAATACCTGAAGTGTAGAACCCTTGGGTAATCAAGAGATCTGTGTACAGTGAAAAACAAGAATGAACAAGGTTAAATTATTTATTCCAGTGCTTCCCACTTTAAATTCAGTTCATCCTAACAAATGCAAAAGGTATTAAGATATTTCTAAAGATACTACCACAAATTAATTAGGTGATGCTTCCATTTATGACTTTGAAAAAATCTCTACGTTAACAAAAATGATATTAATTTTAATTTAATTATGACATATTACATAAAATATATAGAATTTTAGTCTGTAAGCATGTTGCCTGTGAACATTACTTCAATGCTTATAAACATAGTATCCCTAAAGAAAATTTAATTTCATAGTTTGCAATATCAATGATAAACAATTATCAATGTGTTAGAAGGTCTTTTGGAACTTGAAAAAAATAAATAATACCTCAGAGTGTTTTGTCATGATAGTACTTCTACAGGGGTCTACAGAATTCTTTGATTTCAATTCTTAATGCCATCTTGAAATTTCAGCTAAATTAATGAGACCTGAGGTGTCTATAAGAATTTCAGGCAAATTCTACAGTTTCTGGTAAGTGTAAGTAGAACAGACTTTTTCTAATTATTTTATAATTTTTCAGATAATTTTTATGTGTTATTTTTCAGATAACAGTTTGCATTTAATAAAATACTTTAATATATATTAGTAAATTCTGTAAACTATTAATTTAACCTTTTACTCATAGACAAACCAGATGTTTAGAAACACATTCAAAAAAAGTCTTCAATTCTTCTTAGCTTTTATTTTCTGTAAGAGATCTCTGGTCTTCCCAATCTATGACACAATTTTCTTTCAACCATGACCATGCATCAGGGAATCCTCTGGTTCTCCATAGCTTTTAAGAATGTATCATTTGCCAGACAGTTAGAAAGGCAAAGAATTGCTTTCAGGTTGTCTAAATTTTGGAAAACATAAACATATTTTCTGTTTCTTATATGAAATTATCCTCCCTGAGGACTAAATTCATAGTACCGAAAGGTAATTTATAAGTTGTGAAGGTAGGAAAAAAATATAAGATTAACACCCAATTGCAATGCCTATGAACCACAATAATGGCAACCATGTCAAGATACTAAAAGATGAAATAGTAGTGTTTATATCTTATTGATAAGCAAAAGCTCATTTAGCATTGGAGAAATCATGCCTGGTATAAGAATTTCAGTCAATAATCTATGGCTACTAAAATCTTGGATCTTAGAAAACCTACTACTTCTTCTTTCTTAATTCCTGTTTTCTGAACACTTATCCTTATAGTGACATATAAGTAAAGCAGAGCTTTCTAATCAAAGAAGCGTCTCTTTGCAGAATATGAAGACCATTACCTAAAGCCACAACTGGTTACGTGATGGTAAAAACCAGAACAACGATCGAGTGTAGATGAACATGACAGTGTAGTCCCACACTAGCTCAGACATTGGAGCATGAGACTCTTAATTTTAAGGTCATGGGTTCATGCCCCACATTGGGCACCATTTGTTGACAGGGTTCTGCCCCACCCAGTCCTGCAGCTATTCAGTCCCAAAGAAATACACAGAGGCCTACATTAATTATAAATTTGAGGCCTATTAGCTTCTTATTAACTAACTTTTACATCCTAAATTAACTCATAATTCTTATTCGCAGTCTGCAAGAAGGGTGTGGTAGTTTGATTAAAAAAAAAAAAAAAACGGTTCCCAAAGGAGTATCAATATTAGGAGCTATGGTTGTAATACTATGGGGCAGTCTATGAATTTTTTTTCCTCATACTTCCCTCAGTGTGGCTGCTAATTTATTTATTTATTTTTTGCCTGCAAGACGTAACACTCTCAGCACCAACACTATGTCTACTTGTATGCTATCATTCTTCCCTTCATGACTGTAATGGAGTGAACCTCTGAAATTGTAAGCCAGTCATCCTCAATTAAATGTTTTCTTTATAAGAGTTACAATGGTGCTGGTGTCTCTTTATAGCAATAGTAAACCATAACTAAGATGGAGTGCCTAGCCCCAGCTCATAGGTCCACAACACAAATCCTAGACATATCTTTGGTAACAAGAGGATAGGGAGACTGGAGTGAATGTAAGAGTCAGGGGACTTGGAACTCAGCTCTCAAATTATTTTATTTAGACACAAGTGGGTAACTTTACCTATGGAATCTAAACCTTGTGACTGCTTAAAAAATATTGGAACAATGACACCACCACCAGTTGAAATGCTAGAGTAGATGTGAAAAATCTCACTTGTTCCCTCCCATTAATAAACCATAGATAAAGAGTTAGAAACAACTAATCACTAGTGAAAAAAATATATCTTATTAATAATAATTACAGAAAAAGTATTAATGAATTTTAAGGTGGGAAATTACTGATATATGAGGCATTGAGGGTGATGGAGAAAGATAAGGAGCTAGAAAATTATTTCATATTTTAATTAAAATATTTTTAAGGATAAAATTACTTTAATAGCCTTAATAACATTGTCTAGAATGTCTGAAGAACTTAGAAAAAATAGCATACTTTCAAGCTATAAGTATGGAAAAAGTACTGCCTGTTTTAAGCCAACTTCTATGGAAAAAGAGGAGTCTTAGTGTAGGTACCAAATGGAAACCTTACAGTATTTTCCTTTCATTAGCATAGGCGGTTTTCTTTAGATAATTAATAAATATATGATATCATATTTATAAGTTCTGAGTTCTACCATGCCCAGCACTTTAGTATATAATTGCAAGAGTAGTGACATATTAGCTTCCAGCATAGCTAAATTTGTCTTGCCATATTCTATGTATATTTGCTTTCTATATTCTTTTCATCTTTCTTTTCTTCTCTCCATTTTTTTCTCATACCTTCTCTCTCCTTTTTCTCCCCTTCATTTCCTCTTTCCATCTCTGAATTTAATTCTATTTTGTCAGTAATTAGTATCCTTATCTTCCAGGCTTACAATATCAGATATTGAAAATCCAATTCTCTGACATAACTAATTCTGCATATAAGATATTAAATTTCATATAAAATAATATAAAATTTCAGGTAAGTTTATCATTCTCTCAAGGTCCTTCTTTTTTTTCCAAGATTGCCGACTAGCTAAGTATCTTTAAACACTATAATTGAATCCAGCAATTTGCTGTTTGACCTAGTCTTTTATTTCTAAGGGAAGTATTTCATTTTATCATTTCTGAAAGTTAGAACAAATATGACAGCAATAAGAAATAGTCTATGTAGAGTGTCTTCTAGCAGGTGAATTTTCTCTTTATACTAAATATGCTGCAAATATAAATTTACATGAAAACTCATTAAATAATTTGAGTTTCATGTTTCTAGTAACATACAACAGATTTAAAAATGCAAGCTTCATGGATTATATCAGCTGAATGCTAAAACTCTAATTTGTTGCACAAATAATTCATATTTATTTCTCTGGGAACTATTGATCCATTCTTATTTTAATTCTAATTCAAACGAAGATCTAATGAAGAATACAGTAGATGCTCTACAACATTTTCAATTATACATTCAGTTCAATGGTTAAGTGGAGATTTCTATAGGCCATGCTTCAAGAATCAATGACAAAAATCTATAATAAATTTAAAGTTAGCTCACATTTAAAATGCTCATTTATTCATAAACATGAACTCAGAATTGAAAAACTATTTTTGTCACACCATCTCAGCTGAATGTAAAATTGTAACACAGAAAAAAGACACTTAATAGTCAATCTATTAGGATTTTACAGTGAGGGAGATAAAGAGCACAATATATTAAATTTGGTAGTTCACTTATTTAATTGTAGTCCATTTCCTTTTTACAATTTTCAGTAAATATTTATTATATAATATATAAAATATATAGAAAAGACTTTGAATTACATGTCTATTCACTGTTAATCTTATGCTCTTTGTTGATCAAAGGAAGCTGTTTTACTTTTTCTTTATCTTCATAATCTGATACAAATCTTGCAAGATATCATGGTTTTGTGAATAGTGATTGAATGAGCGTATTAGGTAAAAGTTTGCTATACAAATGTAAATAAAAACAAAGAGAAGTAAAGTAAAATTTCTAAAAAAAGAAAATTTTGAAATCTCATGCTTAACATTTAGTTGGTAGGCTAAGGAAAATAGTATTGTAAAAGAGTTTTAGATAGCATTGAGACAGACTTGCATTTGTAGAATTAGTCAAGTGTACAAGGAGGTAAGAATCAGGTAAATGCTATCCAAATAAAAATTGATCTATATCATATATGAATATATATTATATATTTAATATAGATGGGTTATTTTATATTTATAGTAAGAGATTTATATAAGAAATTGTCTTGCATGCTAGTAGAGTTAAGAACATTCAATATCTGTAATTGGTAGAATAAAGCTAATGGTATAAGTTCTACTAAAAAGCCCAATGTGAGGGTAGCTGATGACTTGGTAGGAGCATGCGTATTTACCATCTTATGTTTTCAACTTCATTTATTGAAAACCTCACAAAAGTAACGTAAGGTACAATAATAATACATCATGGTGAGAAGTCATGGTCACAGGAGCTGGAAGTAACTGATTGATTATATCTATGATCTGAAAGAAATGACACAGAGAGATAAATGATAGCACTTGACTCACTTTTTCATATATATTCATTGCAGGACCATTTTCCTGAGGCATGTTGTCAGACACATTAGTTGGGTATTCCCATTTCAATTAATTTAATCATAATTATATCCCCCAGAAATGTCCAGTGGCTTATTTTCCAGATAACTCTAGATTCCAACAAACTGACAAATGAGATTAATCACCACAACTCCACCTCTTCTCTACATGGGAACAAAACACATATTCTTGAAATCATAACCTGTCATAATTAGCTTCTGTTTTCAACTTGACAGACTTGGCAAAAGGGACTAGAAATTTTAAAGAATTTCCTCTATCAGATTGGCTAATGCCCATTACTGTAGGGCATTTTCATAAATGCTAATTGATATAGGAGAGTCCAAAAACTGTGGTTAGTGCCATCCTGAGGCAATGGAATTGAACTATTTTAGGAATGTATTTCTGCAAACCAGGGAACAGCAAAGCAGTAAGAAGCTAACTTGTATGATCTATTTCATTTCCTGCCTCGAGGTTCCCTCCTTGAGCTCATACTCTGTCTTCCCTCATTAATGAACTGTGGTATGTAATGTAAGACAAACTAACTTTTTCCTCCTCAAAGTTGCTATTGGTTAGTGGTTTGTCAAAACAAGAGAAAGTAAACTAGAATATAAACTGATAACTAACGTACCAAGAGTATTTCTTTGAAGAATCAAGCCATGATGTTTTATGGGAGGAATGTATATGTGTTTGGAAGTTTGGGGCTAGAAAAGCCGTTGAGTGTTTATAACATAATGGAATTTTTTGTGAGAGCCTGGAAGATAAGAATATTGAAAGAAATTAAGCAATGAGACTGGCTTGTAAAGTTTCAGAAAGAAACAAAGATTCTATTGCTGCTGTTTGTGTAATGTTTTCAACTATGTGTCTGGGGAAAGGAGACTTTGCTTTCCTGGGAAAAGGGTGCTGAATAGCTGGAGCTGAAAAAATCAACCGTGTTTACAGCTGTATCTGTATAAACTATCAAGTACACTGCATGGTACACTGTAAACATGGAAGTACTCTTTCAATTACTGAATTGTGATTCGATGAAATTAACAGGGATATGTTTTCTGTCATAATATCAAAATACACAGGAACAAATACTATTATAATATCAGTAAAAAAAATAAAGAAAACATCTAAAAAAATAAAATATTGATATATAGTGAAGGTAAATCTTTTGGGAAGCATTTCTTTATGGCCAGCACATGGAAACTGTGGTCATAAAGCGGCCAATGCTCGGTCTTAACCTGGAAGTCAAACTTACTAAGGCATAAGAGTGTGCTACATGAATGTACAATGCTATCCTTGAAAGCAGATGAGAACTGGCACTGTGAGGATTCAGGAGAAGCCATTTTTGAAAATGCAACCATAGTTCCTATAGAGACTCCAGAATCAAAACTTCAGGATGAACAATAAGGACAGCAGTTGGTGTTGGGCAGAGACTGCCACAGTCTACAGGACAAGCTGTCTGTACTGTGGATGGATGGAAGAGCTGCCTATGTGGAGCGTTCCACATCCTTTGGAGGTCAAGCAACAATGAGTTCCAGGTGTTGTATCTTGGGGTTTTTATAGTGTTGCATTTTAGCTTTGCTTTGATTTTGGTGCAGTTTGGCTCCATTTCTCTGCTCTTTGAATAAAAAATACTGTACCTTATTTTAGATTTATAGGAGCTTGGAATAAAAAGACCTTGAATTTTAAGGAGAATGCAGCCTTATTTTTTACTGTACCTTTTCTAAAATAATAAAGTTCACGTGTGAGTACTGAATTAACATCATTTCCACTCTTCCTAGGATCTGTCTAATTATTCTTTTTTCCCATCCATTCCTTGGTCTGGACTATTACCATGTCTGATGACTTTTTATTGTTAGTGAAAATAGTAGGATCCAATCCCTCAGGGCAGTGCCATCCTTTGGAAGGTGAGCTAGTGCTGTATAAGAAAGACAGCTGACCAAGTCCTAGATAGTAATCCAGTATCAGCATTCCACTTTGGGCTCTCCTTCAGTTCCTGCTTACAGATTCCTTCCTAGCCTCCTGATTTGACCTCCTTCAATGTTGGACTGCAAGCTCTTGGCTAAATGAACTCTTTCCTCGAAAAGAGTGCTTTTGATTAGTATTTTATATAGAACATCAAGCCAGACATGAGAAGCAATGCAGTAAGTAGTTTTTACCCATGGTCTCTTTTTGATTTTCTGCACACATAACTTTACTTTGAGTTCCTATGTTGGCCATCCTGGATAAAGTATAACCATGAGAAAATATGAGCCAAATAAATGATTTTTCTCCCCAAGTTATATTTGAAAAATATTTTTAATTTTTAAACAGCAGCAGAAAACAAATGGTGATATCTCTTACCACTTTCTTCCAAAGTTTCATGTTTTTTTTCCCATGATAAAAATTGTACAATTCAATTTTAAAAGTAGGCATACACTTCAACAACTCCGAAAGCTTAACAGTACAAAGATCATATTCTCTCTCTGATTCTAGAAAAATTTTTAACTGTAATGTTCTATAAAATTAAAATAAAACATACTATATTCTTCTAACACATAATGGTGCAGGATAAACGCTCACATTACAAAATGAAAGAATCAAGTACATCAAAGAATGATTAAAACAAGACAAGACCTAAATCCCACAGGACAAACACCAAATCCATCAGTTCTATGCATTCATTCTTGAGCTCATGATGAAAATAAAGAACGTAGATAGCTATAAATCTCCACTTCTATCACCTTCTGTACACACACCCTCTGTCTAAGATAGTTTCTATCCATGTCTATGGCATACCTAGGTCTATTTCTTCTGATCTTGGCATCACCAATATTCAAATGTCTCCCCTGAAACCTAGTTTTCACCCACACAAGTTTATGAAATAGACTTTCAGGGACCCCTTCCATAGATTCTGATGCTGCAGAATACTGGATGGATTCAACTGCTCTCTGAAAGTATGGAGCAGGATTCTTTGATGCTAAAAAATCTTGCTTCATCCTTATTTGCAAAGCCAACATGACTAGGATAAAGCTATCATAATTTTTATTGTCAAAATGACATGCAGCTTAGTTTCCTTAGATTATAACTCTATCAGCTTCTATGTGTTGATATCGAGGAAATGTTTCACAGATATAAGGTAACTTCCATAACATTATATTCTTTTTCTACATGTATTTGGATATATATAAGATGGAGCCTCCAAATGATGTGAATTTACTCTGAAGATGTGTTTTCTATTGTCCGAGTAACACAGTTTATCTCAAGTCCTTCGAATTACTTTAACAATTGCAGCTTTTTCAGGATTTGTCTAAATGTTATACTGTCTAATTTTTTCTGCTAAATAAGTCATTCAATTATCTTGAAATTTAACTTTACACCAATTCTCAGGACACATGCAGAATGAAACCGAATTTCTGGTAAACATGATACAGATATCTCCAAAGGTTGTCCTTGAGAGAGTCCTTGTTTTCTGCTGATATGTTCTGAGCCTGACTTTCATTGTCAGTATTTCTGTCAGTATTCATTTAATCTAAACTTTCACTGTAATTATCTATTAAACTCTACTTCTAGCAAACAAGGGATTTTCTAACTCAATGTGCACATGAACAACATGGCCATGTTACTGGTGCATAGGATCTGGACAGAGTATCTTTAGGTTCTTGCCATCCAATTCAAATAATTGAAAGAATGGCTCATGAAAATGCAGATTAGCAGGGAACTTTTTTCATAGTGAAACAGAAACACCGATCAGAAAAAAATTATGCTTACAAGATTGACAGTGGGCCACATGAGTAAGGATACTCCAGGGCTCCAATTATTATTAGAGCTTCTTTTTATTTTGTTTAAAAGAAGTTAGAGTTTTATTGTTAAGGGACAGAAATGAGAAATTTTATATTTTGATTTACAAAATAAATTACATAACATTTCTCTACTGTGCATGTCTGATGGCACACCTGATTTTTATCAGATGCCTGACTAGTCATACATATACATAAGCAATGGATTATCTCTAAAATCCTTATTGTAGGACAAAATTTGCCTTAAAGGGCATGCAACCAAAACCATTTTAGGCTAGATGAAACTTTCTATTCTGGTGCCCAGGCATATTAATATAATTTGCCCAAATTTGATGGTAATTAAGGGAGGAGAAACATCATGCAGTTCATAGTGGGCTTTGGGCTTTTTGATGTAGGCAGGGGTTCCATGTTGGGATGAGATACTTACTATATTCTCCAGGGAGGGTTGAGTGTGAATACTATGTAGGGTTAAAGTCCCTAGAATATCTAGAATATCAAGAACATTAGTCTAGAACACAAGGTCCAAGCCAAGTCAAATCCATGAAAGATAAACTATTTCCTATGGTTGCCTGTTTTAGTCAAAGTCCTGATTTTTCATATGGTTGCCTGTTTTAGTCAAAGTCCTGATTTTTCAAAGGAACATCTTCATCTTGTAGTATTAACTTTCTGACTTACTTTTACAGTTATATTGAGTACTTAGTATAGAAGGCTGGAGAGATGACTTATTGGTTAAATGCTTTTACTGCTCTTCCAGAGGCAGTTCCTAACACACACATGGGGTGGTTCCCAATTGCCTGTAACTCTAGCAATCCAATCACCTCTGTAAGACCCCACAGGAACCTTCATTCACATGTACACATCCAAACTAAAGATAAGAACACATAACTAAGATAAAAGGATAAGTACCACAGAGAAGCAATTTAAGAAAAAAAAATGTTTCTTTGGCTCACAGTTCAAGGCACAGTCCATAATATCATAGCAGACAAAGAAAGGCAGCAGAAACATCTGATTACATTTCATTCTGTGTCATGAAAAGAAAAATGAATGTTTGTGTTTTTCCTCTCACTGTGTCTTTTTCCCTCCACCCCTATTCTTTTGTCCAGGATCCTATGTGAAGTGATATCCATGGTGTGAGATCTTATCCACAGTTTCAAGCATCTTTGACCTAAGTAATTCTAGATCATATCAAGTTGACAACTGAAATTAGCTATCACATGTAGCATAAACAGTATGCACAGCTATAAGGACAATCTTCAATATGACAAAATAAAATTTTTGAGTCTTGAGATGGTAGAAACGTTCAAAGAAAGCAATAAACCTTTATGCTGGCATGAATCACGTAATAGTAGTGTCTTGTTAACCTTGACATGGTCACTTTTCAACTTACGGAGTGTGACACATTAACACCAGCAATGCAACTATTAGTGTTATTTTTTTATTGTTAAAAGAAAAATTTGCATTTACTCCCCCACTGCCTCTTCCCCCTCCCCCTACTTCCATGATATGGGGCAGGATACCCTGCCCTGTGGGAAGCCCAAGACCCTTCCCCCTCCATCTCGGTCTAAGAAGGTGTGCATCCATATAGAATAGGTTCCCCAAAAGCCAATACATGCAGAAGAGATACACACATAGTGACACCAGGAAACACATTTAGCCAATATATGGGTAATTCAGGATATGGTTAAGTTGTTATATAAATATGACCTATTGTTTAACAAATTGATGGCAAAAAATAATGTCTGGGTATATTCAATATGAAGGAACATTTACTAAAATAAACATAGTCATTATTTTTCTTTGGACAACAATAGAAATTATTTATTGATTAATGAAGTGTTGGAAAAGGGTAAAATATTATGTAAGTGATGACTTAAATTTTTTATATATTTTATTATATTGTATATATACAATATATGAAATATGTTTATGTCAAATCTATCTCTATTTCCTATCCTCAAATCACTCCCCTCTCCCACTAACACTTTTACTTCTGAACTTCGTGTGTTTACTATGCACTGAATTTTAGTATTCTCTGTGCATGTATGGGTATGGAACAATTAACTGGATTACAATTATCCTCTCAGGACCTCATCCCACATAAAATTCACCGCCTCCTGCAACATCTATTAAACTTTCAGACAGGAATAGGAGACTTTATGAGCCACGGTCACATCCATGCAGAGATTTTGTCTTACTTGATCTGCTGCTCTTATTGATGCAATCCTGCCCTTGGGAGCTTATGTGAACAGCTTTTTGTTGTGTCTATGGAACTTTTAATAAATTATCTATTCTTTCTGGATTTTACACTATTTTCATCACCTCATCAACGAATATTTCTGAACTTAGATAGAGAGATTTGATACAAAAAAGCACTTAAGGCTGAGCCCTCCAAAGTCTCTTATTCTGTGAATGTTGACTGGTTTTTGATTACTTTTTCCTTCTTTTTACAAACAGCTTCTATCACAGACATAAACAATATACACACTAATGAGGATGAGAGAATTCACACCATACATTAACCCTAAAAAAAGTATAAAAGGCATCTAAAAATGCTGAGAGTATTATATTGACTTATGTGGTATTTATGTGTTTAGGAATATATGTGTATGTATGGATGCATACATATATAACAATGATTAATATGAAAGGAAATTTCATAGAATGTGTTTTTCATTAGATACTTTCCTGTCCCCCTTATTCTCCCATATTATCCTCTTTTCATCTACTCAAATTATTGTTCTTCCTCTCTCTTAAACCAAAATCACAAGAAAAAAAGCAGCAAAATAAGGAGTCATATGTGTGTTGTTGGTTTATCTATTAATCAACATCTATTGTCAAAAGAAACTTCTCTGACAAGGTGTAAAATGTGTAGTAACTTATAGGTACAAAGATAAGAACTTAGAGTTTAGTATAATACCTATTTAACAGAAAAGTTACATTATTTTCTTCCCTAGTACCTAGTCTGTCAAGGATTTTTAAAGTTAGATAATGGCACCACACATGAACTCCATTTTTTTATTAATGGAAAATGCTTAATGAATGTAGGTACAAAACTGCATATGGCCTATACCAAAGACATAAGATTTGGACTACTGATAGATAAGATAACATATGGCATTTGATTGCAGAAGTCAGAGAAATAAACCAGATTATGTTGAAATGAAGATCAACAATGAGTCCACTAAGACATCTGTGCACAATTTATGAAGTTTTAAAATGTTGTGACATTTCCAGACATGCATTGCAAAAAGATATCACTTACATATAACTAATTATTTAATTAGTTATGTAAATAAATCTACAATATGGGATAAAATATTATTAACCAGAATGCCTTATAAATACTATTGAGAGTATTTGTTTCTAGATAGACATTATTTTTCTTACTGTAATTGTCATATATAGTAAGTCCTGTGATCAACAAACAAATAAAAATAAAATTCCATCTACTGACAGTACTAACGTTATACAACTGACATTTTTCTTTTACTTGAAGGATCACTTAAGAGTTGGTGTGATATATTTAACATGTATATTAATGAAATCATGAGTCACACAACAAATTCATATTTAGAAAGATACCACTATAAATTAAAACAAAAAATGAAGTTTTAGAATAAATGTCTTTGGATGTCTTTTTCTATTTCTATATCTCTAATAACACCAAGGAAAAAATTACACTTAGAAAAATCATTATGTATCAGTTGAAAGCTTCTTAACAAGAAATGTATATAGCTTCACTTTTATTTAAGACTGTTGTTGACCAAATGAAGCATATTATTGAAAAATATTATTTTGATTTCCTTTTGCCAAAAGCCACATATATAACATTCTATTTTCAAATTGATCCAAAATTTATAGTAGATATAAATATTGAAAATGACTAATATTTTATTTAAAAACTTTGTCTATAGAAATGCTTCTTTTGAATTGTGAAAATGAGATACTAAATACAGAATACAATGTGGATCAATAAAAACACACTGAAGTAAAATTTATTTTTGCAGGTGTCACGGATTAAATCCTGGTTATTAGCCTGAATGGTGTAGGAGGGTCCTTCTGTATTTCTGTTGTTTTCATTAGTTAAATAAATAGACTGCCTTGGTCTGTAGGATAGGGAAGCCCTTAGGTGGGCATAGTAGACAGAACAGAAGGCTGGGGAGAAGGGAAGTGTGCAGATGCCATGTTTCTCCAGCCCAAGATGGACTTTGATTAGAATCTTCCCAGTAAGCCATGATCACGTGGTGATACACGGATTTCTAGACATGTGTTAGACTAATATGTATAAGAGGTTAAAACTAATGGGCCAGGCAGTAAAGCTTTCCAGTTTTAGGATGTGCCATTTATTGAGTGAAGTAACCCATATACAGAAAGACAAACACAGTATGGACTGATTCTTAAGTGAATATTAGATATAAAGCAAAGGATAACCAGCTTATAATCTACTACCCCAGAGAAGCTAGGTAACAAGGAGAACCCTAAGAAGGGAATACATGAATCCCACTGGGAAGGGAAAATAGACAAGAACTCCTGAGAAAATTGAGAGCATGTGGGGAAAGAGAAGAAAATGGGGAGGAGGACTTAAGGGAAGCAGATGGCCAAGATGGGGGAAAGACAGAAGGGGAGAGCAAAGACCCTAAGCAATAGTGGAGAGGGTATCTGAACTGGCCAATCTGTAATCAGATTGATAACTACCTTGATTGCTATAATAGAAACTTCTTCTAGCAACTGATAGAAGCTGATGCAGTGATCCACAGCTAACACTGGGCTGAGCTCCCAGAAACCAGCCCAAGAGAAGGAGAAATAATTTGAGCAAAGGAATCAAGACCATCATGGGGATACCCATAGAAACAGCTGACCTGAGTTAGTGGGAGCTCACTGACTCCAGACTGACAGATGGCTGGGAACCTGCATATGCCCAAACTAGGCATTCCTAATGTGTCTGACAGTTGTGTGACTGGGGTAGTCTGTGGGGCTAGTGGGACCAGGATTTAGCCCTTTTGCTTGAACTAGAACTTTGGAGTCCATTCTCTTCAGATACCTTGTTCAGCATAAATATAAGGAGGAGGGCTTTGGTCCTGTCTCAAAGTGATGTGCCAGACTTTGTTGAACCCCAAAGGAAGTCTTACTCTCTCTGAGGAGTGGGTGATAGTTTGGGTGGGTGAAAGGTGGGGGAAACTAGAGGAGGGGAGGGATAAAGAATTGGGATTGGTACGCACAATGAGAAAAGATTCTTTTAAAACATAAACAAAAAATGAAAAAAGGAGAAAAAATAAACATCATTCCCTGAAATGAGGAATTTCTCTTAAAAACCTACTCTCAAGACAGATTCATTTTTTGAATAACCCATGACCCTCATCAAATGAGCAGACATTTTCCTTCAGTGCTTTACTTTATCTGAAGAAACATTCAATACCCAAGAGATAATGAGTCTTCCTTTCTTTGTTTCTTCTAATAGTTTGCATAAATATTTGCATAAAATGGCATAAAAGAGGAAGCAAAGAAAGTAGTTTCCTCAAGACAATGAGTCAAAATATTATAATTCATCTCAATTTAATTCTAATACACATTATTTATTTAGTCTTTATAATGTGTATTTTTGTATGACATGTGTAACTAGTGTCCACAGATGCCAAAAGAGGGCATTGGATCAGCTGACACTGGAGCTACAAACAATGAGAAAAGCCATGTGGATGCCAGGAAATGAATTTGATTTCTCTAAAAGAAAAGCAAAATTTTTTAGTTACTGAACCATTCTCTAGGCCTCCAAATTAAATGCATATGATAAATTTCAGTTAAATATAAGTGTAATTTACATACAGTTTAGGAATAGATATAAATTACATGGATGTATTAATAAATGTATAGAGATAGCATCTATATTTACATTTTATCTCATTGAAAATTACTATATTGATTGAAATATTTCAAAATGAATATATTTTTATATAATTTTGATAGATGAAATATCTTTTCTAGACTTTAAAAATAAAGATTTATGTGATAGGGTCTTACTTATATTTTACTATGAAAGTATTTTTACTGAGTTGCAATATGGCATTAATGCCAATACCTTGTTAACTTTATCACCTAATCAAATGCACCAGTAGAAAATAAATAAGTCTACTTCATTTTGCAGTGTATGTTTACATCTACTCAACAAAATACTGGTGATGTTAGCATTTTTGCTTTAAAAATAGCCTTAGCAGTATATGAAACTACCATCTTTAAGCAGATCACATATTTCTGATCTTCAAATTATACTGATATTCTCCCTAAAATTATCTTATTATAAACTGCTGAGATTGTGCACAGTATTCTAAGAGAAAAAATATTTTAGTATCGTAGAATAAGCCTATATTGTATATTTCATATGAGAGAAACATCATCTGTTTGCAGACATGTCTTTAAGTAATTTCTTATGATAGTTGCTTCAATTAGGGTTTGTATTGCTATCATGAGACATCATGACCACGACAACTCTTAATAAGGAAAACATTTAATTGAGATGGCTTGCTTATAGTTTCAGAGTTCAGTCCATTATAATCGTGACAGGGAACATGGCAACATGAAGTTGGATTTGTTTCCAGAGGAATAACTGGGAGTCCTACATCTGGCAGGCAATAGAATTTGACTGAGACACTGGGGGTATCCTGAGCATAGGAAACCTTAAAGCCCATACCCACATTTACAGTTTTTCTAACAAGGCCACATCCACTCTAACAAAGCCAAACTTGCCAATAGTGCCATTTCCTATGATATTAAATTCAACCTACCACAATATCCTCTATCAAACTCTTCTCTGCTTTCCCTCCCTACTTCAACCTTCACAGCAAGTTTTCTACATTCCCTTTATAACATCCCTGTTCTTGGCTCCCCACTCCCTTAAAACCTCACTAGCTTCCTTCTAATTTCTTAACTTCAACAGATATTTCACCATAAAAACATATATCTGAAGATTTCAAGCTAGGGTTCCACTATGAGGAGGAACACATGGTATTTGTATTTCTGCACCTAGGTAACCCCACTCAGTTTGATTTTTTTTTTTTTAGTTCCATTCATTGACATTCAAGTTCCATGATTTCACTTTCTTTTAGAAGCTGAAAAACTTCAATTGTTTAGGTTTATTATAAATTTCTATGTTGATAATTATCTGCAAGGCTTCCAGTGCATGTCTATTATGAATAGAGCTCCAGTGGAGAAGGTAAGCAAGAAACTCTGCAGGAAAACATAGGACACATATTTCTTTGGGTATATTCCTTTTACAAGAGTGATATGGTAGTTCGAAAGAAAATAGCCCCAAAGATTGTGGCACTATTAGAAGGTGTGGTTTGTTGGAGTGGGTATGACCTTTTTGGAGAAAGTATATCATTGTGGATGTTTGGACTTTAAGGTCACATATATGCTCAAGTCACACCAAGTGTCTCAAAACAGCTCCAGTTACCTGCGAGTCAAGGCACAAGAACTTTCTCAGACACTGCGTCTGACTAAGACGGAATTTGGTACCAAGGATTGTGGTATTGTGATACACCTGGCCTTATATTTTGTGTGGAGGAATATAGACTTTGTCACTTTGGATTAGGAAAGCAATGGAATGCATTAAGCACTGCTTAATCTCCATACTAGCAAGAACATGTAAGACAGTGGTGCTTAAAATTTTTGAACTTTGTGTGTGTGGGGGGGGGGCTGACTCAAGAGGTTTTAAGGAGAAGGATTTTACCATGTTGCCTCATGATAATTGTGATATTTTGGTGAAGAAAGTTGTGTTTTGCATTTTTCGGGAAAAAATCTGCCAGAGACTAAAGTGGAGACATTTAGATTAATTCTGTTGTAAGGGGAAATCTCAAAACAGCTTAACTCTGTGTGGTTGCTAGTACTCATGCTTATAACTGTTTATAATGAAATAATAACCATAATGAAGACATTATCTAAAACTGATTGAAAAAGACATAAAGGGTGTTTGAAAAATGAAATAGTGTGGCAAGGCATTGCTTGATGCAAGAGAAAGGTTCTAATAAGGATAAATATATCACCAAATTCATTGTATAGATTGTGAAATTAAGAATAATTAAAAACTATTACGTTAAAATTATAATTTATTTACCTCATATAAGATTGTAAAATAATATTTACTTGTGAAATTATAATGCAAAATAAGCTTATATTTATATAATTAACTATACCATTATATACATGTATATGTACACTTTTATATATATGATACATGATAGATAGATAGATAGATAGATAGATAGATAGGTAGATATATAGATAGATACAAAATTCACATGAGTGATTGGCTGCATTAATTTGTATACATATATCCCTATCATTTATGTTTGTCATTATATAAATCAATAGTACATTAGAAGCTGTTAAAATCATACCAACTTTAAAAATAATTGTTATATGTGCAAATAATAAATTGAATTAATAATTATTAAACTTTAATATTGTTGTCACAAATATTCTTTTCCATGTTCTC
>JAQHUG010000567.1:41755-56985 GCA_028555095.1 Dicrostonyx torquatus | reverse complement strand
TATCTTTCAATTTATGAATAAAGAGTCAGGAGTCAAAAGTTGAGGTGAAAACCTGCTGGCTCAGATATCCCTAAAAGCTGTCAGCTGACCTCCATTACTGGCCAGAGACGGAGCTGAGATAATCCTCCCTCTCTACTCCTTCCTGTGCATCTCCCTATTCATCTACTTGACTTCTTCGTAGTCTCTATGGCTAGTAATTTCTGTCAACTAGCTGTTAATCTCCTCTCCCTGATTCAAGGATGACTTTATTAAGACAGTCTTGAGTTCCATATTGTGATCAACTATTGTGCAACAGTGTGCCTTATGAACTACCTTGTTTTTCACTCCCATCTTCTGCCTTATCCCATTGTGAGCAAATCTTGTATGAACTAACCTAGGAAATCCTGTTTCTTTTATGCAGTGGAATGATAACGCTCACAAAGTCACCATAAGTGAAGGCAACTATGTGAAGGCAACACTTTCAAACTTGATATGAAAAAAGCCAAAATAAGTTTCAAAGATTTTGGAAATCTTTCCAAAACAATTCATCTCTGAGTCTTAGCTATTAACTGGCAAGGTCAATGGTAATAAATACCTTAAAAATATAGCATGCAATAATTTGGTTTCACAAAGCAATGTTAGAAACACAGAGATTGAAAATTCATCTGTTTTTATTTATTTATTGTGGAGAAACTGCTTAGCACTTGAGACTGCTTCACGTTCCAAAGGACAGGAGTTATGTTCCCAACCACCACGTTAGTCAACAACCCATAGCAATAGCTCCGTGAGGAGATCTACTGCCCTCTTCTGGTTTCTGTAGGCAATGACATGCAATAGCAAAAAACACATAGACACACATGAGTTGAAATTTAAACAGAAATAAGTATTTTTAAATATTAGTGATTTAATAAAAGTAACTTGGAAAGTGAATATCTGCATATACTGTTGTTAAATGCCTATTAAAAGTAAATACTGTCATTAAATAGATACATATTTTTATCTTATCATTAGTGAAATACATTAATTCAAATACTTATTTATTTTTATTGGAAATTGAAGAGAGCCAACTATTCTATTTTAAATGATAAAATTAAATTATTTTAAGAATCTTAAAACTCAGAATTATCCTGTGGTAAACTTGCATTATAATCATGAAATTGGCTTATTACACTCTTGAAGAATTATAGCCAAAATAGTAAGTTATGGATGGAGCATCAATATAAGTACACTTTGTGAATGACACATTATAACATTCTTCTTCAACATAAAAATGTCAGGCTGAGGTTTATAAATTAATATATGTAGGATTAGTTGACTATTCACTACATGATGATATCTAATCCATGTAAGCATGTTATTCAATAAATATAAACCCCTACAAATCCAGGTCATAATTTGCTACTTCAGATAATATTTCTCTTTAATGTATTCCACCTTGTTAGTCGAAGTATTATTGGTATGATATTATTCTGTTTTTTTACTTATGAGTGGTATCTGGGTAACAAATAAAAGTACAATTGTAAAACATTAAAAATGTTGAAGTTGATTAATTCTACATTTAAATGCAAAATTTTATTTTAATTTCACTTGAAAAGACCCCAAAAAAAGAATAAATGAAATAGGAATTGATTTGGAAAGGCATACTAAAAACACCTTTTTAAAATCTGGCAATCTTTTTTTCTGTCAAGAAAACTGTCTTAGATTTTTCTCGAGACAGAACACTATCATGTCAATATCATTGTGTATGTTTCTATCTGCCTAAAAATTTCCAGCACTGCATTCACAATTAGAGAAGACAGATTCACCCAAATTTGATGAACAGAAGATAACCTTTAATTTGTAATAAAATCAAGCATTGATGTGTAAATATTTGGAAAAATATCTTGTACTTTAGGGTCATAGAAAAATTCAGTTTGATTTGTCACAATCTAGTACTGTCCAGATAATCAGAGAAATCACTAAGCTATTTTTGTGAATTTTCAGTGCATAACTGAAATTTCCGTGGATAATGAGGGTGCCTTGTCAAGTGGGAAAGATCAAAGGACCCACATCTCCTGTATACAGAGATGCCTTTTAGATGCCTAAAAGCATTAGGCATTGTTTAAAGCTTTTAAAATCACTGAGAGTTTTAATGATGGGGTCTTTAAATTTATAGTGTAAGTGTTCCTTAAAATATTAGTTTTCTTGTAAATAAATAAAGATAAAAATGTAGAAATTTGGCTCTTTAATTAATAGTTATGAAACAACTTGTTTTGTTTAAACTACTTTAAGCGAAAGGACTATTAGAGAAATAGCAAGTCGCATGACCCTTTTGCCAGCAGCAGACATTTTTCTTTAAAAATTATTTAATTTACTTTTATGTACATTATGAGTGGTCTGTCTCCATGTATGTACATGCACCAAGTATTTCCCAGGGGTGCAAGGAGAATGTTTAAAAAATAAGTTACGTGCTCTTGAACTAGAGTCGTGGGGATTGTGAGTCCTATGTGGGTGCTAAGAATCAAATACTAGTCCTCTGAAAAAGCAAGAAATCCTCTTAACCTCTTCACCATCTCTCCAGCCCAAACACATGACATCATGAACACTCCACAGGTACTTTGAGAGGTGTAACTGGGTGATGAATAGAAGCTGATTGCCCTGGATTTTAGAAGGATAGCCCAAACCAGAGCTTTTTGAAACACTTTACATGAGATTTTTGTAAGCACATGTTTTAATGAATCAGATTTACATTGATGAGAGAGGGAGCACTTCATGGAGCTGAAAGGCCGCTATTATACAACCCGTGGCAAGATTGTATAGGTCAAGAATACAACACTTAATACCTATGATTAATCCAATACTGGTGGTTGTGATTGGTCATATCAATGGCTTTGAACCATACAAAAGTCCCTTTTGAAGTAATATGCCTAGACATTTTAGGATTGCTCAGTGATTAGAGACAAGGACAATAAATACTTCTTCCCAGTAAGCTTTCCTTTACTAGTGTGAATAATATACTGAACTGCTGTGTTATTGACTATCTTATTGTTGTGACATAATGACCATATCGCATGACCAAGTCTACTTTTATTTAAAAAAATTAACTAGAGACTTGTTTACATTTTCAGGGGTTTAATCCATAATTGTGATAACATGGAGTTGACGGCATCCATGCAACAGGATAATTAGCAGACAACTTTACATGCATGACCTGAAGAGGGGCATGGAGGTTGGAGAGAGAGAGAAATAAAGAAGAGAGAGGTGGCATGGGGTGAGGGAGACTGACTCTGTGGTCAGCATGGACTTTTGAAATTTTAAAGTCCAGCCCTCTATGACAAACTTCTTCTTCCTCTAACAAGGTCACACCTCCGAATCCTTCTAATCATTTGAAGAAGTGCTTTTTTTCTGTGATAAAACCTTCAAATATATGAGCCTATAGAGGCCATTTTTTATTGATTTTTTTATTGAGCTCTACATTTTTCTCTCTGCTCTCCTCCCTGCCCCTTCTCCCTTCAGTCTTCCCCCAAGGTCCCTATGCTCCCAATTTACTCAGGAGATCTTTTCTTTTTTTATTCAAATTACAATTGGTAACATGAAAATGAAACATCAAAACCAAAAAGAAGGTAAAAGTGATGTGGATTTTGACAGTAATGAGGTGTCAGTATTTGTGTAGATAGATAAAGCTGGGAACCAAGTTATGACAGCAACCTCAGGTGGCATTTGAAGGGCAAAAAACTGACAACTTCTAAAACACAGGCAACCATCTGAAGATTTGAAGTGTGTCACAGCAGTCTTCTTTTTCCCAGGTTGTGCACTCCAGTTGGTGACACTGAGATGTGATTTTATGCTAAACCTGTGTACTACCCAGTGACTTAACAGCTGAAGATGGAATCATGATAGCTGTATATTACATGAAACTGCCTATCCGTGGTTTACCATCTGGTTTCCTATATATGATGCTCCTGAATAGTTATGTTTGTTCATGGCATAGTGTTACCAAGTCCTGTGCTCAGGATTCCCATGACAAAGTTCAGCTACCTCTGACTGCTAAAGAAATAGTAGGGTGGCCGGGCGGTGGTGGCGCTCGCCTTTAATCCCAGCACTCGGGAGGCAGAGGCAGGCGGATCTTTGTTAGTTCGAGACCAGCCTGGTCTACAAGAGCTAGTTCCAGTGCAGGCTCCAAAGCCACAGAGAAACCCTGTCTCGAAAAACCAAAAAAAAAAAAAAAAAAAAAAAGTAGGGTGAACGGAGTTCAGTGATAATTCAATGGAGGACTGAGACTTACATGCCAGAAGCACCCCTGTTCTGAATTCCCTGGCTGCATCGGTGTAATATCCTACAATAGAACGTCCACAGATTCTGTCTCAGAATCCCATATGCTTGCCAGGACCTAAAAAATCTAGTGGGACCACCAGCACCTGAGTGAGTCTGTCCTAATCTTGTACTGTGTTCCTTATCACCATTTGAACGTCCGCATTCTTAAACAGTGGCAGGTTACCATGCTCTATCCTGATTCCTCCATTCTCTCGCCAAAAGTGCTGCCTCTAAAATAAATCTGTGACCACTTCCAATTTAAAGACAAGCTAAACACTTTGAGAGTGGCTGAAACAGAAAAAAAAAGCAAACAAACAGAGAGAAGAAGAGAAAGAATAGAGAACAGTTGTAAGGAACCAGAGAACAGATAATACATGCTATGGTGATGAGATAGGTTAAGGAGACCTATCAAGTTTGCAGGACCCAGAGGGTAAAGCCTCAGTGTGGGTGTTATAACCTTCACCAATGAACAGATTGGGTGCTGACACCTGTGGCTGGAACAGGAACTGTAATATTGAGTGTGACACATTTGCATGTCTATTGCTGCTACTACATGTTGTCAAACATTAATGAAAGCAAAATTTACAAAAACCAAGATTTTGAAGTGCTTCCTGTCTACTTATTATTTACACAAGAAAATTTTGTTTAATTATAAAAAGTCTCGAAATTATTAGATAAATAGATCAAACTGTAAAATATTATACTGAGTAAGTAATCCAGACTCAGAAAGTAATGCCACATGTGTTCTCTTATCTATGAATTCTACCTCTTAAATCTTATTTAATTACATAATCTAGAGCCCATCACTGAATCCAGAAAATTAAAAGTGTTATATGCTGGAAAAGGGGCTAAAGGAAGAATAGAGTTGTAGATAGTAAAATACAGATGCCATAAATGGGGAAAGACCAGATGGGAGAAACATAACTAGGAAAGCAAAGGAGCAAAATACAGAGTTGTAAGTAGTATAAATGAGTGTTCACTATTGCTAGCAGTCTTAGCTGAGGTTGTCCTTATACATTTATGGGAGCTTCCCTTGCACCAGGTTTCTACCCGACCTCAAAATCCCACCCCATCAAGATGTTTCTTTCATTACTCTTTCCCTCCATCCCTACCACCAACATAGTCCAAACTGGCAATCTCTTGTAATCAGATTGGTAACTACCCCAATTGTCATCACAGAACCTTCATCCAGTGACTGACGGA
Organism: Dicrostonyx torquatus; assembly: GCA_028555095.1. NCBI lineage: Eukaryota > Metazoa > Chordata > Mammalia > Rodentia > Cricetidae > Dicrostonyx > Dicrostonyx torquatus. The sequence continues at coordinate 51,510 of JAQHUG010000567.1, read as the reverse complement.
AACATGGAGAGACCTATAACCAAGTGTAGGAAGGAACTGCTTGTTCATCCCAGTCTCCCAGAACCAAAATAACCACACAGAAACTTTGGTAATCAAAACACTGCTTAGATCATTAGTTCTAGCTTCTTATTGGCTAACTCTTACATTTTAATTTAACCAATTTCTTTTAATTTGTATATTGCCATGTGGCAGTGGCTTACCATGTAAAATTACCATCGTCTGTCTCCAGCGGCTTCATGACAGCTTTCTCTGCCTCTTTCCAGCATTCCTTTTAGTTTTTTTCTGCCTAACTCTGTTTCCCTATAGCTATGCTATAGACCCAAAGCAATTCCTTTATGAACCAATGAAAGCAACACATAGACGAGAAGGTTCTCCTATACCAACCAAGCACTGTACTGAGCTGGGAAATCCTATTGAAAAGAGGGAGGAATTATGTATGAGCAAGAGTGTTATCACAAGGGAACTCACAGAAACAACTAACCTATGTTCATAGGAGCTCACAAACTTTTTACTGATAGCTAGGTAGCCTGCATGGGCCCCACTATGACAATTACACGTGTGTGTCAGTTGTGTATCTTGATCTACTGGTTGGATTCTACATGTCCTTCATGCTTGGCTGGCTCCCAGAAACCTATTACTTATACTGAGTGCCTTGCCCAGCCTTAATACAAGAGGAGGGACTTAGTCCTGACTCAAGCTGATATGGAATGGTTGGTTGACAACCAAGGGAGACATCCCCTTTCCTGAACAGAAACAGAGGAAGAGTGTATTGGGGGAGAGGGTATTGAAGGAGAAGAGGGAGAGAAAATTGCTGTTAGGATGTAAAATAAATGAATACTACTACTAATAAAAAAGAAGTGATCCTCTTAGGGTCCTCCTTGTTACCTAGATTCTCTGGGGCTGTCATTTGCTTTACCTCTAATATCCACTGATGAGTGAGTACATACTGTTTTTGTCTTTCTGGTCTGGGTTATCTCACTCAGGATGATTTTCTCTAGTTCAAGGTAGGAGAGGAGTAGAGAACTGTGATTGATATGTAAAATAAATAAAAATTAAATAAAAGACATTTAAAGTTTCAAAAAGTAAGAAGAAACGATTAACAGTAATTATTTGAAAAAGCCATTGGGAAACATTATAGGTGGAGACTGTTCATTTATTCCTGATTGGTCAGACCCAGATAATTCAGAAAAACTGCATTAATTACAACATCATTTGGCCAATGACTCAAGCATATTTCTAGTTAACTGTTACATCTTGAATTAACTCATTTCTATTAATCCATGTATCAGCATGAGGCTGAAGCTTACTGGTAAGGATCCAGCATCTATGTCCTTCAACAGCTAAATGGCAGTTTTTTGACTCCACCTAATTTCTCTCAATATCTCTGTACAGATTTCCTACCTGGCTTTACTGTACTGAGTCATTGGCAAAAACAACTTTTTAAATAACCAATGGTAATAAAACATACTTGGTGTGGAAAGTCTTTCTGTATATGTGTTGCGTTTATTAGTTAATGAATAAAGAAACTGTTTTGGCCTATAGCAAGATAGAACAGAGCTAAGGGAGGAAAACAAAACTGAATTCTGAGAGAAAGAAGGTGGAGTCAGAGACAACCCATGTAGCTCTGCCAGAGACAGATGCTGGACAGAACCTTGCTGTAAGCCACAGCCATGTGGCAATACACACATTAATAGAACAGGACAAATTAAAATGTAAGAGCTAGCCAATAAGAAACAAGAGCTAATAAGCCAAAGAGTGATCTAATTAATACAGTTCCTGTGTGGTTGTTTTGGGACTGAGCAGCTGAGAATGAAAAAGCAGCTTCTGACAACACATATTCAAAACATATGGAAGGGAATTCCACATCAAAATGTTATATTATTTGCATACTTTATATATATGAATATGAATGCATTTATGGGTATTTTAGTGGAGAAATGACATATAAATAATAACACTAACCAAGAGCCATAGACTATTTAACATGCAGGGAAAGATAAATTTACATTTAAGTAATTGATCAGGACATTTCAAGAGACCCTCCCTCGTAAGAATATGGGTTATTACCAATGCCTTTGATTGCCTCTCACAACTTGAAAGTAAGATTTTATTGTTGAAGATAACATATATCTGAGACACAGATTTGGAGATAGCTGAGTTGATATTAAACTGCAATCTTCTTCCATTAGTTTTAGCTCTCATTGCATTAAAATTTACTCTTCATGTTACCATGGAAGAAACACATCAATTGTCCTACTTACCTTTTAATATAGTGATCCACAACAATAAGAGATCCTTCTACTCATCCCCACTGGTGCAATTATAGCACGTTTATCTTGAGAATAACGAACAGATTTCTTACTGGACTCAGTATATATATGCATATACTGCATTTGTATATGCCTGCATGTACTTTGAAAGTTAATGTGGAATTTAATAAATTATCGCCCAAGCTAGCTATATTTAAGATATATACTTTAATAGGGGTAGACAATACAAACAGATCTACAATACCAGACCCTGGATCCGCACTTCTCCGAAGGCATGCACCAATCTAGAATCCACAAAGAGAGAGAGCTCTCCCATGCGGACCCAGCCTTTTATACCTAATTGGGACCTGATGGTCCAACCCTGAATAATTAGCTAATGGCTAATGATGGGGAGGAATAATTAGCTAATGGCTAATGGTGGGGTGTGGCTATTATCCTGATAGGCTAAAACCTTTCCCCATCAAGTTAAGGTAATATTGTGTTTTCTTTTTCATTATTCCAATATTTTGTTCTTTCTTTCTTTCTTTCCTTCTTCATTTCTATGTCTTATACTTTAGATTCAAATTATATTCTGAACATAGCCTTGGTGATTTATCTTTCATGTGGTTAACATTAAACTGTTTCTAGCTTTTCTTGATGACTCAGTTCTTAAGGCACTTGGTTTCTTAAGGAAGCCAATCACCACACTCTCAAAAGTAAGAAAGGTAAACACGTCTCAACTTCTTTTCTGGCTCATCTTTGTTAAGTTCACTTTTACCTCTTATGTCAGTTATGTGGTAATCTCCACAGTTGTCCCTCTTCTTTATAATTTACTCCTAGTGCTACCACATAGTAGTTAGTGCTATGTATTTTGCTCTACTTAGGTAAAAAATTATGAGTATACAAAAAAGTTTGTCAAGTTATAGCCTTGGAAATTTATTGCTTCTCTTGCTGGTGTGAAACAGGAAGCAGTGTCAGAGGACAATTCAGGCAACAGCAGGTGATGCCCCTAGTGTAACCATAACCATCTTCCTAAAAGCCTCAGCTTTCAAGACCCTCATCACTGTAAGAAATGAACTTCCAGTACTAGGTAAACATTAAGCACTGTCAAGCATCCATAGATTTAGTTATTGGACGTAGTTTGTAACAGGCTTTCTGCTATCAAAAGCCACAGTGCATTAACGCTGAGTATGACATCCCACCATAGGAAATAGATTCCAGTAAGCAAGCTCATGCACCAGGGATAGATTTTTTTCCCTAATGATCTTGACCTCTCTTGCTCATATATTCCTTCAATTGGATTCCCGGAGCTCAGTCTGGTGCTGGGTGGATCTCTGCATCTGGTTCTTTCAGTGGATGATATTTGGAGTATTCACCAATCTGACTACAGGAGAAGGCTAGTCCAGGCTAACACTCCACTATTACTAGGAGTGTTAGACGGTAAATTGTTTGAATTCTTGGGAATTTCCCTAGCATTAGATGTTTCCATTACCCTCTCTATCAATATCTCTCCTTCATTGCTCTCCCACTCTGTCTTTTTCCCCCCTCAACAAAGTCGTCAATAATTTTACTTCTTTGTACAATAACTGGTAGTGCTTGACTTCTAATCCTAAAGTTATTCAGGAATGGTGTCAAATTTATCTTTTATAATACTGTTTTTACACAAGAAATGCATCTCAAAGAAGTAAATTGATGTCAAATTTCTTCATAAGGATGTAGTATGTCTAGTTTGACTTTTATTGCAATGTGTAAAATATAATATCGCATGTAGATATACAGTCATCTCAAAAATGATTCTCATCTTATTGTGGTCTAAATCTTAAGCTATTTTAGTTTGTGATATAACAATTAATATTATTCATTAAAAAGTAAGACCAATTTTTTTAATAAAGGTCTGAAAAGTTTAAAAACATTATTATCCAGTATATAAAATAACTTATGCAGAAATAGTACATTATTATATCATCGATATCTTCCTAAATTTTAAAAGAAGATTAAGCAAGAAAATTGTTAATTCCATTATTTTTGCAGAACAGATACATTTTAGTTATCCAAAATGTTTACCATTGGCTTTCAATTTAATTCACTGAAATATTTTACATATCAGTTATCACATTACACATAGAAATCAATGGCTATTTTTCAGAAACATACTATTCTTGTAAATAGAGATTAATTTATTTACTACATTAAGATGAATTTTATGATTAATGAAAAGTTTGTGATACCTAATAGGTTATATTTACAAACTTAAAATTACTTGAATAAACTTGAAAAAATAGTTTAACAATAAAGAGGCAATCTTCTTTTAGTGACAAGATTTAATAAAAGAATGATGGTGGCTTTTAGTATATATTCATATTCACAGACACACATAAAATCAAACAGAAATTCAGAACTTCAGAACTCAAATATTATTATCTCATTTTCTCTCCAAAGAAAGATAAGATAAGGTTCATTGTAAATAACCAAAAGAAAGGAAAAGATTAAAGTCAAAGAAATGTGATTGCTTTTCTTGTGTGATTTGATCTTACATAAAAAGGATAAATCTGAAAGAGAAACAAAATCAATCTGAGTGATTTCAGATATTCTGTCCCTCTCGGCCTGAACAAAGTTTAAATTTGATTATCTATTAGTTGAAAATATAAATTTGTACTATGTCTTAGTTAACTCTAAGTTAATTAGTATAAATGAATAAATCTCTTTTTATCTTGTTTTGCCCTGTTTGCAGGGAAAACAGGGTGTTCGTTTATTTTCTGATGTGGAAAAGGAGGGGGAAATGCATCTGAATGAAGGAAAAGGAAGGTAAGGGGGAATCTGTGAAAAGTGGTGGGAGTGAAAACTGCAGTTGGATGTATTATATGAGAGAAGAATCTATTTTATATCATAATATTTTTTGTGATTATTTGGAAATTTCACATAAGGCACCCCCATAACATTTACTTCCTACTCCTCCCATATCTGCCCCACACCCTTGTGGCCTCCCCCAAAACAAAAGAAGAAGGAAGATGAAGAGAAATGAAAAAAGAAGAAATATCAAATCCAATTTGTGTTACCCAATGGAGCACAGTAAAACTCCCAGTAGACTGCCCCTTAAGGATAATTTAGTTTTTCCCATCCCCATCCCTAATAGAAACCATCAACTGTGAAAAGCTCCCATAAATATATCTATCACAATTTTTAAGCATTATCTTCAATGACTTCCTGTTCAGACTTTTTCTTATTTTTAGGGAAGGTGGTTGTTTCATAAGCCTTCAATGTCACTTATTTTCAACTGTGAGTCTGCAGACATCTATAACACTGTAAATGAAATTTCTTTACCTTTTTTAATCATCAGAATAATGGATCATGGGTTTCCATGTGGTTTCTGGCTACAGCATGTGTCAAGGACATCAACATAGCTTCGGGTGACATCATAGAATACAAACATTCCTATGGCCTTCAGTGAAAACATCAACCAAAGATAACAACACAGACTTTTACCACAGCATGGACCACCCTAGTGGAACTATGCGTCGTGGATATCAACAAGTATTCATTTGCAGCAAATACCACAGTCATCAACATGACCTCAGGTGACAATAATGGTCATGCATATCAACATGGCCTAAAGGGGCAGCAAGGCCCATGGACAACAACACGATTTCAGGTAACACCTCAGACAAAGGATATCCATTTGGTCTTCAGAAGTGTCAATGGCCAATGAAATCACACAGCCCATAGCCAAAGAAGAAATGTAGAGACCAACAAGATTCTCAAGTGGCAGCAGAGACAACAGAGATCAACACGGCATCAGGTGCTAGTACAGGTCAAGCATATCAACAATGGATAGAAGCAACATGGACATCAGCATGGCTTTAGATGGCAGCACAGACTATGGACATACCTATGGCTTTTGGTGGTAATTTGGGCCATGGAAATCAACATAATCCACCCCCATTGCAGTAGGGTCCGCAGTAAGGTCATGGACACCTGTGTTGACATCCACTTGGACTTTGGCAACAACAGACGCCACATAGAGGACATTGACATGACGGCGAGAAGCCACTAACATGACCTGTGGCGAAGAATCTATTTTCAATACAAATTTTAAAAAATCATTACACTAGAAAATTAAATTTATGAAACAACAGAAAAAGGAATAGACATTAGCTATTACAGCAAGACAGAACTGCTCTGGCTTTATGTGTGTGCACATGCAATGTCTACTTTTTATTTCAGTCAGCCCCCATATGAGGAGGTATTTTAATTTTTTAGTAAGTACGGTTAAAAGCAAAAATCATCACAAATATAATCCAAATTATTTGAAAAAGAATGGAAGTCTTCTTATATTATATTCTGTCTATATATAGTTGTCATTTACACTTATAGGAAAATTTTAAATTATAATTTTTTCACTACATGGTCTTAGGTAGAGAGTGTACCTCTCTTCTGGAAAGACTCTATAATGACAATATTGTTTGTGGTCCTGACTAGGTTATGATATCTTCAGTCTGTTGTGCTAGTTTGATTTGGTCATTTCAATTTATTGAATGCTAGTTCATGAGAATAAAGATTAAAAATTATTTAAAAAATTTTCTATAAGTGTGTTTTTGTTCTTGAGTTAATTTTATACAAATTACCAGTTGACATGTGTGTAACGTTGCAAGCAAAATCATTTAATTACCTTGACTATTTGGAAAACTGTGCACATAGAAAAAAGTCCACAAAGTTATGTGCATCTACTAATATGCTTTTTAATGTAGCAAAATGTTATAATAGATTATGAATTGAACATCATTCATTGAGTAGCCAGGAGATAAGAACTTTAGTTCAAAAAACGTAAAATGTACAAGTGTCACAGAACACTCATTCAGCAGTTATGCTTGGCATCTTTCACTGTCCCTGCGGTCTAAAAGTGTTAGAGAGTGCTATCCCCATGGCTGATCTCTAATGTCTTGCTTCAGCACTGGTGGAACTCAGCACTCTCCTTGTTCTTCACTGGATCTGCTCTCACCATGCTGTCTCTTTTAATTTCTCTGGCTGGCTCTGATTTCTCCTAGTTACATGAATCTCCATCTGCTTCCTTTCCTGGTGGCAAAGCAGTCCTGCCTCTCTGCTTGCATTTCACCATCATGTTTCCAGTTTCGCTGTTGTATTTTAACTATATTTTAAATGTGTAGCAAAGTTGATTGAAAACTGAAGAAATGTCTAGTACTTGTTTAGAGTTTTGCCTGCTGTGGGGAACAGTTAATCTTTGCCACCAACTAAACTGTTTTTAACTGAGGTTCAGACATTCCTTGCAATATGTTTCTAGTAACCAAAATGGAAACTCTAAGAAAACTGTTTCCTGTGTTTAGCCTCTCCATTTAAAGACAGCTGGTAGAGATGCTTATCTAACATAAATCTTGACTTTGCTTCTTAAACCCTGTACATAAATTGTGAATTCTGTGTTGCTTTTGTGGAATGTTTAGCTATAGCTCTTGTTGATATAGCAAAAGGGGCAATGATTTGGATTAAGAGAATATAATCTTCAATTCCTAGCTTACTTAAGAGCTACATGACCTGTGAGAAAACCCCTACCTATCTCTACTCTATCCTTACCGTACTTCACTTTTGATGTAAAAAATCAAATTCTAAGGGAAATATTGAAATTCCTAAATTTTTCAGTGGCTAGAAATGGTTAATGAAATATGACGAAGTAAATAATTTTCACTTAGCAGGCATGTGCAACCAGTAGACCAAAACCAGCATGCATTCCAGCATAACAAATTCGTAGAAGACAACATCAGGCCACAATGTTAACTGGTTGGGTTCGCATATAACAAACATGATATCAACACTCAAAAAATACCCATATATTTGTTTAACACTTTAGTAAGATAGTATATTTTTGCCATGATTAAAACTTTAATTGATTGGAGATAAAGTAATACTGCTTATATGATCCATTTTATTTTTATACTACAGTTCAATACATGGATCCAGTTTTATAATGTTCCACTTGAAAAAAAATCTATTAATTCAACATTTTACTTTGTTACTAGCTTTCTTGTCTTTTCACACTTTTTTTTTCTTCTTTTCCCTTTATTGTTAAAAGAAAAATTTACACTTCCTCCCTTGGTCTTAGGCCCTCCCGCACCCCCACCACCCCTCCTCCCTCCGCCTGCTTCCTTAAGAGGGGGTAGAGTACCCTGTCCTGTAGGAAGCCAAAGGCCCTCCCTGCTCCATCCCGGCCTAAGAAGGTGTACATCCATATAGACTAGGTTCCCAAAAAGCCGATACATGCAGAAGAGATAGATAGGTCCCCGTGCCATTATCATTGGCTTCTCAGTCAGCCCCCATTGGCAGCCACATGCAGAGATTCCGGTTTGGTCATATGCTCCTTCAGTCCTGGTCCAGCTGGATTTGATGAGCTCCCAATAGATCAGGCACACTGTCTCAGTTGGTGGGCCAGTCACTCGCTGTCCTGACTTCCTTGCTCATCTTCTCCCCCCTTCTGCTCTTTGACTGAACCTTAGTAGCTCAGTCCCTTGCTCTGGTGTGAATGTGGGTCTCTGGCTCTATCTCCATCCCTCATGCAAAATTTCTATGGTGATGATCAAGTTATTCATCAATGTAACAATAGGACAAGGTCAGTTCAGGCACTCTCTCCTCTGCTGTCCAAGTACCTAGCTGGGGACATCCCTGAACTTATCTCTATTACAACCATAAAGCAAATTTACAGATCACTAATTTATCAAATGATCTGTTCACAGTTCTGTTGATATAGCATAGTAAAATTAATCATTGTGTTGTGTATATATCTTTTTGCTCCTTTGCTATGCCACATAGTAAAGCAGTGATTTCTAATCGTGCAATGTCTACTTTTTATTGTTCATTAAGTTTCTGAATAATTCTGAAAGAGAGAACATATTTAATTAATTGAACATATTTAACCATGCAAATTATCAACAACCTCTATTAAACTTTCGATATCACTCAACAATTTTATTTTGTTGCTTTATTTTCTAAATTTTACAACAAATAATAAGACCCTTTCATCTACCATAAAACTTCCAATATCTCTTCTTACCTTTTCATTTTAAACAAATTATTCCACTGTCCACAAGATAATGATAAAATAAACCTATTAGATAAGTAAGAGTTATTTCAATGCATCTTATGATAGATATCTATCAATATTTGCAATTATTTTTCTCTTTTGTGTTTCTTTCTGTTAACAAAGAAGAATTGAAATCTTATGTGGCTTGCCAAAAGCCAATATTTAAGCTCTAATAATTATTTTTATCTGACAACTTGACTAAGCTGAATGATGCCTAGATAACTTGCAAAACATTTATTTTGGGGCATATCTTTCATGATGTTTTTGGTACAGAATCCTATTCTAATCTGCTGAATTGAGTTAAGCTGATCATTAATTTTTGCCCCCAAAAGGTGAACTTGGTTCTGTAATTTAAACTGTATTTAAACTAAATATTGAGAATCTAGTGCCTTTAGACTTGGCAGGGACTGATTATCAGTCTG
>JAQHUG010000566.1:639959-651030 GCA_028555095.1 Dicrostonyx torquatus | reverse complement strand
AGAAAATGAAATCAATTATTTTGAAAATCTTTAAAAATATTTCTCTGCCTCTAAAATTTCCTCACTTTTTATTCTGTATTGTTTTTTCTTTTAAAAAAACTAGCTGAAAATTCATTAAACATTTAAAATTTTTCTTCTGTCTTAAATTCTAGTTGCATTTTTTTTTCATCGAGCAACTGATAAAGGGTGCAGGGGAGCAGGAAGTATCTATGAGGTAGTGTCATATGTGTTCTTTTTTTTTTTGGTATTTCGAGACAAGGTTTCACTGTAGTTTTTTGTTTGTTTGTTTTTAATTTAGAGCCTGTCGTGGAACTAGCTCTTATAGACTAGGCTGGCCTCGAACTCACAGAGATCCACCTGCCTCTGCCTCCTGGGTGCTGGGACTAAAGGCATGTGCCACCACTGCCCATCCTGTCCTATGTGTTCTAAACTGAGTCCAAGGCCCTTGATTCTCCCACACCCAAAGAGAGAGGCAGCAGTCAGAATTTGTATACTCATCATTTTATTGGTAGAGTGAAGATAAAGATATAATTACGTTTCTCTTAAGTCATAATCTTCTAAGGACCTTGTTTTCTTAGCTCAGGATCTTTTAATTCACTTTCTGAAAGAAACAGACAAGAAAAAAGCTTTTTAAGGAAAGTGTTACAAAGAAGCTTCTAATCTTTTTGTTGGTGACAACCTGTCTCCTTTTCTTTCCCTGCTGGTTCCCATCCTTGTGTTCTGATTGATTTGTGTTTGCTTTAGCTTTACATCCTCATGTTATTTGCTCTCAGCTGTTCCATATGAGATGAAGAAAGAGTAGGTTTTTGTTCTTCAGCTGATTGTCTTTTGATTGTGATTGCGTGTATTTACAAAACTGGTATGTTGTACCACGAGGGTCCTGCTTCGTTGGGGTTACTGTCCCGCCCAGTACCCCACTGCCGGCAAGCCCCAAAGAAAATCACACATTAGGTTATTAACTGATTGGTTCATTATCTCAGGCTTCTTACTAGCTATTATAACTTATATTAATCCATCTATGTTAGCCACATGGCTCAGTACCTTGTCTCAGCTGGGCTGCTACATGTTGCCTTCTTGGAGATCTGCGCAGGAATGCCAGGGAAGCTTCCTGCTTCCCAAATCTCCTGTTCTCACCTCTACTTCCTGTCTGGTTTTCCCGCCTATATTCCCTGCCTGGCCAATCAGCATTTATTTAAAACATGATTGACAGGATACAAAATTGTCCCGCACCAGTATGTGAAATATATCTTTTCATAGTAAAACATCCAAAATCTCGGGTCACAAGTTGATAGACAGTGTGGCAGTGTTACCATGAAATACCTTACAACCTCAAAAAAAACTGAAAAAAAAAACCATGTTGAAAATAAGAGCAAACACAGAAGACATGCATGTGTGTATATGTGTGTGTATATGAACAAATGTGTGAATTTCTCAAGAATTACAATTTTCCATACATCTATAATATCCAGATCTCAATAAAAATAAATCACTAATGAAAGGTGATTATAGTCATTTGTGTAGAATCAAGTATTTAAATAAGTTTTCCAATTGAATTAATTATATTAGCTGTTGTAAAAAACGTAGGAAATTACAACATGCTTTAAGATTTATATGTATTTTTATACTTAATTTATATTTACATATTGCATGTGGAGTTCAGAGGACTAATACCCAAGGTTGTTCTCTGAACGCCATGTGCAGGTCATGGAACACGCACACTCGTACTCTACACTCAAACCTGTACACACCTGCAGACACAGAAACTTATATGATGTTTTTTAGCTGAGTCTGACATGAGACAGTTCTAAGCACAGAATGATGACAGAAATATAAGATGGACTGCTGCTGATTCTCAGCATGGAGGCAGGCAAGCTTAGAGGGAACACTGTTCTTTGTACAAAACAATATAGAGTAAGAAGGGCAGTCATGGTCCAAAATAAAATTTGGGCACAAAGTTTCTTAAATTAAAAACTACCTTGTAGAGGTTTTAAGGAACAGATTCCCTCCTACCACAGGACATCTGAATATTAAAAACAAAATGAGATCCAAGTCTCTCTGTATACTTTCAAACATGTTTAAAGTTTAAGAAACGGTAAGTTTGTTTTTTCATACATTTAAATTTAGGAGAGTCATGGAAACAAACAGAAAAGAACTCACACCTGACAATAATTACTGATGAAATTGGCCTTGGTATGATGTCTAAGTTCTTTGTGGGGGCCGGTTTCCAGGGCGGACCCTGTTATTTTGTTGCAGTTGTTGTCCCTGCTGCTGCTGCAGAGGCTCCTGAGGCTGTTGTGTCTGCTGCAGAGGCTCCTGAGGCTGTTGTGTCTGCTGCAGAGGCTCCTGAGGCTGTTGTGACTGCTGCAGAGGCTCCTGAGGCTGTTGTGCCTGCTGCAGAGGCTCCTGAGGCTGTTGTGACTGCTGCAGAGGCTCCTGAGGCTGTTGTGACTGCTGCAGAGGCTCCTGAGGCTGTTGTGACTGCTGCAGAGGCTCCTGAGGCTGTTGTGACTGCTGCAGAGGCTCCTGAGGCTGTTGCAGTGGCCTTCGAGACCCTTTTTGCTGCTGCTGCTCTACTTGGAGGTCAGGGTTTTGACCTCCACGCAAAACCTGGGAGAATCCTGAAGAAGAAAAACATATATAGATCCTCCTGGACTCAATGGTCTTTACTTTGGGTTTAAAAACTCTATAGTCATGTTTTGTTTTATTCTTTAATTCTCTTGCCTCCCTTACACTTGTGTGGTCTCCTATACCCCAAACAGAATTCCCCGGCCTCGTATCCATATTTGCATACCTTCATTAGGTCTCTGAGCTGAGCTGAGGGCCAGTAGGGCCACTGTGAACAGGACCACTAGCATGTTGGAGGAGGCTCTAGAGTTGCTCCCAGGTGTGTGCTGGGGAAGCAAGGCAACTGGTTCTATAAAGATTGGTGGAACAATGACACCTTTGAGCACCAACTGGGTGACCTTGTTCCTGATCAAACAGGATGCACTATGTCCCTGACTCTCCTTTTTGGCATTGTAGTTCAACAGGATGTGGTGAGGAGTGGAACTTTGGCAGAGTTTAGAGGGAACAATATCATACAATCAATCTAGGTACTCAAATATTTCCATCCCTATGTGAATTTCATTCTGTTTAGCAAATTGTGAATATAGCCAATCACTGCATAGAGGTGAGAGGAAAGTATGTGTTCATGTTTGTTGTCATTAATCCTTTTATCAAAAATTGAGAAGATTCATATTCTGGGGTTAGTATTATTACTCAAAATTTAGCAGTAATACTTTATATATTCCCATGTGTAGAAAACTCAACTATGGTTCTTGTGGTATAGAAGACATGTCTTCTTGACCCTGTGGTTTGTTATGAAACAATATTTGCTGCCTCAGCCAACTATGGCCCAGAAGATTGGCTAGGAGTCTATGAATTGTTCTTAGTAATGAAAGATTTGCTATTGAAGGAATGTATGGCCTAAAATACTCTGATTACATTAGTATTCTTTTACGTTATTAAAACCAACACAGCTATAGAATACACTATTGGAGTCTACAGAACAGGAATATAGATTCAATTTTTTGATCATATATGCTATCTCATGTCTCTCAGAATTTGGTTCCCTCTCTTTTTCTATAATGTTTTGGAGGTTGAATTTGAGCCTTTTATCTTTTAGGAAATTGTTATTTTGCTTGTTTGTTAATCACGAACACTAAACACTGTTTAGCCCTGATTATCTAGCTGAATAAGGTATCCAATTGCCTCACCTAGAATCTTAGTTGCTTTGTACCTTGTCATGTATATGTCACTTATAATCAGAGATAATTTATTTCTTGGGCTTGCTTACAACAAAGGGAACTACCTTCATAATATTCTGATACTCATTCATGCCTACTCTCTATTGGTTTGTTATAGTTTACACTTTTTCTTGGTTTAAAAACCTAGATTTTTATTTTATTTCCTAAAAAATTGTACAAGGCATCCAATATTCAATCACTTCAAAGGGTCATTCATTTCCAGATGAGACAAATATTACATTCTGAGATACCATGATATTGGCAGTCTTATAAATCAGTCTTGTTCTGCTCAACCATTTCAGAAAATATATTTGACTGCCTAGTCTTCATAGGAAGAGATAAATTGCTCCAAAATAAAAAAAAAATAGTACGTATACACAATGCTCCTTAAACATGCCTACAATCATATACATAAATATTAGAAAAAACTACGTTTACTCTTATTTTAAAATAAACCAAACTACATAAGAAAAGGTCAATCCTGGACTGTAGATTGTATCCAGTAAGATCGTCACTTTAATTATTTCATGTTCTAGCTACTAGATGAAGAATTATTTTATCGCAAATAATGCAGCACAGGTGTTCTGTTGACTCTGCAGGAATAATGCTAACTATACAGCAGACGGCCTCAGAGCACTAATAACAAACGAATATGCACACTATGCTATACACATGTTTTATGCCTTGCTTGAATAAAAAATTTCACTTCTTAAAACAATGTTAAAATCTTATAAGATACTCAATAGGGGTAATGAAGAATTTCTAGAAAAAAAGTGTTAAAATAATTTTGATTTTTCTTAGATTTATTTATTGTAATTTATATATATGAGTATTTTGCCTACATTTTTATATCTATACCACATGTGTTCCTGTGTTCATGGAGTAGATTACATTTTTAATTCATTAACCCCTTGTTTATTTATAATGTCTATTTGGCTTTTCCTCTCCTGGATTTTGAACAAATTAATTCATTCAATCTTATTTAAATAAACATTTAAAGTTTAAACTTAAGATTCTATTCTTCACTATCTCATTTAAATTTTGATTTTAAAATATTTGATAGCAAGGCATTTTACTTACAGAAGGACTTTTTGGGTATGTGTATTGCTTCCTGTCCTTTAACTTACTGTTTATTTTATGATATTTAATGATTAAGTCACAGCAACTACCTTTTCTCTTCATTGAAGACCTCAAGTAGCTTCTTCCTATCATTTTACACTTACATGGGATTTATATAAATGTTAATTTATCTGACACTTTGGTAACAGGTAAGCCAGAGTAGGCCAGGTCACTAGAAACCTTGTCAGTATTATTATCATCAACTATTGACAATGGGACCTGTCCAAGGCAAAAGAGTTTCTTTTTAGCCCCTGTATACAGGGTATATAACTAATATAGTAAGGTTCTCACAGCAATTTTGCTTACAATATATAACAAGTCCCATGAACCTTACCAGAACATTCTAGCATGGTCATAGATATATTCTAAAGTAAGACTCTACTAGCACTTGGTAATTTTTCACGGATTATATGAAATGGATAATGTTTCCTCCTTGCTTCATCCTGGTAGACCCTTCGACTTACTGCCATGCCAGCTCTTGGGTTCCTCAGATCCTATGTTAAAAGAGAACATGACAGAAGAGTGTCCTGCTGAGGTGGCTTTTGGCAGACATTTCGGTTGGAAAGGAAGGTCGGGGAGTAGGAACAGGAGTCAGAGCCAGCCAGGCTGAGAGCTTAAACTCTTGGATTGGCTGTGGAACAGAGACATTGATTCTGCCAGAAATCACTCAGCTTTGGCCTTTTCCTGACCTTCTCTTGTGTCAACCATGTCTAAAAGATCAGTGCAAAGTATTACTCATGAATCCACCAGATGCAGCTAAAACAGAGGCTGTGAAAGAACTGAAGAGAAGGACTGACAGGGAGGGAAGGGTTGAAGCAATGATATAAACAGTAACAGGCATATGAAAATTTAGGGTATATTGTCACACTTAAGCATTTATTCCATTTGCTTTGTAATACATATGTAAATTTTAGAAAGTCATCAAGAAGCCTTAAGGTTTCTCTATCCTATTTTATTTTTTATAGTAACTCAACATGGATTCAAAAATACTGCAGGGAAAAGTTAGCACATTCAACAAGCTCAGTCCCTTCGATGGCCCTCTCTATGATTTATGGATGCTAACCTTTGTGGTGTGTGCCCCCCACATGAACTTTGCTCTTTGCATATGGCTACCCTGTATTTCCCTCTGTGTCCTCATTTTCTTCTACTTAAAAAAAGCAAGAGTCCCCTTCGATTGCGGATGACATAATTGCTTCATTTTTACTTAGTAACATCACTATGGGTTTCACTGCCAGTCACGTTTTAAGGGTTTGGTGGTTAGGACTTCAATAGAGGATCAGAAAAGATCGGGGCAGAATACCACCCATAACACTTCCCTGTGCTTTCTCATTGAATTATATCCATTTTATTCCTTTAGTCTAATACCTATGAATGTCTTGAACATTTAAGTTCTTTCAGGAGTGTCTGTTAACATTCACAATTTGCTTGATTTTCAAAATATCACCTTCTGATCCCTTGAACAATCTGTACACCCACCATGCCTCTCCAGAGTTTATCTCTCTTTTGCTGGGCTTATTTAGTGCCTCTAGAAGAGATTGGTAATACTCTTGTCCTCAAACACTTCTCCTATTAGTTCCTAAATTTGCTGGAGTGATCTAGTAAAAATAGAATGAAGTTGGCATCATGAGGACAGGATGGCATTTTTGGTAAAAATCTCATTAAGTTTTTTCAGTACCTTCTCATTAGGTATAAATTGAATTTTCTACTCTCCCTAAAGCTTCATAGCTCCATGTTTTTTATTCTCTCTCTCTCTCTCTCTCTCTCTCTCTCTCTCTCTCTCTCTCTCTCTCTCTCTCTTTCCTTCCTTTCTTGATCTCTTCCCCTCTATGTGCTTTTTTCCCTCCAGCCATTTTTATTTGCCTTTTCAATTTCTTTTTCTTTTTATGTTTTAAACCAGTCTCACTATGTACCCCAAACTGGCACAAAACTCAAATGCCTTCTTCTTTTGCTTAGTGCTTGGAATAACATCATGTTTCACTCTCTTAAACTCCCTCCTTTTCATTGAAAACTAATACATTCTAGAACAGAAATCTTATTTTTCCACATCTTTGTCAGGAATTGATTAGCTTGAAACAATAAACTGAAGTTTAGTGGAAAATGAACACTTCAAAAGTAAGGGGACTGCTTCTGGACAGTTCCAGATCATGGCAGGTCAACTGAATTAGAAATACCATTGTGAGCTTTGAATAAATCAACAATTTTGGTGATACAATTTGAAAGTTATACCAATGGCTTGAACAAGTATATATTTCATTGATTTGCCTACAGATTGTAGCTACATTATTATGGCACAGGTGCCTTTGTCTTAATATGATTTTGATGTTCCCTAACAATATGTTCCTAAACTATTTTGAATGTTTATGCTTTAACAACCTGTCCTCAACAAGGTTATTTATAATACAGAGTGTTCAATAAGCATTAATGATCCATGTTTTAACCTCCAAGCCAACATGCTAGTTTTATGTGGTTACTTTTATAATCTTTCTTTAGAGGTAGGTTGACTGACTTCCAGTTGTATGTTGTTATAAACGTAATTGTTGGTTTAGGATGCATTACGATGCCCCATTTGATTCTAACATAAAAGTAAGTTGGCGTCTATAGGTTATTATTGTGCTCCACTGCTTTAATTCTATTTATTTGCTTCCAAAGTCAGATAAGAGAACATGTACTTGCATTATAAACCTCCTAATGTACAGCATTTTCTGAATTTTGACTGATAGGATTAAGAAAAATTAATTTTTTATAAATGAAAATTTAAAGTTATGAACACACTATCTCAGTCATAGAGCATCTTTCGGCTCCCCATTTCCAACGTAGATACGCCACAAAGCAGATTGTGCAGAGGCCTCTTGATAGATAACCACATAGGTTTTTTGTGGGAGTCTTGTTAACACCAGATAATGTTGTGTATAGTCTTTTGCATGGAATACATCCACTGTTCTTAATTCAGTGTGTAATTGTAGGAAGCCAAGAGGTATACAGCTAAAATCTTTAACTACTAAAGCATATATTTGTATACCTTTAAATTACATTCATTTCTATGGTTGAGTGTCACCTGTGTCCAGTCCTCAAACCTGGCAGTATATCCTCAAAAGTCTGGTGTCAGAGAAAGCATTGTCAACGTATCTGTAGGGAGGCAACTTAAGGCATTATTTTACCAATGCTATGCTGTGTTGTAAGCTTTTGATGGTTACTCTGAGTTCATAGTGAAATACAGTCACAGTTTCTTATACAGAATATACAGAGTATCATATATTGCCTCTGTATTTTCTGAAGATATACATGAAGAAGATGTGCAGCAGATTTTATCACAGGGATTTCGTCCTAGTGATTAGTGAATAATTCACATTTCCTCAAGGTGAGCATAAACATTTTTTCTCTCATAACTAGGAGTTCTCCCCTCCTGTTAAAGAACAGCAGTAGTATCATATATTCCCTCCACAATGTGTTATTTCAACATCCATATGTTGTAATACAATAGCCTAAAAGTGCAGATGTATGACATATTATGTGTTCCAGAGAATGTACTCAATAGTATTTTCTGTCTAATAATGTCACATTGTAGGAATTTGGCATCCTGGGTTTGAAAGGTAAGTTTTATTTCCTTCCCAGGAAACTCACACATTTTGTAACTGCCAAAATCAACACAGCAGGTCAGAAGAGATGTTGTGTGACTTCTAATTCTAGATCATAAAAGGGCCATTTTATTTAAAGGTCTTCTCTTAGTACATGGCAGGTTCTAAGAGGAGCATTATGAAGGTCTTTGATTAAAAATAATTGTATTCATTATCATACCTAAACATCATTTGATATATTTTTCTTTCAGAACTAGAATATTTATATTTATCATATAAATTTTCATACTGAAAAACTGTTATACCTAAAGATTTATTGACTATTACATTGTGCTTCAAAGGTTGGCACATGCTTTATATTCATTAGATTCATTACTCTGCAGGACAGGCCTGTACTGATTTACTACAGTTTATTCATTGTCAACTTATCATGACTGGGGACATTACCAGGGCCTATGTTCACCATAGAAAGAAATCTATGAGCATGTCAGTGATGGAGTTCTCTGGGTTACATTAATTGTGGTGGGAAAACTCACACTACATTGGGCTAAGGTTTGGGGCTACATAAAAAGTACAAAGATAAGTAAGCAGCACCGCTCCCCTCTCCCTGTTTTCTAAGAGTGATGCAATGGGACCCGCTAGGTCCCTGGTCCTGCTCTCATGAGTGACTCCCCCAATGCAAGCCAGAATAAACTCCAACTTTTAAAGTATTTTTAGCCAGATACTTTGTTAAAACAGTGAGAAAAGCCACAGATACAGTTGGAAGATCCATGATGAAGAGACTCTCAGGTTTAGTCTTATTGGGAGTACTCTTTGGGTCATAACTTTTATCACTGATTGTATGTAATGTTTTGTTTGTTTTAGTGGGTTGTCATCCTTAACACTTTCATGTACAGTTTAAGATAATTACCAGTATCTTTTTTTATTAAATTTTATTGAGCTCTACATTTTTCTCTGCTCCCTGCCCACACTTTCCCCTTCAACCATATCCCTAGGTCCCCATGCTCCCAATTTACTTAGGAGATCTTGTCTTTTTCTACTTTCTACTTCCCATGTAGATTAGTAAGTCTCTGTTAGAGTCCTCATTGTTGTCTAAGTTCTCTGGGATTGTGGTTTGTAAGCTGGTTTTCTTTGCTTTATGTTTAAAAACCACTTATGAGTGAGTACATGTGATAATTGTCTCTCTGGGTCTGGGTTACCTCTCTCAAAATGATGTTTTCTAGCTCCAACCATTTGCTCACAAATTTCAAGCTGTCGTTATATTTTTCTGCTGTGTAGTACTCCATTGTGTAAATGTACCACATTTTCCTTATCCATTCTTTGATCGAGAGAAATTTAGGTTGTTTCCAAATTATGGTTATGACAAACAATGCTGCTTGCTATGAACAAATTAGTGTACATGTCCTTGTGGAATGATTGAGCATACTTTGGATAAATACTCCAAAGTGGTATTGTTGGGTCTTTAGGAAGGTAGTTTCCTAATTTCCTGAGAATTGCCACACTAATATCCAAAGGGGCTGAACCAGTTTGCACTCCCACCAGCAATGCAGGAATGTTCCCTTTACCCCACAACCTCTCCAGCATAAGTTGTCATCAGTGTTTTTGGTCTTGGCCATTCTTACAGGTATAACATGGAATCTCAGAGTTATTTTGATTTGCATTTCTGATGGCTAAGGATATTGAGTATTTCCATAAGTGTCTTTCAGCCATTTTAGATTCCTCTGTTGAGAGTTCTCTGTTTAGGTCTGTACTCCATTTTTATTGGAGTATTTGTTCTTTTGATGACCAATTTTTTGAGTTCTTTGTTTATTTTGGAGATCAAACCTCTGTCTGATGTGGGGTTGGTGAAAATCTCCTATTCTGTAGGCTGCCGTTTTGTCTTATTGACCATGTCCTTTGCTTTACAGAAGTTTTTCAGTCTCGGAGGGTCCCATTTATTAATTGTTTATCTCAGTGTCTGTGCTTCTGGGGTTATATTTATATCTCCTGTGCCAATGCGTTCAAGTGTACTTTCCACTTTCTCTTCTATGAGTTTCAGTGTGGCTGACTTTATGTTGAGGTCTTTGATCCATTTGGACTTGAGTTTTGTGTGTGGTGATAGATATGGATCTATTTTCATTCTTCTACATGATGATATCCAGTTATGCCAGCACAATTTGTTAAATATGCTTTCTTTTATCCATTTGATAATTTTTGCTTCTTTGTCAAAAATCAAATAATCTAAGGTGTGTGGATTAATATCTGGGTCTTCGATTCAGTTCCATTGGTCTTCCTGTCGGTTTTTATGTCAATATCAGGCTGTTTTCTGTCGGGGACCGTCGCCCCAACATAGAAACTGGTGCTTTTCCCTAAATGTGTTCTCGGAGGCACGTGGAAGAAACAGGCTTTCACAACATCACTGTTCAAAGGCAGCTCAAGACTTTTCTGTCCTTTACTGCTTGACCTTGCGTTTATTGTCTCTCCTCCAAGCTATCCATGCTCTGAATGCTCTCCCAACTCTTGAGGAATTCCCTATTCATATTCCTTTTCTGGGGCACCTCCTCACAGCCCACACCTGCATTCCTTTACCAGCCTTGGAGTCAGCAACTTCTT